>OZ022251.1:1170189-1282689 GCA_963978915.1 Caenorhabditis parvicauda | reverse complement strand
TCTCTCCTGAGACTCGGCAAGCTGAAAAATGTTGTCGATCTCAGAGGCTTCCCTAGTAACCATGAAATTATGCTCTTTCAAAGGTCTTCGCAACGTTCTCTACTCTCCATATGGCCGATTTCAAGGTCTCATGAAGAACGAAATATCCGTCTACCGTTGGACCATCGGAGTTCTTCTACTTTTTCTCATCTATGTTACCTACGACCAGATTCCTTACGTAGCAGAAGTAGTTAATAGTATTGATGGTATGCTTACACCCAGTTTATCATTCTTGATCAAAGCCTCAACCAGTTTTTCGATATGAATACCAGACATTCTCTGCATAAAATGAACCAAACTGTTTTCTTATCGGTTTTAGTTTAAACTTCACTGTAATACTTTGACAATCCTTTTAGTTTTGCCACCCAATAAATTATTCAGCACCAAGAGCCATCAAAATCTACTCAACAAAGTTTTTCGGTCAACCCTTCGACAAAGGCGTATTTTGGGATTGTCCAGATGTTACGGTAATATAACAAGTAGAAATCGTGCTCTACTGCGATTCCAGGAACACTGCCAGATCGTGAACACTCTGTCAAGTGATGTCGCAGCGGTAGTTGTGCATAGTAGAGACTCTTGCGAGATAGAGGTTCGTATGTGTCGTCAAGTTTGGTGTTTTCGGTGCATTGCAGACTAGACCATTTGCTGACGACATTTTTTGTTCTGAGCTGATAAAATGCATAGGCTGCTTATATCGACGACCTATGACGCGTATGCGCTGTTCATATCAACAGCCTATGAACTTCATATCAGCGATATTTAGTTTCTAGAGAGATATCCTGCTTTGCGATAGAGATTTCATAAGGAGGACATGTTATTTTCATCAAACTGTCGTCAAGTTCAGCACATGCAGTGCATTGCACATCAGGCTATAAAATGACGACACTTTATTAATTGCAGGGTAAGAACCGGCTCAACGTTCCATACATATTCCTCGCACTGGAGAACCCGAGCAATGCTTTCCGTCAAGGTCATTTCGATCGTGAGTTCAACAGCATTTTTTTAACTAAATCCAGAAGGTTTTCAGCAGGATACAATCTTACTATGACCTACCGTCACGACTCCGACATCATTGCTTCTTATGGATCATTCACTGAAGCCGAAAATACAGGTATTTCCTAGAACCCACGTATTTGACCTACTGTAACTTTGAATGTCTATGAGGGTTACTGTAGCTTACAGATTTCACCTCAAGCGGGGCGTGTCCGGGCTTGCAGCTTATTGGTTGTTAAGAGGTGGAGCGGATAGTTACTCTGCGTCTCTGACTTAACATTCGAGCGCGTTTCCCATTTCTGGAACTTTGTTAATGATTTCAGAAATCAATCTCGACGATTTTTGGAACGGAAAAACCAAAGAAGCTCTCTGGATTGCGTCCAACTGTTACACGGAAAATCGGCGTAAGGAAACTATCCAACAAATGCAGAAACTTGGTTTGAAGGTTAGTTCGAGAGAGGGGCGGGGCGATGTGGGCGTGGTCATCCATCCATTCAGGTTGAAATACGGGGTAAATGCGGGAAGAGAACTATGAGTAGAGAGAAACTGCCGGACTGGTGAGAAAAATCAATAAATCGATAACTGATTGTTTTAGGTACGGTAATGATACAAAATTCTACATGGCTTTTGAGAATATGAACTGCAAGGATTATATAACGGAGAAATTTTACAAGTCACTGCTTACCAGACAGCAAGTTCCTATTGTTTTCTCAAGAATCATTGAGAAAAGCGGGGTTAGTTCTGTCTTTAAAAGGTTTCCATCGTGAAATCAAGATGGTTCATCAAAAATTCAAATTCATCAGATCCCAGGAGATTCTTTCATCTCTTTGGACGACTTTGATTCCTTGTCTGATGCTGTTAAATTCATAAAGTCTGTCGGAGAAAGTAAAGAAAAGTACTTGAATTACCACCAATGGAGGCTTAGGTTGAAGTGAGTCTTTTAACAAATCTGCATTTAACCGTGGGCGAGTGCGTCGAAAACGCAGGGAATACGACAATTAACTGGATTGTTCAGAGTAACGAGTAGAATAAACCTCGGATTCTGCAAACTCTGTCAATTGCTGAAAAATGGAACGGTGCCAATGAAATCTTATGGAAATATAAAAAAGTGGTACGACCCCGATAAAGACTGTTCAATGTGAGTGAGAATGGGAAATAATTTTTTTCACAGTGGTATTTCAGGACCAGAGAGGGGAGACAAGGATGACTGATGGCCGAAACTGGAAGAATAATTCCAGCCTATGATTATGCGGTCAGAGAGAAGCAGAGGTACATAAAAATGTGATTATCCACTTGGAAAATGCAGAAGTCACCGAACAAGGACAAGATTCGAACCTAAAATCAGGCCCTCTTCTTCTTTGTGTCATTGAAACAGATATACCCTCAATAGTTTCAGTTCCAGCCGCATATTTGATTTAGAGAGAGTTGGAGAGAGAGAGAGAGAGAGAGAGAGAGAGAGGGAGAGAGAGAGAGAGAGAGAGAGAGAGAGAGAGATGGAGAGAGAGAGGGGAGAGAGAGAGTGAAAGAACGAGAGAGGAGGGGGAGAGAGAGTGGGAAAGAGCGAGAGAAGAGGAGGGAGAGAGAGAGAGAGAGAGAGAGAGAGAGAGAGAGAGAGAGAGAGAGAGAGAGAGAGAGAGAGAGAGAGAGAAAGAGAGAGAGAGAGGGAGAGGGAGAGATATTAAGTCGGATCAAGCAGCGAGGGGAGGCGACCAATAAGCAACGAGCACAAACTCCGCCCCTTCGTAAATCCTGCACCGTTGTAGATCAAATTACAGTTACTGTAGTTGAAAAACTTTCTTCTTTGACGTTTTCTCAAAATTCATGATAAAAAAGCCACCTGGATGGTGGGAAACAAACAAGTGTGGGAAAGTTAGTAGATCAAACGTTAACTATGCGAGTTACTGTAGTTCACTCGCAACAGTTTACAGGATAATTGGAAGACAAAATACGTGACGTTCCACATGACGCGACGAGTCAAGAAGTCTAATTTGTATTTCAATAATTTGTTACTCTTTCGCATGCTTATAAAAACATTCATTTAAGTGTTGTTCTACGTCCTCACACTCTTACTGTTGCTCTGCACCCAACAGTAAGATGAATAACGAAGTTTCATTCTACCGTTTGACCATCGGAGTTCTTCTTTTTATCATCATCTACATTTCTTACTACCAAATGGGTGATGAATATAAAGCAACAGAACAAGTGGAGAGTCTTGAAGGTTTGTTTTTTGTATCGATTTCCATTTTTGAAACCCACTTCGATGGTTGCTCGGACCTCTCGCGGGTTCCACCATCTAGTAATTTATTCAGCACCAGCAGCCATCAAAATCTACTCAACAAAGTATTTCGGTGAGCCATTCAACAAAGATGCCTTTTGGGATTGTCCAGATGTTACGGTAACATGATAAATAGCAATCGTGCTCTACTGCGATTCCAGGAACACTGTCAGATCGTGAACACTTTGTCAAATGATGTCGCAGCGGTAGTTGTGCATAGTAGAGACTCTTGCGAGATAGAGGTTCGTAGGTGTCGTCAAGCTAAGTGTTTTTTGTGCATTGTGACATCACTGTAAGTTTTAAAATTTCTAAGTTTCGTCGAACCCTACACATGTAGTGTATTGCACATAAGGTTGTTGAAGAACAATAACTTTTGCTGTAAAATGCCCTAACTGTCGTCAATTCTAGCGTTTCCAGTTCATCACAGATCAAACTACAAATTTGTATTTCAACCATTTTCCAGGGCGGAGTCCTAAAAAGACGGGAGGGATGAATTTGACACATTGCAAAATCGTGCGTTCATGACGTCATGTATCAATCTCAATCTGCAATCTGCAGCCAACAGTGATTTCCTTTCATAATAGGCTTAGGTTAGGTTGGAAAAACAACTTTTGTGAAGAGCCAACTTTTGGATACCCAAGTACACTGTGAAATTAACCATCTGATGTGTCAAATTCCTCACTCCCGTCTTTGTAGCACGCCGTTTCTCCAGGGTGAAAAACGGCTCAACGTTCCATACATATTCCTCGCACTGGAGAACCCGAGCAATGCTTTCAGTAACGGCAATTGCGATCGTAAGTTCAGAAGCACTTTTTCTAAATCCAGAAGGTTTTCAGCTGGATACAATCTTACTACGACCTACCGACACGACTCGGACATACTTGCTTCTTATGGATCGTTCACTAAAGCTGAAATAACAGGTATTTCCTAGAATCCAACTTTTTGATCTACCCTAATGTAACTTTGAATCCCTATGAGGGTTACTGTAGCTCACAGAATTCACCTCTAGCGGCGGGGCGTGTCCGGGCTCGCAGCTTATTGGTTGTTAAGAGGTAGAGCGGATAGTTACTCTGCGTCTCTGACTTAACATTCGAGCGCGTTTCCCATTTGTGGAACTTTGTTAATGATTTCAGAAATCAATCTCGACGATTTTTGGAACGGAAAAACCAAAGAAGCTCTCTGGATTGCGTCCAATTGTTACACGAAAAATCGACGTAAGGAAACTATCCAACAAATGCAGAAACTTGGTTTGAAGGTTAGTTCGAGAGAGGGGCGGGGCGATGTGGGCGTGGTTATCCATTCACTCAGGTTGAAATACGAGGTATATGCGGGAAGAGAACTACGAGTAAAGAAAAACTGCCGGACTGGTGAGAAAAATCAATAAATCGATAATTGATTGTTTTAGGTACGGTAATGATACAAAATTCTACATGGCTTTTGAGAATATGAACTGTAAGGATTATATAACGGAGAAATTTTACAAGTCACTGCTTACCAGACAGCAAGTTCCTATTGTTTTCTCAAGAATCATTGAGAAAAGCGGGGTTAGTTCTATTTTTAAGAGGTTTCTAGCGCGAAATCAAGATGGTTCATCGAAAATGAAATAAATCGAATTTTCAGATCCCAGGTGATTCTTTCATCGCTTTGGACGACTTTGATTCTTTGTCTGATGCTGTTAAATTCATAAAGTCTGTCGGAGAAAGTAAAGAAAAGTACTTGAATTACCACCAATGGAGGCTTAGGTTGAAGTGAGTCTTTTAACAAATCTGCATTTAACCGTGGGCGAGTGCATCGAAAACGCAGAGAATACGACAATTAACTGGATTGTTCAGAGTAACGAGTAGAATAAACCACGGATTCTGCAAACTCTGTCAAATTCTGAAAAATGGAACGGTGCCAATGAAATCTTATGGAAATATCAAAAAGTGGTACGACCCGGTCAGAGACTGTTCAATACATCAATGTGAGTGAGAATATGCGATAGTTTTAACAGTGGTCATTCAGGACCAGAATTAGCGCAATTTTCGACTCAAAGCAAAAATCTACCACATCTGAGCCAGTACCGAGTTTACATGTTAGGTGATCGTTTAATGAAAGCTCCCCAATAAATATTGGATCTTATCTCTTATTCAAAATGACAGGTACAAACCCTGACAGTAACAACATAATAAAGACAAATTATCATGATCACTTGAAATGCCTCGAAAAAAAAATAATCCAAAATTTGAACATTCGCGCTCACTCTGAATCCATGCACACACTGCAAGTGGGCGTGGTTTGCACCTGGCGCGAATTCAAAATAGTCGTTTTTTATTTTATTTTTTTCTTATTTTCCATATTCTCTAATCCAGAAACAATGGGACAACTTTTGTCGAGTTATCAAGGTGGCTTTTCTGCCGATCAATCATCTACGAATACTCCTAGCCGAACTTTGCAAATCGACCCGCGCTCACCAACTCAGGAGTATGAAAGAACGCCGATTCGTGTAGAGAGGTGAGTTTTCAAAGATTGTTCAATTCTAATTTTTTTTAAATGTAATCATTCACTGCTTAGGTATTAATTCTTTTTCTGGAGAACTTGTTAACAGTTCAAATATCACTTTTATCTGTTAATTTTAGCACTCCAGCGGCCGACAAGGAAAATGTAGATACAAAGGCTGCTTCAAAACAGACGCTGCGTCAGAAAATGTTCGAGAAGAACAAACGGAAGAATGACAATGGTAATTTTATAATCCGAAAGAAATCCATACGTTAAAAGTTTAGTTCTTTCTGAGCAGAAGTAAGAGTCTACTCCAAATCCACGTCATGCAATCCAACAACATCAGCAAGTGAGTATTTTCCGGGTTCTACCATTTCGGAATTCCATCTTTTCATCGAGTCCAGAAACGCTTCGTGTTTCGTTTTCTTTTCCTGAAGATTTTTTTGAATTTCATAATTTCTTCAAATCATTCCTAATCATGTTTTTTCAGTTGAGTATGTAGATCAAATGTTCACAATCGAGTCAATAATCATTTTTCTAGTTTTCTGAATTTTTATCAAAATTTTAATGAAAACTCTTCCATTTTTGAAATGGTATCAAAAATTTCCATTTCTCATTATTTAACATCCAGAGCGAGGTTCAGATACGCGAAAACACTATTTGTATAGTTTTTAGATTCATAAAATTTATTATTTTTGAAAATTTTGTCTATTTTTTTATTTTTCAAAATCTGTATAGGTCTTCACACCTAGGCAAAGGAAAAAGACAATAAAACCGCTTCGCAACCGCTTTGCGGGCCTCCGCTTTCATTTTCGAAAGTGTTTTTTTTCCTTTAATGAATGTTTACTTGACATAATGAACGTTGCAGACTGTTCCCAACAATAGTTTCACCTACTTCGAACGTTTTTCCGTTACGATTTTTGAATCTGGGATGAAAAAAATTAGGAAAAGTAAAATTTTTGAACTACAGTAACTGAAATTTGATCTACTCTATCGCTTTTCTTTGCTTACACTTTTCAACTGCGTTTGCCGCGGTGTGGTCTTTCCAAGCTTTCAAATTTAGAAAGTGAAAGAAAATACAACGGCACCAAAAATTCTCACATCAAAAAGTTTCGCATTCCAGAATTCACCGTGCAATCCTGTCTGTCTACCATTCCAAACCAATTCACCGAGCTTCTTCATGTCATCGTCAATTCGGAAGATGAAACAGACGAATCGATCAGCAGCCTTGAAATCATGTAAATTTATTTATTTTCAAATATTTTCTAAAAATTGAAGCAATTGATGAGTTTGCACTGGGGATATCTTCCTCATTCAGTGAATGTAACTGAAATTTTTAAAATTTCATTTTCGGAAAAGCAAAAAAAGCGCGAAGACTGAAAATCACTACCAACTGTGCTATAATTCCACTCAAAGTAGACTGAATCATCGAATTTCCTTACAAAGTGAAAATTTTTTGTGGTAATCAAGTTTAAACTTTGATCAAATCTTAGCTTTGTAGCTAACTAGTGCTTTGAACCTTACCTAAGCCTAAAATTTGAGGTGTCGACAAAGATAAATGAAAGACTCATGACTTTTTCGTATAAAATCTATAATTCCCAGTGCAAATCGTCAAGAACTCACCCCCAAATTGTACGTAAAAACCATCAATTGATCAGGAACACTGGAAACATGAGATCCGACTATTATACATGATTTTCCTGTTTTTCCACTTCCCAATTCACTTTTTTCAATGTACGATTCCTCCTATAAATCAGTCATTTTTCGTAATTATTGGAACATGCTCTACCGAGAAATTTGATCCAAATTTTGCGCAAAAAGTGCTCTTGGAGCTACAGTGATAAAGAAACTCGGCACATGTGCCTAAATGATAAAATGTGTCCGGTCCGAGGTTAACAATCTGCAAATTGATAGCCTAGACCATCCTCCGAATTTCATACCTGTGGAGATGTCTTGGAAAATAGTTCAAAAAGCAACTTTCGAACATTCTGTAGCTTCGGGCTGGCTGAAAAAATCAGCTACGTGGCAAAATTCGAAATACCCAACTCACAATCAATATAATCGATAATTGGTCGGGTTCCCATTGGTCTCATGAAATCCCCGTAACAACACAGTTCGGCAGTCATGGGGTACGTTTTCTGAGATATTTCGGCAAGTCTGCGAACGACACTCCAATTGACGTGGAAACAGCTGAAGAAGTCAATGCGATGCGGTTACGAGTTGCGGCCAACCTGTCAGTGAGTGCACTTCCATTGTGGCAAGCGCCGTGTTTTTCCATCAGCTCCCTGGATGGTTTTTGAAGAACACATTCCAATTTTTCTCCTCGGAGCACGAATACACCATGTTGCTCGGCAACCTGAATTACACGCGTTGCGGTCGCGTCGCGTGTTCCTTCACCTCAATGCTAGACTGATGAGCGAATATGGTGACGTCACACTCAGGAATGATCGATGGAAGATTGGACATGTCTTCTAAGACGTCTGATGCTGTTATCATGAGACCAGGTGGTAGAGAAGAAGACAGCTTTCTAAACCGTGACGTCTAACCGCGTCGCACAAAAGAGGTTCTCACCGATACCCATCTAACTTCGTTTCCAGTACTGTACGCCCACCGGGTAGGCGGGCAAAAATCTTTCCGCGCGCGGAAAGATGTGGCATCCGCTGTGATAACCCACCGGAATGAATGAGAAGAATCTGGGATGAAATGGTTGAGATCTTGAATGATTGAAATAAAACCTTAGAATTCGGGTTTGAGGATTCCAGATGCTGACAAACGTTCAAACTTGAACCTCCAGAACCTGAATTTCTATTTTTCGTACAACTCATGACTGAACCAACCAATTCTGACACCGCTCGGCTCATCTTCGATAATTTCCACAGCACGACAGAATTCAGAGATATCGATTTTATCGATTAGTTTCCGAAACGTGGCAGCTTGATGATTTGAGGCTGCGGTGAGGATGAGAAGATCCCACATCTGCCGACTCGAGAAATGACCTTCAGTTCGAAGTTTTCAATTTTTGAGTTCGAGGTTTCCTAATTTTTTTTCGAGTTTTTCAAAATCTTTACATAGTTCTGGTTTCAAGAGATTCTTTTCGGATCCATAGAGTATAAAGCACATATATCGCTAGAAGCATGGCCGTTTTCAAAGGCGCTCTAATCTCAATTTAGCAGAATGAGTACGGTAGGCCTACCCGAGGGTCGGGACTCTCACAACGAACAGTTAGATCTTTGTGGATTTACATTATTATTCTCAGGTGACCAATAAGCAAAAAAATGGGAGGTGACCAATAAGCAAAAAATATTGATATGCGAACGCGCCCTGAAGCGATTTTTCGTTTAATATAATTTACGTGCAACGCGTCTAATCGATACCGATCACCTTTAGCTCGGTGTGCTTCAGATTATCAAAGCCTACTTTATAAATTCAGAAAATTCAAGATATTCACAAGTCAGAACTTTTAACACACGAAACATCGCAAAAAGAAAAATAACTTTATTTTCCCATAATATAACACACATATCGAGTTTCCTTCTTAACACTATCTTGCTTGAGAATTCTTAACACTGTCGATTTTGAGATCTTCACCGGACTTTCAGAAGCGAGTTCCCTCGGGGAGCTCGTGGACTTTTTCGCCTTCTCGATCAGCCAACTCTTCTGTTTCGGCTAAAGCTTCTCTTTTCGTCCCCGATTGTCCTCCTTCTTTGGATTTGCCTTTTTCTCCAGATATCTGTGTATCGTGGAGCCACTACGTCCAAGAGTCTTTCCGATGCTCCGAATCGGAAGCCCTTCGCCCGCCATCATGTCGATAGCGGCCTTCTCCGCCTCGGAAAGATGCTTGAAGGAGGGTATTTTACTGAACAGGAAATGACCTTCAGCGTAATTCGGATCCAGAGTTGAGACCTAGCCAGATGTGTTAAGCAGGTTGAGGGATGAAGTTTTCATGTAGAACATTTTTGCACGTTTTTTGTTACAAGCGAGATATTTTAATTTAAAAATTCTCAGCTCCAAAATGAGTGACCTCTCGCACGACACAATTGGATCCAACAGAAAAAAACAAGAGATAAGCACTTTTTAAAATAGGATCGAGGTTTTCAAATTTATAGAAACATCTTTCATTTGAGAATTAGTCAAGCCATTTACCCTTCCCAATCTCTGACATTTGCAATTTCTAGAATCGGTTCGAGCTTTTCGAAAAAAAGCCCGAGAAAAATTTTGGAAGCGAGATTTACAGTCGGAAATTTTCTAATTCAAACTTTCCTTTTGATATTCTCAATTTTTGACGCGACAATTTTGTCTAACAATCAGCCGCAATTTTTTTCTTTTTCCTTGGCTTTAGACGAGTTTCCAAAAATCAGATCTTCACAAAAGCTTTTTTGTGTTTGCTGATGGAGATTAAGATTTTTTATTTTACTTTTTTAAGGATTTTAGGACGCGCGATTGAGCAGCATTCCGAGGCAAAGTGTAAACCGCAGAGCGCAGAGTTTTTCTTGTATCAGGCTTAGGAAAAACGGACTCCCATTTTCGGAACGTACTTGTGCTTAGAACCTTACCTAAGCCTATTTAGTAACCGTACATGCTACTAGGAATTTTCCGAAGCCTGAAAAAGTTGACTTTGCGGCTCTGCGGTTTACATTTTGCCGTATTCGAAAAGGAGACAAAAATCGTCGGGTTTTCCGGAGTTGTCTCATTTTACTGACCTCGAACCGGGGCACAAGAAGTTCAACGCTGAAACCAGATATAAAATGTCAAAACTATCATCAAAATTAAAATTTACCATAGAATCTTTATTTCTCAACAAACACCGTTAATTCGTATCTAAAGGCAGTTTAATAATCTATTTACATCGATTGGGTAGTCTTAGCGTTACTACCAACCTCCCAAGTCTATCATACAATCTAACACCAGAATTACAAAAGTAGGCGTGGCTAGTGAGGCTCCGCCCATTTTCCCACATTAGGTTGCCCAGAGCCGCACCATCATCAGAAAAGTGGGAGAAAACCGACAATTTCCCAATTTTTAGTACAATCAAGAAAGCCATTAAAAGTGGGCGTGGTCAGTGAGGTTCCGCCCACTTTTGAAATTCTGGTTGCGCAAAGCCACACCAACCAGAGGAGGAAAATTGGGGTAGGAACCGAGAAATTTCTTATCTGCAAAATGGGCGTGGCAAACCAATCATTTGACATCCTGGTGGGCGTGGTCAGCAGACTCCACCCACTTTTTCAGAACGAGTCTGGAAAAAACCGACAATCTCCCAAAAGACTATAGCACATAAACCTACACCAGAATTTTGGGTTGGAGAGGGCGTGTAAGACCAATCACCTACAGTGGGCGTGGTCAGTGAGGCTCCGCCCCTTGGTCAAATTACGATAGAAATCTATACAGTACTCACATATGATTAGTAGGAACAACAGACTTTGTACATGTTGCGTGGATCTAGCAGTAGATGAGGAGGCATCTAGCACGGCGATGTTCAGCCAGAACTGCAGGACGATCGTAGCCGATAGGGATGGCGGCTGGCGACAGACGCCATTCTTCCTTGTTGGCCACCAATGGTGATCTCATGTACTTGGCCAGCTGAAACGTACCTTTTTGAAATGAATCAGCTGAAGGGACTTCGCCAGTTTTCAAAGGTTGAACTTTTTACACGAACGATTCATTGGATGAACTGTTGTCACAGCTCGTCTACACCTGTTTACTTACACCTTCCACGTGAGAGAGTGCAGACAATTAAGGACATTTCTTGAATTCCGAAAGGAGGGGAGGCTGTGAGAGAGTATATACTATCGCTAAACGCCAGCGTCAACGACGAGAGAGTACGTTTAGGAAAGAGAGAGAGCAGAGTCTCCACCACGTCCCATATGTAAGTTGGGTGCTGTGAACCCGCACCATCTCTCTTTTACGTAGCGAGGGGAAGGCGCTCGTAAATCTACACAAATAGTGTTTATGTTTTTCTCTCAAGTGGTAGCGTAATCAGGGAGTTGTGCACCCCGTCTTACAGGTAGGCCTCATCTCCATTGAAACCGCTCAGTTTGCGCGCAACGCATGGAATGATCACCTCATCCGGGCAGAACCCAGTACGTTCCATGTGAACGATAAGCATGTCTTGCATTCTGAAAAACGTGGCTTCGATCAGGGAAAGGACCGTGAACGTGGAGATGCACGAGCATCCGGACACGACGAACGTCTCCAGATGTGGACAGCAACGTGACACGGAGCGGGCAAACTTGTCGGTTACCTGTAATTGAGTACTGTAGGATGATTCAAGTGTGAACAGATTGCAGAGTGGGCGGAGCTGACACGCCCTATATTCGATTATGCGCTGTGATTACCTGCTTGCTGTTACTCAAATCAAGACTTTTGAGGGTCGCGAAAGATGTTGAGAGGCTTCTGATCAGCAGTGACTCAGGAACGTTGAATTTGCATCCATCGAGTTCGATCTAAATAAGTTCATCCTACTGACAGCCGAAAGGACTGAACAGGAAATGACCTTCAGCGTAATTCGGATCCAGAGTTGAGACCTAGCCAGATGTGTTAAGCAGGTCGAGGGATGAAGTTTTCATGTAGAAAATTTTTGCACGTTTTTTGTTACAAGCGAGATATTTTAATTTAAAAATTTTAAACTCCAAAAATGAGTGACCTCTCGCACGACACAATTAGATCCAACAGGAAAAACAACTAGCGGGTTGGTGGAGTGGTCAAAGGTTCTGCGTTCGAACCGAGAGGTCTAGGGTTCTATTCCATCCGCTGACGACTTTTTGGTCATTTTTTTGCACAATGACAAAAATGTGCCCAAATTGTGTGGAATTACTCTTTTGCATGTATTTAAACCCTTCTACTCATGTTAATACTCTTCGAAGTTGCCAAAAGTCTATAGCCGATTTCATCTATCACCTCCTCCATTATGAAGCTAGTGAAATGGTCGTTACAACTTTGATATTCATCAAAAACAAGATTTTCGAGTTCGAGATGCATTTCTATTTGTGAACGGAACGGTAACCGTTCAAACCGGAGTTATCCTCTAGAATTCCTCAAGTCGTGAGCCAGAAGCATCTCGACAAGTGGCCGGATGAGGGTCTCTAATCACAAACCTTGATAAAATCTTCATGGATATAATCTCATGACCGCCCAGATTACACCAAACAACAACCACAAACATTAATTATAATATTATCAATAAATAAGTTCATAAGATGAAGTTGTTGAATTCAACTTTTTCTTGTTTGCATACTCATCCAGCTACTTGTCGAGATGCTTCTGGCTCAAGACTTGAGGAATTCTAGAGGATAGTTCCGGTTTCAACGGTTACCGTTCAGTTCACGAATAGAAATGCATCTCGAACTCGAAAATCTTGTTTTTGATAAGTATCAAAGTTGTAACGATCATTTCACTAGCTTCATAATGGAGGAGGTGATAGATGAGATCGGCTATAGACTTTTGGCAACTTCGAAGAGTATTAACATGAGTAGAAGGGTTAAATACATGCAAAAGAGTAATTCCACACAATTTGGGCACATTTTTGTCATTGTGCAAAAAAATGACCAAAAAGTCGTCAGCGGATGGAATAGAACCCTAGACCTCTCGGTTCGAACGCAGAACCTTTGACCACTCCACCAACCCGCTAGTTGTTTTTCCTGTTGGATCTAATTGTGTCGTGCGAGAGGGCACTCATTTTTGGAGTTTAAAATTTTTAAATTAAAATATCTCGCTTGTAACAAAAAACGTGCAAAAATTTTCTACATGAAAACTTCATCCCTCGACCTGCTTAACACATCTGGCTAGGTCTCAATTCTGGATCCGAATTACGCTGAAGGTCATTTCCTGTTGAGTTCGAGTCTCTCCTTTCCACAATCATTTTTTCATTTAAATCAAAACGTTTCCATAGCACGGTGTACCAAGATCAAAAAAATCGAGTGGGGGTGGAGTTTCAAAAAAAGGCGCGAATCAGTCGACCCCAATCAATAGATCCAATTTTCCGCTTTGGATGACCGCGTTGCAGCCGTATATTGGTATTGTTTATCCATTTTGCATGTGTTCAGCACAATTTTAGTCATTATTGAACAAGAAAATCGTTTTAAAAGTTATTTTGAGGAGATCTATCAGTGTTGTTATCGAAAATGTAGTTAAGGTCTCGATTTGAGAATTTTTTCAACTGATCGATTTTTGACCGACCATTCTGGGTTGTCCCGCCCCCGTTCCGCCCACTTTTGGAATGGCCGAAAGTGTTACACCGCACACCGCGACATCAAAAATGGAATTTGAACCGGCGCGTTGCAGGCTCCTGCAACGCGGTTCTCTACAGGGCGCGACCGCACATCAATATTTTCGAAAATATTTTTTCATTCTTTTTCCCTATTCTTCGCTTTTTCTCATGTTATCAAGCGAATTTGTTCTGCTTTTTGCTATTGGAAAATTGCAAATGATGTAACTTTCCAGTTTTTCAATTTAGTTCCATGGTTAATCTCACAATCCGTGGTATTAGTGAAGTATACAACAGACTTTCACAGTTAATATATTTTTCCCACGCTTGTTATTTTCAAGAATTATGGTTCTCAGTGTTACATTTTAAAGTGACTTTGATTTAAATTTTGTATGTGGTCATGAATTTTTAACCGCTTTTAGACACACGTATGTTAATAATTTGCTGTCATTTTTCAGATATTTTCGTAACATTTCTGCGAAATTCTTCTCATAGTCTACAAGAAGATACTATACTACGAATTTCTGCTACTTTTTATCATTTATTCGAAGAAAAAGCGTCTCAGAAAAGGTTATTCGGCTATAGAAACTGTAATTTGATCTTTGGCGACGCGCGATTTCCGAAGGGGCGGGGTTTGTGCTCGCTGCTTATTGGTCGCGCCCCCTCGCTGCTTGATCCGACACTTTTCTACTGCGCTTGACGCAGTGTGCACCGTGGCATAGGAGTTCTCACACAAAAAACTCAAAAATGAACTCACGTCCTCGAGACGGTCAAACTGTGAGAGCAATGCGACAGTCCATGGTTGCACTTTTTCGAAATCACACTTCGATAGGGCCAATCTAAAATCGAATTTCGTTAGGAATACGGCTAAAACCTTCAACATTCAGGGAGATGAATCATTGTTCTGAAGAAAAGATCTAAAATCAAGAAACGCCATACTAGATTGTTCTAAAACCTATCACCACTAGCATCAGCATAAAGCAGAAAAATCAATATTCTCGAAAATTGAAGGAGCATGTTCTCCGTAAACTCACAAACCTCGTAATCGGCGCTCCAGCACAATTGGTCAGAAGGTTTGCTATGTGCTGATCACTAACACAGTTCTTGACCAATTCGTCTTCGATTTCCAACGAGCTAGTGACTGAAATCGGTGACGTCATCATAACCGCGTTGCAGCTCGACACAGAGCGGTGTTCTCAACTCACCAGAGACTAATGACGGGAGAAGCTTCATGAACTCTCTGGCGCCGTGATGATTGCATTGACAGATCTGGAGAATTGAGAATCAATTGAGAGGATACTGTATTGAAAGTCATCAGAAAGTATACGAAATCAGAAAAATTCAAACTTAAGTAACAATTACTTGATCTGACTCAAAAGAGAAGAGACATTCCGAATGGAAATAAAGCTCTACTCAGAAAATAACTTGAAACCGTAAGTCGTGTCCCTAACTGATTTAGTCCTTTTACTGTGACCCTTATCGTTTCACATGACTAGCAAAAAGTCTGACCAATTTCAAACGCGCGCCAGTCGCGTTTTTGTAAAATGAGTACGGTAGGATCGGGACTCTCGCAACGAACAGTTAGATCTTTGTGGATTTAAACTATTATTTTTTCAGTCCATTCTGAAATTAAAGGCTTATTATGTGAATCGTTCTTGTATTTCAAGGCGAAACTGCTACGGTACTAAGTACCCGATTTACGGAGGCCCGACGTTTTTACAGGTAGAGGAAGCTATGTGCGTTTGTTTCTAGTTTTTCTCTCGTAGTTGAACATTTTCTTTGATTTCAGAGTTGTAAAGATCGACTTCTTTTAACTTTTACAGTAATTTTTTTCTTGATTTTCAATCTTACTAGGTGAATTCCGAGAATTTTGATTAATATCACACTAATTCATCGAAATTTTGTGAAAATGGAATCAAAGAGGTTACAAAAGTACCTGTACAACAGCGTTCTTTTCGAAAGAGTTCGCCAAGCATGGGCAATCGGCTAGAGCAATCCGTAGCGATGTCAGGCCTGGTAGAATTCGCTCTGAAGTTCAGAATTGAAGTACGGTATCCTATACGCAGTGTAAACCGGATTGTTGTATTTCGAACAGTGACAGACAAGCCGCAGACGCCATAATCTGCCGACCCTCACACCTGTATCATGAATTTCTATACTCAAAAAGGGAAAAATGTCAAGTCCGTGGGAGACGCCATAATCTGCCGACCCTCACACCTGTATCATGAATTTCTATACTCAAAAAGGGAAAAATGTCAAGTCCGTGGGAGACGCCATAATCTGCCGACCCTCACGCCTGTATCATGAATTTTTCTCAATTTGCAATCTGTATTTCCTTTTATAATAATGAGCTTAGGTTAGGTTGGGAGAACAACTTTTGTGAAGAAACAAGTCTTGCACACCGAAATTAAGCATTTAATCAAGCAAATATGATGCCGTGAGGGTCAGCAGATTATGGCGTCTACGGCTTGTCTGAAAATGTCGTCACGACACATTCACAATTTCCAAGGCACTGTCACCTGGAGCGTCGTTCTCAGTAAGGACTAACGTCAATCAATAAAATCCCACCTGTCAAAATAAGAAATCTCGATGATGCCAGACTGCAATTGAGTAGATCTGTCAGATCCAAATTCTTCAGGATCATGGTCACTAGCTCGTTGGGAAGACGGTCCATGGGTTACTGTAGGTTACGGTATGAAAATGACTTCAAACGTTTTTGAACAGTTTCCAGATGGAATTTTTTACAGAAAAAATTAAGTTGTAATATTTTAATTTCTCTTCAACTTTGGAAAAAAAAATAGTTCGCGATCTTTCAACTTACAGGAAACTATGAATAAAAACGCTAACCTACGAAAATTCACGAAAAAAGGATAGATATCAAGCGGCTCACAACCGCTGGTAAAATCTAGTCTGGACACACAAGTAAGTGAATAAAATCATTGTTCAACAAACAAAAAGAGATTAAAACAAGAAAAGATCAATCGCTTAGGGTAGTGGAACCCGTTAAGATACAATAAATTAGGGAGGTAAACAAACTTAAAGACCAACGAATTTACTCCTCTGTGATCGGACCGATCTTCCGACGTCTGCCATCCTTGACGACTGACCGACACGTCCTTCTTTGTCTTTCTCCACTTTCCTTCTGAAGTTTCAATTTGATTGAGAGGTAAAATCATTTCTAAACTTTTTGAGTTTTTCCATTTTTCTGATATTCAGAAAATAGTGTTTTTCGAAACATCTGAGGAGCAAAAACCAATGGTTTCTTCTAAAAATTATTGATAGTGAAATCTTCCTCTCAAACTTTCTCAAATAAAAAAAGAAATCGGATGTATTTCACAACTTTTAATTTCCTCTAAATCTTTTAAGGATGCAAAATCTTCTTGCTCCAATTTTCTCAGAGCTGCTTAAATTATCCGGTACTTTTCTAGCTTATTTTCACAAGCAGGTAGTCCTCACTACTCTCTCTCTCTCTCTCTCTCTCTCTCTCTCTCTCTCTCTCTCTCTTTCTTTCTTTCTCTTTCTCTTTCTCTCTCTCTCTCTCTCTTTCTCTCTCTCTCTCTCTCTCTCTCTCTCTCTCTCTCTCTCTCTCTCTCTTCCTCTCTGCTCGCTTTCACACTCTCTGTACAATCCAAACACAACGAACACTAATGCAAGTGTAAATCGACACATAAATGGATCACCCAAAAAATGGGCATCACGGAAAGAGGGCGGAGCAAAGGGGGCGGACCCCTTGTTCTGTTATTAATATGATTTTAATTACAAAAAGTGTTCCAGAACTTTCATAAAAAAGCCTATTTTTTCTTCATGTTTAATATGGGAAAATCCTGCTGTTTAGAATCCCATTTTTTCTCAAAATTCAACTCTCACCTTTCCATTTCTTTCTGAGCTTCGACCATTTCAGCCTCCATCTGCTCGTTCGTTCTCACGCTTTCAAGTTTGAGGTCTCGTCGCGATTGTTTTGATTGCTGAAATTAGTCAGTTAAAACAATTCGGATTCTTGTTTTTTCGACAATGAGTTTAATTTTTCAGGATTTCGTCAATAGGCACTGGGGGAATTCCGATTTCCATCAAGAAAAAACTTTTTCGTGGAATGAATTTTGTGAAAAATGAGGAAAAAACAATTAAATCGTTGTCTACTCAGTCCACATTATCTAAAAATGAGCGGTTATACAACATTTCTGGGGGTTTTCGACTTTTTTCCCACTTTCGACGTCCGTGAAAAACTTTTACATGGACACTCTTTCGCACACCTTACTGTAGAAAAAAAATAATTTCAAAAATCCTGACTCTGTCAAATTCCACGCTATTTTTTATCACCTTCAAATTTCGAATCCAGCCCAATTTTACCGTATTTTTAAAAAATTTATTCCTAAAGAGAAATTATAATCACCTTGACCGAATAGAACATGGGACCGAGCTCGGCCAGCCAAACTGCATCCACTGCCGTCACACACTGCATGTATTCCTTGGCTGTCATGACAAGTTCGTGGTAAACCTGAAAAGTATAAAATAATCGGAGAGAATAGGTAAATGAAAAAACGTTAGTTTGCTTTTCAAACGATTTTCCTACAAAAAATCAGCCACCTGG
Source organism: Caenorhabditis parvicauda (assembly GCA_963978915.1). Taxonomy (NCBI): domain Eukaryota; kingdom Metazoa; phylum Nematoda; class Chromadorea; order Rhabditida; family Rhabditidae; genus Caenorhabditis; species Caenorhabditis parvicauda. The sequence continues at coordinate 1,264,116 of OZ022251.1, read as the reverse complement.
GATTGGCGGATGAGCTTGACACCTATCACCTGCGAACATTCAACAATCAAAGGTTCTCAAGGCTGTACAGAAGGCTATTCACAGGATATTGTTGTATAACCTTCATCTACATTGTCCTCTATTTTGAGAAAATTTAATGATTCGTGTAAATGACAGATCGTCTCAGTGACCATGGGTTTAGCACAAAGATTTATTCAGTTTATCCTACGTTGCGGCGTCAATTATGCTACCAAGGTAACTAACTGTCCCTGATGATGGATTGACGCCGAAACGTTGGATAAACTGAATAAAACTGTGCTAGACCCGTGGTCACTGAGACGATCTGTCATTTCCACGAATCTAACGAACGATGCACAATAACACCCTTCGCAACCTACAACTCATTCTAAAATTTTACAAAACAACCGTAGAGTTATACAGCAGAGTTGCACGGAAGTAAAATTTTTCAAAACGGAAGTCGGAAGACGGAAGTGAAATTTTTTTCACGGAAGTCGGAAGTCGGAAGTTAAATTTTTTTCACGGAAGTCGGAAGTCGGAAGTGAAAAAGGGCGGAAGTCGGAAGTCGGAAGTAGAATTTTTCCACGGTAGTCGGGAGTGCGAAAAAGTTGAAAAAACCCAGAGATATTGTATATTCGTACATTCTCAACAGGTGATAGGTCAATTCCATACTGAATACAAACGATTTCACGGTTTTTTCGTCATTTTTCACGAAAAAAAATTTTTTGACGGAAGTCGGAAGTAGAATTTGTTAAACGGAAGTCGGAAGTCGGAATTCCGTGCAACTCTGTTATACAGGTTTGGACAGAGTATGACTATCTCTACCCCTGCCTGTATATATTCTATCCATTTTCCGTTTGATGGTATAAATCTTATCACTTTATCAAACTCATGAGATGGGATTTTGAAAAAGAAAAAGAAAATCGGTCTAATTGTAGAATCAGGGATTTTTTTTTCAAAAATCAATAATCTCACCACGTAATCACTCATGTATCCCATTCCAAACAGAGCGGAGGTGGGATGAAGGAAACATGGGATGCCAGTCCTGACGTTGACATACTCTCCGACTCCTTTCAGTCTGAACAATTTGGGATCAAAATGCGAAAATCATTACATTTTTGATAAATTTCAAGACAATTTTCTGGAATAAATTCATTATTATTAATTCTAAAGTATAAAATGATGAAAAACTCACCTCGCCGCGTTGTGGAAGTAAGCTGAACAAATGCACTTTCTAACAATGTCCCATTCACTTCCTGTCGATCTGAAATGGTATTTTTGGTAGGGGTTTTTTGAAATATCGAATTTTCTATTGATTGAACCTAAAATGACTTCCCCATGGGATCAGTAGGTCCTCGATCTATCATAGTAAACTCTATCACAATAATTTTAAGAACTGCAAAAAGTTTGCGCCATTAGCCTCAACCAGCCTTCCGTCCTTTTTTCACTTCCCTTCTGTCGAAAAAATTTCTTCATCGTTGAATTTCTTTTGAAAAGGGAAAATATAATATAAAATCGTTGTCAGCCCAGTCTGGTTCCTTTAAGAATGTGCGGATGTACAATATTTCGGGGTTCATTCAACTTTTTTGAACTTTAGGCTTCTTTTGAAAATATCTACTTAAAGCTTTCGTGAAAACTTTTCATTGAAGAAAAAAAGGCAGTTACATGCAGCGAATCAACAAAAAAGTACACTTTAATAGACAGTACTAATTCTCTGTTTTCAAAATCTTCATTTCTTTAATTGTGGCTGTTAACGGATAGTCTTGTTGTGACCAGTAGAACTGCACAAGATATCTTGAAAACAATAACTAACACGGGGCACAATAACATTCTTCATCACTTACACTTCATTTTTTTAACCAATTGAACTTAGAATCTGAAGTAACTATTCCAGGAGAATCTGACCAATCAAATTTCTCTATGCGAGTATTGCAAAGAGGGTGGTCACGAATTACCCGAACAAAAGTTTCCCGTCACACAGCGAATCAATAGAAAAGTACATTTTGATGTTCATCTTTTTGGGAAAGTACTAATTATCTGTTTAGTTCTTCATTAAAAACTCACACAATATTAATCTTCTGATCCTGCATGATCTCCTTCAACTGAGCCCTTACTTCTCTCACCTTGAGTGTTAATTTGAAATCAGTGTTAAGTATCAAAAGAAACCTTTTTCAACGCCTTGACATGAAGATAATTCTCTGTGCACCACTTGGCAGAATACTTATGTTGACGCCATTGGATGTAGACGTTCAGGAAGGTTAGATGGTCGGAATCCGGTACCTGGAAAAATTCATTTTTGTTTCAGATCAATTCGAATTTGTATAATTTTTGTTTTCCTATTAAATCTACATACAACTCTTTGAAAACAAAATATTCAAAAACTGTTAAAAATATCGAATTCCATTGAAAAAAATTGAGCCAAGAGAAAGCAGAAAACCCAGAAAATTTACCTGGAACTTTTCCTTCTTAGCATCCGCTTCCTCTTCTCTTCCCTTTGGTCTGAAGAAGATCGCCGGGACGGATAACATTGAGACGATTGTGAGAATCTGAAAAATCGATTGGAAATATAAAATACCTAATTTTCTCATTGCTTATTTAAATTTCACTCGAATCATCAAAATTTGATGATAAAACTGAAAAATCAAGTTTCCTGTTGTTTTCATCACATTAATTCAGCTCTACTGAATAAGAAGATGAATCGTTAAAAAAACCTCATCACTGCATCCAAGGTCTTCTGAAACGATGAGCATCTTCGATAGAGTTGGATCCAACGGAAACTCGACCATTTTTCTGCCGAGGTCAGTTAGTCTGAATATGTTACTCTCTCTCTCTCTCTCTCTCTCTCTCTCTCTCTCTCTCTCTCTCTCTCTCTCTCTCTCTCTCTCTCTCTGTCTCTCTCTTTCTTTCTTTCTCTCTCTCTCTCTCTCTCTCTCTCTCTCTCTCTCTCTCTCTCTCTCTCTCTCTCTCTCTCTCTCTCTCTCTCTCTCTCTCTCTCTCTCTCTCTCTCTCTCTCTCTCTCTCTCTCTCTCTCTCTCTCTCTCTCTCTCTCTCTCTCTCTCTCTCTCTCTCTCTCTCTCTCTCTCTCTCTCTCTCTCTCTCTCTCTCTCTCTCTCTCTCTCTCTCTCTCTCTCTCTCTCTCTCTCTCTCTCTCTCTCTCTCTATCTCTCTGCAACTCACTGTCCAGTACTATCTAACGCTGCCAGTGTCCACAACTGATACATCGAATTGAGCATGTTATCCTGCGGTGGAGCATCCATAAAGTGAAACTTGAGAAGATCATCAACATTCAATGACTTGAGTAGCAAAACGACGTTGGACAGGTTTGTACGTTGGATTTCTGGAACTGTCGACGCGAGCAACTCCTCTTTGAATTGTCGTTCAGTGTAGAGGCGGAAGCATTGTCCTGGTCCGGTACGTCCTGCACGACCTGACCGTTGGTTGGCTGATGCCTGACTGACTGGGAAGATCTGCAAATATTTTTTGGATTGAATTTTTTATTTGTGAAAAATCATTGTAGCCAAAATTGTGTTCCACATTTTCTCAGGTTCAAGAGTTGAACGGACGAATAAAAAACCACACCACGGAACCGAACCCGTCCTCAAAATTTCAACAAATTGCTACCCATCACACAGAGCTAAAGGTGATCGTCATCGATTAGACGCGTTGCACGTAAATTATATTGAACTCAAATCCGCTATAGGGCCCGTTCGCACACCAATTTTTAAAAAATTCTTTTCTCCTATTTTTCTCAAGTGAACAAGCGAGTTTGTTTCGCCCATTGCTGTTAAAAAATTGCAAATCATGTAACTTTCCTTCATAACTAGCTTTTTATCATGAATTTTGAGAAAACGTCACAGAAAAAGTTTTTTAACTACAGTAACTGTAATTTGATCTACAGCGGTGCAGGATTTACAAAGGGGCGGGGTTTGTGCTCGCTACTTATTGGTCGCCTCCCCTTGCTGCTTGATCCGACTTTTTCTACTGCGCTTAGCACAGTGTGACCCAAACAAACGTCCAAATACTCCCAACCAAAAAGACTACCACTGAGCCAAACCAACCTGAAGCGCATCCATACCAATTCTGGGGTTGAAAACCTTCATCTTGCAGAAACCGGGATCAATGACGAAGAGAATTCCGTCGACGGTAAGGGATGTCTCGGCAATGTTCGTTGCTACGATACACTTCCGCATGCCACCTGGTGCCCGTTGGAAGATTTTTGCCTGAAGGATATTGATTTAGAGTTTTTCCTAGTGAGTTCAAACAAGAAACTTCTGATTAAATAATAATCAAGACTATAAGAAAATTTTATATACGAAACTCGGTAGTCAAAAATCAACGGATGTGTTTTTTATACGTCGTTTATGTGAATTTCAGCGAAGTAAGTGCTTGTTAGCTGTTTATGTGCGTTTTATACTCTGTTTATATGAGATTCATAGTCATAACGCTTATGAGTCGTTTATGGACAAGAACTTTCGGAGGCGTTTTCGGGACATTTTTCATGTGACCCGCACATAACATGCACATAATCGGAAGTTGCATGAACACTCAGAATTCGAACACTGTTGCATCCGAATGACCCCGAATGATGTGCAGATGAGTATTGAAAGATGTTCTACGAGTCCTTAGTCTACGAGCACTCTTCAGGGACTAGGGACTTCAGGGACTGAAGAGTGCACTATTACGTCAAAATGACTGGAACATTACCGGCGGTAACTTTACAACAGTCTTCGAGCAGTATGTATATTACGAACTTTCAAAAGCATAGCTATTACCCAACAGAGTAGAATCATAATATTGAATAGCTGAAACATGAAAATACCTGAAGGTCACTAGGCAACTGGGAATAAATGGGTAGTACTGCAAGGGGTGGAGCTTCGTCTAGGGCGTTCAGCTTGTCTTTGATCAGGTCACAAGTCGCCTAAAAAGGGTTTAATCTTCTTTCTCTCTCTCTCTCTCTGTCTCTCCATCTCTTTCTCATTCTTTCTTCATATCTATAAAATTACCTCGATATCTTCTTGCCCGGGCATGAAGATAAGAATATCGCCTTCCATGGCACCTAGATGAATCTTGACCGCTTCTTTCACCGCTGCGTCGACGTAGTCGTCAATCTAAAAGCGATTCAATTGGAAAACAGTGGATTAGATTTTGAATGGCAAAAAATATGCGATATCTCCAGAATCTTTTTTTTCCGCCGTTACGTCACCACATGGACGTCGTTTGGTAGGGTATACCCAATGGCGACCATATGGCGACGTACTTGCGACAAGGCGAAAAAACGACAAAATCATTCTTTTGGTTCGGAATGTCGCCGTATAGTACGTCGCTACATTGGCGACAAAAAGATTATTGAGTACAGCAAGAAACTATGTAAATCAAACTTTCCATACGACCGTTGATTTTTTTAACACATTGAAATTACCGAATAGAAAAAACTCACCGGTGTTCTTGCGTGGAAAATGTCCACAGGGAAAGTACGTCCCGGAATTTTGAAGATGGGGCAGTTTCCTGAACAAAAATTGTTAATTTAGTTGAACCAATTCAATCAGTTCGTCTGAAAGAATCGGGCTTCTCTTTGAAAAGTATGCTAAAAAAAAACTAATTCAAATTAAAATATTCTAGCTGCAAGAAGTGGAATCACAAATCTTCTACGATGAATATTTTTTAAATTGGTGTGATTTGAAAAGAAATCTTGAAAAACGATCGATTTACTTGGGAAAAACTACTGTAAATCTTGAGTTCTAAGCATTGGATGGATATTTCCAGTATTTTAGGAGCTTATTCAAAGCGATAATCAAACCTCCAAAGAAGTCAGCAAACTTTTCGGCATCCATGGTAGCCGAAGTGACAATAAGCTTGAGATCGGATCGTTTGGCGACTACATCACGGAGAAGACCGAACAGGACGTCAGTGTTGAGAGACCTAAAATGATAATTTACTTTGGTTTTTCGGGAGGTCAACCTCCCAAATCAAGCCATTTGGGCCATGTCTAATCCTAAATGTACCGGTACCAAGCGAAAAATAGGACTACCCTGTTTCTCGCTCGCAGTATTATTCTGCCTTTAGGACGTGGTGGAGTCTTCGCACCACATCATTCTGCTTAGTTTTCAGAAGTGTACAGACTCTAACGCTCTCCAAAAACTGTGAGCTGTCTCGCCTGTCTCTTACGCGTCGACTTCTCGCCATCTCATGTAGTCTCTCGCACGCGCGCTAGCATGATCTAGCAGCAGAGAGCCCGGAGGGTGGCGCTGGGTGCTACGTGAACTCACACAAAACACTCTCTAACGGGAGATTGTCTCTGCGTCTCTACGCCGCGACACTATCTCACCCTGACGCAAAAACAGCACACGCCCGCTTCCGTAATCGCACTACCTCGCCGAGCTGCGTCTACTGATTGGGAGAGAGAGGTGCGCTCGTAAACCTACACGCAGTCAAAAGTTTCTATGTTCGTCGAGCACTCTCCACTCCTTCTCACGAGGTACCGTGAAGAGGGAGTACGGTTCAAGTTTCAGAATTTTCGTTTTTCTTACTCAAGTTATTAATAATCTGTCAATCGAGAACTTCTTTTTGATGATAAAATCAGTAGTTCTAGAGGTGTCAATTGTTCTATCCTCCACTTGTTCACTCGGAAAAGTAATAGAATCTGTCAGTTGGATGTAACCTAGCGATTTGAAAAGAAATCCCAACCCAACCTTTCGTGAGCTTCGTCCATAATGATAGCAGAATACTGCTCCAGTAGCGGATCTCCAAGACATTCACGGAGTAGTATACCTGAAAGAAGATAATATAAATTCAGAAACATAAAATCTTGCGGTGACAGTGCAGTAGGTGATGGTTTTGACTTGTATAAAATCTAGAGATTTTCTGCTTTTCGAATGACACGAAATGAGAAAGGAGAAATAAGTATGACGAACTTGTTTATGACAAATCCGAAGATTCTGTGATTAAAAGAAGTTTTGCTGAATATTAGACAAATTCGTCGCGTCTGTTCATGACGCTGAAATAACAATGCAGAAAAAGGTCACGCTAAAAACACGTTTGAACTCCAGAATTGAGGAGTTTGCGTCACGCGCGGTGTCCGCGTTGGCAGAAACCACCGGATGACGTGTTAAGTGTTGCGAGTGAACTACAGTAACTCGCATAGTTAACTTTTGATCTACCAACTTTCCCACACTTGTTTGTTTCCCACGATCCCGGAGGCCACGCCCACCGGATCCACTACTTAAGTTCTCGATTATCTTATACTTTGCTTCTGTATACTTCTACTAATAAACCATCATATTGGCCGGCGCACACCGCGGCAAACGCAGTTGAAAAGTGTAAGCAAAGAAAAGCGATAGAGTAGATCAAATTTCAGTTACTGTAGTTCAAAAATTTTACTTTTCCTAATTTTTTTCATACCAGATTCAAAAATCGTAACGGGAAAATGTTCGAAGTAGGTGAAACTATTGTTGGGAACAGTCTGCAACGTTCCTTACGTCAAGTAAAACATTCATTAAAGTAAAAAACACTTTCGAAATTGAAAGCGGAGGCCCGCAAAGCGGTTGCGAAGCGGTTTTATTGTCTTATTCCTTTGCCTAGGTGTGCGGCGTACCACACTGTCCTTGCTATACAACATTAAGTGTTTCGGTCTTACGCCTATGAGTTGACAACAACAAGAAGATGCCGCGGAAGGACAATGTGATCAAATAGCCTTTCTAGTTGGGGAGGATAGCATCAATTTTTCTGAAATGAAACAAACGTTAAAGAAAAAAGTAAAACGTGACCTTTCAAGTCTAGTTACGCCACTTTTGAGTTCACCGTTCATCATTCTCATAAGAAATATGAAACTCGCATACTTCGTTGTTCTTGCCATTATCGCTATCGTCAGTGTCAACGCCGACAAGGTTGAAGAAGTCAAACCAGTCGAAGAGCAGTCTATTTATGTTACTAGGGCGGTGAGTTATGAGAGAGAGAGAGAGAGAGAGAGAGAGAGAGAGAGAGAATTTTCCAGAAACAACTAGGATGTCTCGGATTCCCTGTCAACTGCTACCTGTACTGCAGCATGTACGCGTCGAGTTGTGAAGAAGGTTCAAAAAAACGTATGAAAAGTCACGTAAACATCAATTTCAGTCCCCGCCTTCATGTCGGTTTCTCCGAAACAAGCATACTATAAAGTCCGTGACAGTCTAAGCTCGTACTTTTGAGCAAAAAATAAATAGTCTATATTTCACGTGTTTTTATTGTTAGTTTTAGATACTTTTGTCTTGGAAATACTTGGAAGTCTCAAATTAGAGAATGGTGGAGGGTTCCCGACGAACATAGAAACTATTTGGACTTTGTGTAGGTTTACGACTGACCTCCTCTGTCCATTATGTGAGTGAGCGTTTGTGTGTATGTTCTGTAGAAAAAAGCGAACAGTGATTTAAGGGAAGAGGGTGTAGTAGGCATGGAACATATCTAGCAAAAAAGTCTGACCGATTTCATACGCGCGCCTGTCGCATTGTTGTAAAATGGTAGAAGTCGCGACTGGTCGGAACTCTCACAACGAACAGTTAGATCTTTGTGGATTTAATTTATTATTCTTACTTTCAGTCCATTGAAATTAAAGCCTCATTACGTAAATCGTTCTTGTATTTCAAGGCGAAACTGCTACAGTAATAAGTAACCGATTTACGGAGGTCAGACTTTTTTTACAGGTAGAGGAAGATATAGGGCATTTTGCCAATCATTGACAGTTGATTGGCAATGCCTTTTCTGCGTGGGCATTTTGCCAATCATTGACAGTTGATTGGCAATGCCTTTTCTGCGTGGGCATTTTGCCAATCATTGACAGTTGATTGGCAATGCCTTTTCTCCATTGCCAATAGCATTGGCAGTCGATTGGCGATGCTACTTGTTATAAAACCATCTTTAACGTCAAGAAGGCCTAGAAATCAAAATCCGAATCAATTGCATTGCCAAACCGACTGCCAATGCTATCGGAAATGGAAGAGGCAGTGCCAATCGACTGCCAATGATTGGCAATATGCCCATGCCTAGGGTGCAGAGTCTCGACCACGTCCAACAGATGATGGGATAGTTTTGAGACGCTGAATTAGCTAGAAAAGTACTAACTCGATGCGAGCTATCATCTAACCGGAGAACATGAAAATCAAAATGCAAGTTCTTGGGAACGCACGTATCAGGTGGTTGAACACAGTCTGACAAAACTAAAACCAAGACATTGGTTCTACATGCTTGACAAGTGAAAAACTGAATGAATTGGACAACGTGAGACGTGAACTAGAAAAAGAGGAAACAGGCGGGAATAGGTTCATTCAATGAAGTTCTTCACACCTTTGTTGGTAGCCGCTCTGGTGGCTTGCAGTTCAGCCAAACTACGTGCTAGTCGTGACAACTCTGTTGATGCTATCGTCTTCGGGGAAAATCCAAACGCAAATGAAAACTCGGGTGAGTGATTCTACACTGTGTTAAAAAAAATAAACGACAAGTTCAATTCATTCTGAATTTTCACTGAACAACTGAATGAATCATGAATCAGTTTCGAAAACTGGGAATTTCCAGCACAAAACCACACATTTCTTGTGAATTTCCACCCAGTCGATCGATGGGGTCCATAGTTACAGTATCGGACATAATCTTTTTCGCACCCTTATTCTGCGGTATAACTCCATTCGATCTTGTTCAACCGTTCTGAAATTTCAGACAATGATTCTAGAAACAAAACGAAGTTTCTGTGCAGAAGCTAATTGATATTCACATAGGAAACTATATTTTTCACATCAATTACGAAAAACACCAAAATTCGGGAAAAATGATATCTCTGATTCAGAGCACACAAATATTTTCCATCACTTCGAAGAGCATTGAGAGTAACATAAACTGATTAAATACATCTTTGAGAAGGCATACGCGTGATTTTGTTACCGAAACCTTCTCCATATGGAATTCAGATGTGAGACAATGACAGTCACTTGGATGCACAGCTGAAGTTTTTGCAAAATGACGGTATTAGGCTTCAACTGGTTCTTGTTGGTTTCAAAAATGTTTGAACACATTCTTTCAACATTGTTTCACAATATCTAGTGCAAAATTTTGTGCTAGAAAAGTCATCCGATTGGCATAGGCTCGTTTAAACTAGGTTCTCACAAGATTCGCCACTGGGTCGTTAGTAAAAGTATGGGATAACTTTTATCAAAAACATTATTTTTCTAGTTCTGATGGTGCAAAATGATTCTTCGTATTCATTCTTTTTGTGTTTTCTCAAAGTTTCACGAATTTCTGTCAATGAAAACAATAGTCCATTTAAGAAGTATCATCCAACCATCACGAGATCTACTCTATTCTTTAAAATTGAAAACCCATAGCCTAGTCTCTATTCAGTTTTAAGATTGAGTTATATATGGTGGAAAACATCAAAACCAATCAGTTCGGGCAGGTTTCCGACATTTAAAGGATATTTGGGCCATCCCAACATGGCCAGATGACATGAGAAGACCATATTGAAAAAACGTAATGTGCTATTTTTGGCCTCAAGCTTTCATTGAGACTTGAGAATGTGATCAAAGTAGAGTATTGACAAGATAAAATTGAGAAAACGATTATACCTCTTCAAAATCCTCATATTACTATCCTTTGATAAGAATTTTCTCATAATGTAGCTACCGACCCAGTGGCGAATCTTGTGAGAACCTAGTTTCAACGATTCTCTGCCAATCGGATGACTTTTCTGAGACAAAATTTTGCACTAGATATTGTGAAACAATGTTGAAAGAATGTGTTCAAACTTTTTTGAAACCAACAAGAACCAGTTGAAGCCTAATACCGTCATTTTTCAAAAATCTCAGCTGTGCATCCAAATGACGGTCATTGTCTCACATCTGAATTCCATATGGAGAAGGTTTCGGTCATAAAATTACGCACATGCTTTCTCAAAGATGTATTCAATCAGTTTATGTTACTCTCAATGCTCTTCGAAGCGATGGAAAATGTTTGTGTGCTCTGAATCAGATACTGAACCAATAAGGTTTCTCCGATTGCTGTCAGGCTTTGTGAACAATAGGTCATAATTTTTCCATAGATCTGAACACATTAGCCTGAATGGTTCAACCCAAACAGTGGTTTTCTTAGCTTGTCCCACTGCCTTACCAGCCTGTAGCATGTCCCCAAGAACGGTATTCAGGAGTTAAGAAGGCATGATATGAAACTAAGAAAATCTTTTTAATCAAATTGAAACAGCTCAGTTTTTCCAATTTTTCAAATTCAATTTAAGTGAGTTCCTTAGTTTCATATAATGCCTTCTCAACTACTGAGTACTTGGAGAAATTTCACTTCTGAGCTTGATGATGACACCAAGAACATGCTACAGGCTGGTAAGGGAGTGGGAGAAGCTGAGGAATCCACTGTTTTTAGATCAACCTGTTCAGTTAGATCTATGGGAAAAAAATGATAACCTAATGTCTACCAAGCATGTCAACAGTCGGAGAAGCATCATTGGCTTGTTGTGGCAAAAGGAGTACTTTCTGCTTCTCGACCTCTTTGAGAAACTATCGGATGAGTGGTCTTTTGGTCGTGTAGGATCAGTACTGACGGCGCGGCTGGAATGAGGGTGCAAAAAGTACCGACTTTGAGCCCGCTTAGCGGCGCGCGGAATAGAAATGCCTAAGCGTTTACGTCAAATTATACAGTAGGACCGGGAGTACTCTGGATTCCCAAAATTTCACACCGTATGACTATCCGTGAATTTATTATGAGCGTTCAAACAGACCCCGTTTGGCACTACTCTCGGGGCAGTACTGACAAATTTTAGTACTGCGACCCCCAATTTTTTTTGGTCAAACGTCCTGACTAATTTGATACATCAACACGTAGAGGGTTAGGTTTTGATATTCTGCCGTCTAAGGGTCGTGAAAGCCTAGTATGTCAGTTGACACCCCAAATCACCTCTTTTTCTTATTGATGGGCGACCAATCTTTCAAAACAATCGTTATTACAGAGATCAGACGTTCTGTAGCTAGAATTGGTAAAGAGGAGCTAGCGAAAATCAAAAAGGGTGAGTTTTATTATAGTTTATATATGAACTCTAGGAAAAATAAAATTACAGAAATTTCGGAAGAGCTCAAAAAATTCGATTTCACATACTATGATTGGTACAAACGTGAGACGATTTTTCAAGAAAATAATTGCTTCTTACATTTTAGAGAATCTTGTGAGAATGTTCAAAATTGTAATAGCTGTGGCTCCACTTCTGGAACTGGAACCTTTGCTTGAGGAACAAGAACAAGGTATATACTTTCTTATGGAAAAGGTTCTTTTGCAATGTCTTTCCACTGCTCATTCAGTTCTCACAGACGGCGTATCAATTTTAAAACTCTGCACTGCAAAAAAGTAAACAGTGCTAGTTATTCGCTACTTATGACCATCTAAATTTAACGCTTGCTTCGCTAATCAAAACTACCGTATTCAAAACCCCCTAGTATTCAAAACTATAGTATCCGAAACCCCATAGTGACTTTTTCAGCCGTCGTAAAGTACCTGTGGCACCAACGATCAATGGAAGTTTCATCAAATGGTACTCGCCGTTTACAAAAGACGACTCACAACAAATCGATTCAGACACAGCCAAAATGTTCGGCGATGCCATCAAATACGTCGAGGGACAAGATCCAATCGCGTTTAAAGAAAAAATGAAAGGTAATTTCCGAAAGAACCTTTGTTTTTTTCACTTCCGTTTTGTAAAATTTTACTTTGATGTTTACTACACACGACAAAAACCGTAAATCCTTTAGAACTATACATTTGAGAGCAGGGAAATTTTTAATGAATAAAAAAACGAAAAAAATGATAAAGTGGAAAAATTTTATTTGGACCCCCCTGAGAAAATGATTTGTTATTGCGCAGTTATCTCCTATTGTTTCCATGTTTTCGAAAAGCGCAGAAAAATGTTTTCTTCGACATCTCTGAAGTTCACTGACCAATACGAAACTCCCAGGTTGATATAAGCCAAAAAGTTTTTGAAAAAAAGTTTAGTCTCATCCGGACCCCGGGTATGTGCCAAAAAATGTCAAATTTCTGGAATGGAAATGAAAATTTAGAGTCGTCGAGTAGTTTAGAAAGTTTTTTGTGTCGGCCATGTTACTGACTGAATAATTCTTCAGTAATGTCATGTCCGTGGAACAGTTTCAACCTAGCTAGTGTTTCAGACCTTAAAAAACATGTTTAGCAACAGTTGAGAAACAGAAAGCTCAGAATATGAGAGAAAAGTATGCCTGAATCCATGTTACAAGAAATCCCACTGGACTGGGGCATTGAACCCAAATTCTGCACATCTTTTGACATATGAGACGTTTCACGAGAGATTCAACCAAAAAGTGCGCTAGGCTCCTGATGAACCGATTGAGTTGAAATTTGGTGAACAAGTAGATTTGAGAGCGCTGAATTCAAATATGTTGGTTTTGTTTCATTTCGTCCTGCTAGTCTTGCAGTACTGTCCCAAACTTCGCACTTTTTGGAGTTTAGACGTTCATAACTTTCTGGAAAAGTGTTTTTATTCCAACATACTTTGGAAACTTGAAGAATTGACTATGAAAAATCGATCGATGTGAAAAAAATTCTAATTATTGATTGATTTTTGCGTCACAGAGTTTTGTCAATAACTTTTTTCATCGACGAGCGAGCACCGTAATTTTTTGTCAGGTGAACGCGGATAAAAAATACGCTCCGATTAATGTAGAAAAATCAAAAATAAATTTTTATCAGCGGTATGTTATGGACCATCGAAAAATAATTTTTCCAGAACTACCCTTCAAAATGGTTTTTTAGACTTTTTCAATGACTGGATCGTAATTTTACCTCAAAAAACACCCTAGTACAAAAATTTGCACGAAAAGTCTGAACAGTTCTCAGGATACGGTACTCACTTTTTTCAGTTTTCTGCATGTTTGAGCACATGTATCTCAGTAATCATAGAACCTTTTAACCTTTTTTTAACTCAAAAACATCAATCGATCTAGATCTTTAGTTTTGAAGTAATCTCAATGTATCCCGTTTAAAATCAGCAAAGTTATCACAATTCAAATCAACCCTACATAAAATCCATTTTCACATGATTATTGACTGTCTGAAACAATTGCTGCAGGTTTGTTTCATGGGGTTTTGGTTGTTTATTCGTTTTGTTGAAGAAAGTAGCTTATTTGAGAGAAAATTTGAGAGAAACGCAAATTTGAGATTTTTCTTATTTGAGAGAAACGCAAAAATCAATCAATAATCAGAAATTTTTTTCACATTGATCGATTTTTTTCATAGTCAACTCTTCAAGTTTCCAAAGTATGTTGGAATAAAAACACTTTTCCAGTGAGTTATGAACGTCTAAACTCCAAAAAGTGCGAAGTTTGGGACAGTACTGCAAGACTGGCAGGACGAAATGAAACAAAACCAACATATTTGAATTCAGCGCTCTCAAATCTACTTGTTCACCAAATTTCAACTCAATCGGTTCATCAGGAGCCTAGCGCACTTTTTGGTCCATTTTGGTCGTTTCTCTCGTGAAACATCTCATATCCATTTCTGAAAACTTACTTTTCTTGTTAAGTAAATGTTTCTTATAAAAAACGAACTTTAAAAAATGAGAAAAACATAAAACAGAAAAAAATTGAAAAAGTTATATGAACTAGTGAACGAAAATATGACTGTTCTGTGAAAAAAAATGTTTTTAATTGAAGGAGATAACTAATACTACGAGATAAAGGAGGTAACTCTCATTTTATTATTATTGAAATGTTTCTAATTGTTTGAAGTAACTTCAGAGAAAAATTAAAAGTGATCGCTCGAGTTTGACCCGAATTATGGCCGAAACGAAAAACTTTCTATACTTTTGAACGCTACTGTATATCGTTAGAAGCATGTCCGTTTTCAAACACGCTCCAATTTCAATTTCGCAGATCGAGTACGGTAACTCTCACAACGAACAGTTAGATCTTTGTGGATTTAAATTATTATTCTTATTTACGGAAGCGATTTACTATTTACGATTTACGGAAGTCAGACTTTTTTACAGGTAGAGGAAGCTATGTGCCCCTGCACTCTGATTTTTTTCAGAAAAATTCGCGTTGAATAGGCTAACTCTGAGCAGTTGCTTCAGTGTTTTAGATTTCAAGCAATAAAGATCTATCCCATTCTCACAGGTGTCTTCTGGCCATGTTTTTGGAAAATGCAGAGATCAAGCAATTCGTACCTCGTTAATATCGGAAAAAGTTTTGTTACAACAAATGTGTCCACAAATGCATTTTTCAGTGATCGAAGGAGCAAGGCTAATCAACTTCCCGTCAGATATTAAACGAAGGAAATATTTAGAGGCAGTAAGTCTGTTCGACTTTTTCAAAGTTTGTTTGTTACGTAACACACATCCCTATTTATACGCCGAGGTGAGAATGACAATGTTGAATTAAAAAATAACGATTTTATGATGAAACATCTTCAAAATTTTTCTAGGGCGGACACAGGGCGCTCAACAGGCAACATCCATCGATATTCTCGTTCCATGTCCCGTTTTACTTTTCATTTTCAACGAGTATTTTTTCATTGTTTCACATTCGTATTTCTACTCGAGTGTTTAAAATGTGTTAACTGTCACTAAAGAGCGCTGGAAATCGAAAAGTTCAAACATTCCTCACAAAAATTAAAAGTAAAATCGCGAGTTACTGTAGAGATCACTGCTGGGTGAGAGAGTGTGGCAGAAGGCGAGACTGCTGACGCGCGAGAGCAAGCGAGACAGTGAAGACTGTTTGGAGGTACCAGAGTTCATACATACATAGCTTTCTCTACCTGTAAAAAAATCTGGCCTCCGTAAATCGGTTACTTAGTTACCGTAGCAGGGAGATGTGTTATGTCTCATTTTTCGTGAACATTCAACCACTTCAACCAAAACTAGTCATGAATGCTTTATAGTGCATTCAGCGTCTTTCACAAAAGTTTTTCTCCAAGAATTGAAATCCAGGGATTCTTCAAGAAAACTAATATTCTGAAGTGAAGATTACTTTCCGTCCTACTCGATATAAGATATATTCATTCAGTATATGCGACGGGATATTCCAGAAGTAACAAAACTAATTTTCGAAATACATGAATCTATGACTCCAGTACTGAGAAGTTTGATGATTTTCTTTAATTCATGACGCTTCGTTTTTCAGACAAAATTCTGAGCTTTTGGAAAATTCTCCAGGCTCTTGAAAAAATCTACCCGGTGAGAAAAATCGATGGACTCTATTATTTTGGTACCAAAGTTGCGTCTGAACTATACGTAGCCATGGTGAAAAAAGGAGGTTTTCGTTCCTGAACGGTCTAATACAATAAATGAATTTAGTGAACCCAACTAAAAGTCTTGATTATGTCCTCGCCGAAAAGGATAACGAAGATCCTCCTGAAGACAAGGCAGAATTTATGCAAGGTAACTCGTACTATCGCTCTTCAGGGGAGCTTCGCGCCCTACGTACTATTCTTTCTCACGCCAGAAAAAAACAAAAAACTAATGAACTCTAATGAACATCCTCCTCATTTCATCTTTCGACGGCACATTTCTAGTTCACACCTTCATAGCTAGACAGATTTGTGCGGATAGAGTCCGTCTCTTTCTTTTCACCTCGATGAATCGGAAAAAAAACTGGCAATGTAAATGAAAAAAAACTGGATAAAACAGTAGTGAGAAATCAAGAAGGTATAAGGCTCGTGTCCATGTGTTTTTTCATATTGCACCATCACAGGCTGTAGCTTTTGTAATAAGTAGAAATTTTTGCAGATTTATTGGAGGAAATGATGAAAGAAAGAGATGTGAGTAAAGGACAAGGCTATTTCGAAGACGTTATGCAGGGTATCAATGACCTTAACTCATCCCATTTCCATAGAATTCATTTTTCAGAACTTTTCCAAATGAACGACGATCAGGATATGTATTGGGAAGTTAACATAAAGGAGTTGGGATATAAGAGAAGAAGACACCGCAAAAGTATGTCAGAACACGCGAAATCGTATCAATCATCAATCGATATTTTAGGAGCCATCGTACAACTCACCGACAACACTGAAGCCGACACCATAAAACACATTCGCTAAGACTAACAGTAGGTCTCTGACAGATTTCTCATATAAATTTGAATATTCAGACTTTTTCGACAGAAACGTTTGAATTCCAATCATTGAATGCGAATAAACTCATTTTAAATTTAATATAGCCTGTTAAATTGCAACTTTTCGAAATGTTATCTTTTCTTGTTTTGTCATCGCTTCGCTTCAAAATCGATTGATGATGGTGCTGAAAATCATCATGCCCTGATTCTTATGTATCACACATCGGCACAGGAATAAAAAAAACTTTCGCACTCTTCGAACAGTCCAAACACGGCTAACACTAAAACCAAGACATTGGTTCTACATGCTTGACAAGTGAAAAACTGAATGAATTGGACAACGTGAGACGTGAACTAGAAGAAGAGGGAACAGGCGGGAATATTTTCATTCAATGAAGTGCATCAAACTTTTTTTGGTAGCTGCTCTGGTGGCTTGCAGTTCAGCCAAACTACGTGCTAGTCGTGACAACTCTGTAGATGCTATCGTCTTCGGGGAAAACCCAAACGCAAATGAAAACTCGGGTGAGTGATTCTACACTGTGTTAAAAAAATAAACGACAAGTTCAATTCATTCTGAATTTTCACTGGACAACTGAATGAATCATGAATCAGTTTTGAAAACTGGAAATTTCCAGCACAAAACCACACATTTCTTGTGAATTTCAACCCAGTCGATCGATGGGGTCCATAGTTACAGTATCGGACATTTTTCGCACCCTTATTTTGCGGTATATTTTGCGGTTGATGCCATAGTCTTAGGGAGAAATCCAGACGGCTCGGGTGAGTTGTCGGTTAATGAGCGTTTTCACGTTTTACATTTAGTCAAGGTTGTTACTCAATTAACTCAATTAACTCAATTAAACACTGACTCCCGCGGAGTATGTTCAGCTTTGCGTTCACGTGCGCAGAGATGACTGACCTATTTGTATTCGGCCCGTACGAAAGAGATGCTATGTAATCACAGAAATTGGTGGGACACGAACATGCGCATAATGCGGTTGATAGAAAACTTGACCATTTCAGAAGTCAAATCTTTGGCTTCCAGATCGGGACGTTCGATCCGAAAAGACCCGCATGACTTGGAAGGTAGGACACACGTTTCCATAGACACATTTTTTTTAAATTTCAGCGATCATAGAAGGTTTTTGGTCCTATCTCGAAGTCTTGGCTTCGATTAAACCACTCGCGAAAGAGAAATTGAAGGGGTATGCTGGTATTGACCGCACACTTCTTTCCCTAACTCATATGGAGAAGGTTGAGCTACTCGATAGTAAGCGATAGGTTTTTCATTTTGTAAAAGTGTTTTTTGAGGAGTTTTCGATGATATTAATGAACTAATGGGTGAAGAGGCAAAAACAGACAAATTCATTGCAAGATGGCTTTCGGGTAGGTATCGAATCCGGTTGTTTTGTGTACTAATATACTAATCGAGAAAAAAACGACATAATTCGATAGCGAGAAAGAGCACGAATAGAATTCAAGGGTGAAAAAAGGGGGTTAGGCTTGGGTCTCAAGCCTTCAGGGGGTCAAGTATAGGATAATTTTCACCCGTTTTGTACTTTTTCAGTTTCTGGTGATTTTTTAGTGATCTCTTCATAGATCAGGAACCGTTCAGAATGCAGAAGCACATAGCTTCCTCTACCCGTAAAAAAAATTCTGGCCTCCGTAAATCGGGTACTTACATGGGAATGCTATCAAGAACCCACGAAATTGTGAGGTCTGACTGGGTTCTAAGGTTTTTAAATACGCTGAAGATGATAGAACCGGTGTCAAAAACTGCTATGTCGACCTTGTTTCAGAGTTATGAGCTGAAAACGGAGTGAAAAGTAGGTTTCATATGAATGGATCAATCTTTACCTCGCTAGACTATATTTTTATGATAGAAAACAGTTGAAAACCTATATATTCGTTGAAATTTTTATGATTCTTGGCTTCTGGGCCGAGAAATCGTTTTTTTGAATGTTCCCAAAAATCACTGTATTGACCACCCAAAAAGCTACAACACGTACGCGAATCCAAGCGAGGAGCGTAGGCGAGAAGTGAATTGCCTTCGAGCACGACGCCGGTGTCCAAGTGGTTAAGACGTGGAACAGCTAAACTTTTTTGATTTGTTTCACTCGAGTTCGAGTTTTTCCTTGTTAAAACTTTTTTGTTTTCATGTTGAGTGATGTAATAATCCTTTCCGAACAGAGAACGATGCTCGATATCGGTTTTGGTAAGAAATCCTGACGGAATCATAAAATAATGTTCTGTAAAGGGCATATTTCGACTTCCACGAAGCATCGCGATTCTTTGCATCGTTATTTTTGAGTTGAGTGATCAAAATTTACCTTGTTAACAAAAACAAAAAAGTTTTTACAAGAAAAAACTCGAACTCGAGTGAAAAAAATCAAAAAAGTTCAGCAGTTCCACGTCTTAACCACTTGGACACCGGCGTCGTGCTCGAAGGCAATTCACTTCTCGCCTACCCCCCTCGCTTGGATTCGCGTACGTGTTGTAGCTTTTTGGGTGGTCAATACAGTGATTTTTGGGAACATTCAAAAAATGATTTCTCGGCCCAGAAGCCAAAAATCATGAAATATTCAACGAATATTTAGGTTTTCAACTGTTTTCTATCATAAAAATACAGTCTAGCGAGGTATAGATTGACCCATTCATATGAAACCTACTTTTCACTCCGTTTTCAGCTCATAACTCTGAAACAATGTCGACATAGCAGTTTTTGACACCGGTTCTATCATCTTCAGCGTATTTGAAAACCTTAGAACCTAGTCAGACCTTACAATTTCGTGGGTTCTTGATAGCATTCCCATGTTAGTACCGTAGCAGTTTCGCCTTGAAATACAAGAACGATTTACGTAATGAGCCTTCAATTTCAGAATGGACTGAAAGTAAGAATAATAACTTAAATCCACGAAGATCTAACTGTTCGTTGTGAGAGTCCCGACCCTACCGTACTCATTCTGCAAAATTGAGATTAGAGCGCGTTTGAAAACGGCCATGATTCTAGCGATAAATGTGAGAGGGCATCGAAAACTGTCGTATATCGTTGACTGCTTGCGAAATTTCAGTTCGATTTTCTTCTCACTAGCCAATTATTATAAGATTTTCCGCGCCTACAGAACCGATCAGATGGCGTATAGACTAGGGATGGGAAAATCGCTAGACAATTGGCTATCCTCTTTTCGTTAGCCAATTGCATTGGCGAGCGCCTGGAGTTGCGCTTTCTGAGCCTTCTGGCCTGAGCATTGAAAGACCACATCAAACGTACGTATTCGTTTGATCATCTCTTGAGAGTGTTTATTGAATATTCTATCAGAACCTTTCATTGAATAAGAGCATTTCATAGAACGAAGGAACCCAACAAGTTCGTCGTGTGGACTAGGTATGGGAAAATCGCCAGTCATTGACAAACGATTGGCTATTCCATTGGCAAAATGATGTCATCTGAACAGCACCATCTTCAACGTCGAGAAGGCTCAGAAAGCGCAACTCCAGGCGCTCGCCAATGCAATTGTCTAACGAAAAGATGATAGCCAATCGTTTGCCAGTGACTGGCGATTTGCCCATCCCTTGCTATAACATAGGCGTAGAAAAACTCTGTTGAGCATTTCTTATCGCTCTATTTTTAACACTAGGAACTCATTTGCTGGTGGAAGTCACTAAATTATCCTTCGTACGCTAGATAGAGCTAATCTCACATAGTACTCGGTCACAATCATAGTCCCATCTACGTTTCAAGCAATTCTCATATGTTCCCCTCGACCCACTTTTTTGATGAACAACGTGTTCAGAGTATGATACTCTTGTTCACGAAATTGTTGCTCTTACCAAAGGAGGAGTGGCGCACAATGGATACCAAAGGAATGGTAACAGTGGAGAGGACCAAAATTTGCCATCCACTGGAAACAACTCGTCGGAAGCGACAACTTCGTCCACATCAAGCAGCACGTACTTGCTTATAGTGAGTTCCAAGTTTCCCCTTTTTGAAATCTACTCTTCAGACTTTAGCATCAATAATGGTTACATGCAACTTCATCATTGAATGAAAAATCAGGAAGCAGAAATCATTGTGAATAAATTTTCCTTTCCTCTACTACAAACCAGGGAAGATTACGAAATTAACGATTACCATAAAATTCCAAAGATCACGAAACGAAATAAATTTCTTATTCAGATCAGAAAGTCATAGAAAGCACACCTTCCCGCTCAGGCCACTACAACAAACTGTTCCATGTCAATAAAGAAACATAACGCAGCTTAAAGATTTATTAGCCAACCCCTGTTTTTCATTCTCTTTCGGTAGACTCAATTTATTTATTTATTCATTTCGAAACTAAATTTAGTTTTCTTAAGGTTCGTTTCTTTCCCCTCCCATTCTTTTATAATTTTATCTTATCTTCCCTCTTTTCTTCTTTAATACTTGACAAGTTCTGCATAGTTCTTCACGATTAGAAAAATTTCCATTGAGGGCTTTTCCCGAAATAAACTTTATTATTATTTATTTATTTAACGATTAACAGTTTCGTTGAAAATGGGAAAACCCGTTAATTCAACGATAGACGGTTTCGTTAAATTTGAAAAAAAAACCGTTAATTTAACGACGTTTTGACCTTGCCACGAATTTATAGAAAAGTTTCCATCGAATTCACCAGCGTGAACGTGAGCTAAATAAGAGCCAACACCGGGATGAGCTCATTCATTAGGTTCATTGAATGAAGTGCTTCACACTTTTATTGGTAACTGCTCTGGTGGCTTGCAGTTCAGCCGTACCACGTGTTCGTCGTGACAACTCTGCTGACG
The DNA here is from genome assembly GCA_963978915.1 of Caenorhabditis parvicauda. Lineage (NCBI taxonomy): Eukaryota > Metazoa > Nematoda > Chromadorea > Rhabditida > Rhabditidae > Caenorhabditis > Caenorhabditis parvicauda. The sequence continues at coordinate 1,242,217 of OZ022251.1, read as the reverse complement.
ATGTCATCTTCGGCGCGGAAAAGCCGTACGAAATCTCGGGTAAGTATTCTACACTTCAACAAGTGAAAAGGGGCTTGTCGAACAGTGCTGACTTTTCAGAGTTTAGACGTGCAATCAAAAAGGAAAACTCGGTTGAAGCTCTCAGAGGTTTAGTATTCGGAGCAATTCACTCTAACATCCACATTCAGAGCTCGGTTTGACTCTATTCGATACGTTGGAGGAGTTGAGCGAAGAGAGCCCAGAAATACGAAGCAAACTCAGCGGTTTGGCATCTGCCGGCAAAGTGCATTTACACGTTTCTGTTTAGGATACGGAGACGTTGTCGGAGAGATCATTGAAGGTATTGAGGGACAAGAACGCAGAGCCGCATTCGAGGCTGGTGAACGTCAAGGTGCAGTGATGGCTGATTTGTTCAGTTTTGCACAAGCAGAGTTTTCGAAACCGCTTTGTGGTATGCATCTCCATCTACACGTTTCCGTTTAGGATACGGAGACGTCGTCGGAGAGATCATTGGAGGTGATGAGGGACAAGAACGCAGAGCCGCATTCGAGGCTGGTGAACGTCAAGGTGCAGTGATGGCTGATTTGTTCAGTTTTGCACAAGCAGAGTTTTCGAAACCGCTTTGTGGTATGCATCTCCATCTACACGTTTCTGTTTAGGATACGAAGACGCCGTCGAGGAGATCATTGGAGGTGTTGAGGGACAAGAACGCAGAGCCGCATTCGAGGCTGGTGAACGTCAAGGTGCAGTGATGGCTGATTCGTTCAGTTTTGCACATGCAGAGTTTTCGAAACCGCTTTGTGGTATGCATCTCCATCTACACGTTTCCGTTTAGGATACGAAGACGCCGTCGAGGAGATCATTGGAGGTGTTGAGGGACAAGAACGCAGAGCCGCATTCGAGGCTGGTGAACGTCAAGGTGCAGTGATGGCTGATTCGTTCAGTTTTGCACAAGCAGAGTTTTCGAGACTGCTTTGTGATATTCATCTCCATCTACACGTTTCCGTTTAGGATACGAAGACGCCGTCGAGGAGATCATTGAAGGTGTTGAGGGACAAGAACGCAGAGCCGCATTCGAGGCTGGTGAACGTCAAGGTGCAGTGATGGCTGATTCGTTCAGTTTTGCACAAGCAGAGTTTTCGAGACCGCTTTGTGATATTCATCTCCATCTACACGTTTCTGTTTAGGATACGAAGACGCCGTCGAGGAGATTATTGAAGATGTCGAGGGAGAAAAACGCAGAGCGGCTCTCGAGGCTGGTGACCTAGAAGGTGCAGTAATGGCTGTTTTCTTCAGTTTTTACTGACAGCATTTATGAGATTGCTCTGTGGCTTTTAATGTTTATAAACTTCCGTTTAGGATACGAAGACGTCGTATTTGGAAAGATCCCAGAAGATTCCGAGGAACAGAAACGCAGAGCGGCTATCGAAGCTGGTGATCGTCAAGGTGCAGTGATGGCTCTCAATAACTAGACGCAAAAAAATCAAAACTATCCTCAACATGACCGTTTCGATATTTTTGGCCATCATCTGTGGGCTTCATGTGTGGGCACTTAGTAAAATGCATCGACTTTCTATAGTTACGACAGCATTTGCATAGTATCAACTTTTTTCAGTTATTAATTTAGTTTTGTTGTTACTTAAACAGTAAAAACTGTTGAAAGTTACTATTAACACCTCTATTTAAGGCTTAGATTAGGTTTAGCTAAGCTAAGGTTCAGCCCAAGCCTGTATACATAGGAATAGGAAGTCAGTGCGGATCACTCGGTGCACACCTCGGCAAAGGCATAAGACAATAAAACCGCTTCGCAACCGCTTTGCCGACCTCCGCTTTCATTTTCAAAAGTGTGTGTACTTCAATGAATGCTTAACTTGACATAAAGAGCGTTGCGGACTGTTCCAAACGATAGTTTTACCTACTTCAAGCATTTATCCGTTACGATTTGTGAATCTGGGACGAAAAAAAGAGAGGAAAGTATTTTTTTTTGAACTACAGTAACTGACAATTTGATCTACTTTATCGATTTTCTTTGCTCACACCTTTCAACTGCGTTTGCCGCACTGTGCGGTACGATCGGTACATTTTACTAAATTGTGGCTCACAACAAGCTATGCAATTTCAGGAGATGTCGACGAGTTTGTGGCTGACCTAAGACGTTCAGCCGAACGAGGCGACAAGGCCACATTCCTCGCAAGTGGGACATTCTTTCTCAATCCACAATCGATCTGTTCGTTTTCAGGAGTGGGACTCGGTCTTTGGGAAACCGTCCAATTGTTGGCGGGTACTAACGAAATCGCCAAAGCTGCTGTCGAAGGTATGAACGGGTCAACAATAAAATTGATCATCTCACATATCGCTAGGAGCATGGGCGTTTTCAAACGCGCTCTAATCTCAATTTTGCAGAATGAGTACGGTAACTCTCACAACGAACAGTTAGATCTTTGTGGATTTAAACTATTTTTTTTAATTTTCAGTCTATTCTGAAATTAAAGGCTAATTACGTAAATCGTTCTCGTATTTCAAGACAAAACTGCTACGGTACTAAGTACCCGATTTACGGAGGCCAGACTTTTTTACAGGTAGAGGAAGCTATGTGCGTTCTCCGTGTAAACTTTGGCAGCCTTTTGTATTTTTTTTTTTACCGAAATGACCTTTTTTGAAAACTGCTGAAAATTAGTGGAAACAATGAAGAAGCCTCAACCACTAAGCCGCTTGTTCCGATGTCAAGCGCTTCTTGAAACGTATGTATGTGAACGTATCTTCCGTTTCTTTTCAAACTATTTTCAATGTAGACCCTCCCAGAGGCCGATAAGACGAAACTGCTACGGTACTAAGTACCCGATTTACGGAGGCCAGACTTTTTTACAAGTAGAGGAAGCTATGTGCATCTCCAAGTTTACAGATATCGAGGGAACAATGAGACCAATTATATTGCAAGAAAATGCGAGAAGAAGAAGCTTCAAATCTGAATGTTCTCTAGCTTATCTTCGCTTGAAATTAACAACTTAATTCAGATAACCTTCGTTCAATCGATGAATCAAAGAATTTGGAGTTGCTTGAGAGTGAGCGCTGATTCGACTTTGTCAACTGATGAAAGAGTATTTAGGCCTTAACAATGAACTATGGGATATTCTACGAGAAGTGGCGAAGAAAAACGAGGATGTCAAGATTTTCCTGCGCGGTTTTCGAGTCACGCTTCTCTGTTACACACGTTTTTTAGACCTTGAGAACTCTATCGCCGAGATTCTTCTCGACGTTGCTTCCAAGAAGACTTCTCGTGGAGTTGGAAGAAAGTTGAAGATCAAAAAAGACAGAAGTTTGTTGTCTGACGAGGACCATTAATCAATGAGTTGTTCAGGAACTGCTAACGACCCAGCCAATGTAATTCCAGTAGACCCAGAATATGACATCCGCCGCAACTACGCCGACCTAGTCGACGGCAAGAACTACGTTATTGCTGATAGTGAGTTTCGGGAGCTTTTTTTGTTCACATTATCATCTTCAGACTTTGCCGACGATGACTACTAAGTGCGACCTACGTTGGATAATAAACCGGAATGATAAAAATGCATCTTAATAAATTTTAGAGTTTTGGTTTATTCGAAAAGTAGGAAAAACACCGTCGCAGGATACTGCAGATCGAATTTTCCAAGGCGTAGGAAAATCTGGACCCAGAATATTGTGATAGCATGTTTGCCGTTTAATTCGACATTTTGTCATATCTGATTCTAGGGAATGGGTGGGATCTCAAGTTTGTAAATGCTGAGCTACAAATAGTGATGATTAAATGCCACAAAAATTAGGGTCCCAACCTTTCCCAACCTTTATGGTGAAGATGTTGGAACTGCTCTCAAAGGTTGCTTCACCCGCTGATTTTCGGTGTTATGATCAACAATTCGGAATCACACAGGCTAAAAAATCTCTTTGGTATACTTCCCATGTAAACCATGTAAAATAGGATCTGCTCCATGTCTATACGGTCGCTGTCCGTACTTTTCGAAATTCTGTTTAATTCTTATTTTGACACGTGTACTCGCACATCGTCAAATCATCAAAAACGTTTCCAACTTTGACTTCTTCATTGTTTCTCTATCTACTAGTTCTTGAAAAAATCGTTTCCGTTCAGACGTGACCTCGACAATGATTTGTACGTGAAAATATAGTCATTTTAAATGAAGTCCGCACTACTTCTATTACTGGCCGGTTTGGTCGTATGCATCTTGGCTGACGAAGCTGAAGTTGTCGAAGAATCGCTTGCAAGTCAGGATGCTGACGATTCAGAGGTAGAGGAAAGTGAGTCATCGGGGCGAGTCGTAACAGAAGGGATATTCCAGTTCTGGAACTTCGCCGTTCAGATGCCACTAAGAAACATCCAAAGGTTAAGAAGAAGCGGGGTAAAGCTGTAAGTCCGACATTGTATCTATCAATTTGAATCAAATTCAGACAACACAGTTATGCAGAAAGTTTCCTATAACGTGTATGGTTCTCTGCAACGTTGTTCCTTCTATCTGCAGCAAGGAAGGTGAGAGATTTCGAGTCTACCGCGCGCTGCTTCGCGGCACAACATTCACCAATTCGAATGTTAAACTGATCCCTTTGATTGTCGTCGAAGCGGTGTTCGAATTAGTATAGAGTAGAGTTGCACGGAAATAAAATTTTTCAAAACGGAAGACGGAAGTGAAAAAAGGGCGAAAGTCGGAAGTGAAATTTGTTGAACGGAAGTCGGAATTCCGTGCAACTCTGCTTGATATCATTACCACCATTGAATTCTAAGTCTTTTATATATCTTTGGAAAAGGTGCGTGCAAAAAACTCCTTGCAACTCTGGTATACAGCGTATATTCCAACCAATGTTCAGCCTCCAAACGATACCGAACTGCTCTAGAGCTACTCGAAAAAATTCCACCGAGTGTTGACGAGGATGGGAATCATATACCACCACCTGCCCCTGTTTTCCGTACGTGGACCAAGGAAATAGATTGGTTACAATGTTTGGAATTTAAGACTCTTCGGTAGTCATTCCGGCAGATGAATTGAGTACGTTGGCGAGAGAAGAAGAGGAAAGATTGGAAAAGGAAGAAGAGAAGAAAAGCAGGCAGAAAGAGGAGCGTGAACAAGAAGAAGCGTATCAACGTGGAAGAGGTTGGTCGGAATATCGGGCAAAATTTGAAAACGTGACGATTTTTTAAAAGAGAGCGAACAACATGATTGACATCTCCCTGTTTATCCGCCGAGGTGCAAACAGTGGCGAAAATGAGAGAGCACAGAGACATAACCCCAATCATAGAATGATTTGTGTAGGTTTACGAGAGGCAGGGGACTAATCGATGTTCTATTTTTATTGTATCGTAGATCTTTTCATTGCCAATGATTATCTGACCTTTATTCGAATGTTCGAAATATTTTTCAAATGTCCTGAACATATTTCATGCTCGACATCAGAAAGTTCGAACATTCCGCACAAAAATTAAAAGTAAAATTTGCGAGTTATGGTATAGTTGCTGCTGCTTGCTAGCGCCAGGGGGCAAGATGCAGACGTGGTAAGACAGTGTGATATTCCTGGAGAGTGTTAGAGTCTGTACACTTCGAAGTCGTAAGCGGAGAGTGTAACATGTGTAACTCATACAATCAACATATTCCAGTTGAACTTTATAAAAGCATTGCTATGATATAGTTTCGAATCAATCAGATCTTTTCTCTGAAACTTACCAACACGAATAGTATTATTATTCGCGTTGAACTAGCAATTTCAGGAATGAAGATCCGAAAAGAAATTGAAACAGAAGAAGATGAAACTGGTAGGTTCAGAACAGTAGGGAATCATATGAGGGGATTTTCAGAGTATGAAAGTGACTATGATGACGATGTGTATTTGATTCGATAACGTATAGAAGACTGTAATATCATGACGTTTGAATAAAATTTCTACCTCTAGTGTATTGGTTAAATTGTTGATTCATTCATATTTAACAATTTTTGTTTTTCAATTAATCATTTCAATATTTACATATTTCGATTTTTAACCACAATATTTTGTAACCAATGTAAAAGTACTGAACATGATAAGTAAAATAACTACTCAACTGGCCTTCACCAATATTGACAAGCGGGGATAGTCCGCTGGATACATTGATTTTTTTTTTCAATTTTCGAACTTTGCCGACTTGTATTATTTCAATATTCATCAATAATTTGAAATGAAACCTCACCGAGTTCAGAAACATCCTTCGAAGCACTGGATTCATCAATTTGGATTTTCCCATGTTAGGCATATTTCTAACAGAAACCCAGCTTTTCTTTACCAATATCACAAAGGCAAGGATAGCTTTTCCTGGTTTTGTTCTCACAATGACCAAATCACCTACTGCACGACCACTTTATCCCCTTTAACAAATCTCACCGTCCGTCATGTACTTGACAATGGTGTTTTCCGATGTGCAATCTTCGAATCGAATCGCGTAACCGACTTGTTGGCCTAGCTGTAAATATGATGAGCTTGAATGAGCATTATGATCAAGGTCAACGTACCTCAACGCCCATTTCATCAGACACACGCTTCGCGACACTCATTGCGGCGACACGTCTGGGTTGAGTACACCCAATTGTTCCTGAATTATTTGCTTAATGTTGGAAAACGAAGTGAAACTAATTGTATTTCCCACATATATCGCTAGCAGCATGGCCGTTTTCAAACGCGCTCTAATCACAATTTTGCAGAATGAGTACGGTAGGCCTACCCTAGGGTCGAGACTCTCACAACGAACAGTAAGATCTTTGTGGATTCTAATTATTATTCTTACTTTCAGTCCATTAAAGGCGCATTACTTAAATCGTTCTTGTATTTCGAGGCGAAACTGCTACGGTACTAATATACCCGATTTACGGACCCAGATTTTTTACAGGTAGAGGAAGCTATGTGTTTCCCTATTTCGGCCCAATCGAGATTTTTCTAACTTTGAAAACAACACGAAAACTTGTTTTGTAAGAACTGAACGGCAATTTTCAATTAAAATGATTTCGAAAAATCAATAATACCTGTACTCCCAAACCCATCTTCCAGTAGGTACTGCGACAGCTGGGTTGTTTTTCCCGATCCCGTCTCTCCCACAATGATGACTATACTGTTTTCTCTGATGACATTCATCATTTTCTGACGACACGCAAAAACTGGCAAGTACTCTCGTTGTTGCTGCAATTAGGTGATAGGAAGATCAAGGATACGTTTTGCATACCTTGATCGATTTTTCCATCGCAAAATCCGATACGGCTTCGTTCTCCGACATATGGGTAGCAAACTGGTGCGACTCCTGGAATGTGATTATTACTGATTTTGTAAGATGGCGTCGTGTAGAGTTGCACGGAATTTCGACTTCTGTCAAAACATTTTTTCCGTGAGGTGAATTTAGTGAAAAATTACAGAAAAAGCATCTCTGGGTTTTTTCAAGACTTTTTTTGCACTAAAGACATTCAACTTCCGACTTCCGTTTTGAAAAATTCTACTTCCGTGCAACTCTGGGATGATCCATGAGGTGAATTTAGTGAAAAATGACAATGACGAGGTTGTCTACTCAATCTAGTTCCTTTAAACAATGAGCAGATATGCAACATCTCTAAGTTTTTTCGAGACTTTTTTGCCCTAAAGACTTTCAACTTCCGACTTCCGTTTCGAAAAATTTTACTTCCGTGCAACTGAATACGAGATTTTGTAGTGAAAAAAGGGGCTCTGAGTGTAGCGAGGACTACCTGCTCGTGGTGTAACGGACAATGTTACCGAGACAATGAAAGAATACCTTGTAATTGGTCGAGTCGTCGTCTTCCGGGTTGGCAGTGTCATCAGCCTTCTCCTTGATGCCCATCAGTGTTCCCAACTTGCTACCGGCGAGTTCCCAATGTTTGTCTTGAGCCTTTTTCCTTTCTTCGGTCTCACGTCGAGCTCGGACCACGCGACTTCCGGCGGCTGCAGCGACTGCCATGTCGCACGTCGTGTCGACCACTGGGATGACTGGCTTGGCTTGCTGAACGAGATTGCATTGTAACAAAACTTGTCAATATAATGAAACCCAACTGTTTAACCAAATTTTTGAAAAACCCTAGTTTTACCATCTATGATCATGTATAATACTTGATTCGAATGATTCCAAAATCTCTGTTGAAATCAATTTTTTTTTTCAAAATTTTTCGTTGAATTCGTCTTTTCTGTCACAATCGTGGTCGATAATGCATTTTTCAACAATGGTAGTATTTAAAAAAATTAATAAAATCCCAATTTGACCACTTTAACAAAGTTTTTCATTGAATTTCGTTAAATTTGGAATATTAGCTGATTCAACGTTTAACGGTTTCGTTAAAATTGAGAATTTTGTAACCAGCTCTGGTTGAAACCTCACCTTTGTGAATACAATTCTACCATCAAGAAAAGGCGGGACAATGTTCTTGACCAGAATTGTCACACGATTCTCATCGGTTTCATCGTCGAACGTACTGTCTAAGTCATCGGCGAACGAAACGACACCTGAAATGATTGAATTAGAAGTTTTAATAATAATTATTATATTATTATATAGATTTATTCCGTTAATTGGAAAATAGATGAAAAAGAAATGCGTGTATAACAGAGTTGCACGGAATTCCGACTTCCGTGAAAAAAATCACTTCCGACTTCCGTTTAACAAATTCTACTTCCGACTTTCGTCAAAACATTTTTTCGTGAAAAATAACGAAAAGACCGTGAAATCGTTTCTACTCAGTCATGAATTAACCTTAACCTGTTGAGAATGAGCGGATATACAATATCTCTGGGGTTTTTCAACTTTTTTGCACTCCCGACTACCGTTGAAAAAATTCTACTTCCGACTTCCGCCTTCCGTCCTTTTTCATTTCCGACTTCCGTTTTAAAAATGTTACTTTCGTGCAACTCTGGTGTATAATATAGAAGTAACAGGAAATAGTAAACCTTGATAGTAGGTTCTGAGGCACCGGGGCAAGGGCGGACCCAAGTCTCGAAGAAAGTAGCCCTTATGGATAGAAAAAAATAAGATAATAGTTTTCGACTAATTTTCATTTTTTTTTTGATTTTGTATGCGATATGATTTCATCTTCATATTTGGTTTTACATTTATACACAGGAAGACACTTTTTCGCTTTCTGACTTTCTGCATTCGGCCACAACAAAACATTTTTCTACAGAATTTATCTACCAGTTTTGATTTTACAGGGAAAGAAACTACATACCTGATCGATGCAACCTATTGTTCTCCCACATTTCACGTTCTCTTTTCGCCATTTGCTGTTTCATTGTGAGTCGTGGTTTCGTCGTCTTTTCCACCCATTGCTTCTCACGCTTTTCCACAAAGTCTTGGGAAACCTGGAAAACGTTCAATCAATATTTTTCCAACTTATAATGAAATTTAGCATATTTGAACTGAAGTTTCAACGGAATAATTGTAAACGATATGAAGGACATCATACACTGCGGCAAATGCAGTTGAAAAGTGTAAGCAAAGAAAGTCGGCAATTAGTAAATCGCATCCCATCGCATCCCGCATCCCATTTTCAAAAACGGGATGCGATAACTTTTTTCGCATGAACACCTCTTTTTTAAGCTTAGGTTAGGTTTGGGTCAGCTTAACGTTCAACCTAAGCCTAAATACAAGGTGATTGGGCTGTTCCGAGCAAAGTTACAGACGTTTGAAAAAAAACGGGATGCGATTTACTAATTGCCAAGAAAGTCGATAAAGTAGATCAAATTTCAGTTACTGTAGCTCAAAAAATTTTACTTTTCCCACTTTTTTAGTTTCAGATTCACAAATCGTAACGTAAGAATTTTTGAATTCAAGTACTTCTAAGTGGTTGAAACTATCGTAGTGAACAGTCCGCAACGTTCATTATGTCAAGTGAAACATTTAACAAAGTACAAACACTTTCGAAAATGAAAGCGGAGGTCGGCAAAGCGTTTTGCGAAGCGGTTTTATTGTCTTATGCTTTTGCCGAGGTGTGCATCACAGACTGAAAACGGATTTCACATGATAACACCGAATCTCAATTATTCTTGAATCTTGAAACACGGAAAATTGATATGCGGAAAATTTTATGAGGAAAACTTCATGTCATTTTCGTTCTCTTCCTACCTACAGGACGTTGTGGAGATGCTGCATACTTTTTCCTAAACGCTCTCTCTCTCCGCGTGTCTGAGTCTCTATACTCTCGCATAGCCAAAACGTCCACCTCTTTCAAAATGCAAAAGTGTCCTTAGCTGTCGGCACTCTCTCACCTTTTCTCCCCCTCACATGGCAGCGCAAACATGGAGATGTGTGTCATACAGAACTTTAACAATACCAAAATTCCGATTCTTTTGTCCGTGTAAATTTGTATATAGAAAGACATGTTGTTCTAGGATCAAAAATTTCAATCCCTAACCACATGGCTGGAGAATAGACTGTTTTCAACAAAAAAAATACCTTCGAGAAAGGGTTATATTCGTCATCATATGCGCCTTCATTATCGTACCACTCTCTATCCAGTGCCTTCTGCTCATTCTCCCACTGTTCTCGTTCTTCGTCATCGTGGAACACACTAAAGTTTTTTAAAAGAGTTTCAGTTCTATTTTTGACAGATCTTTAAAATGCGCAAAATGGAAAATCATTGATTAGAGTACGCTTGGCCTCGCTACGCTCGAGGCCTTATTTTCCCATTTTTCTTCACGAAATCACTAATTCAGACTTCTTAATAAAAACAGAAGATCTAATGTTAAGATCTCTCTCTCTCTCTCTCTTTCCAATCCGAATGTGACCATAGCTAAAGCTAGTGTGGCCTTGTCAAATAATAACATGATAAATCATCAGAGAAACGAAAACTCAAACTTTTTCTCGGTGAATTACAATTTTCTCTAAAAATATGAAAAACGAACATGTTCTTATCGTCCTTGACCGATCGAACCGAGTCCTCTGGCTTCTCATATCGCCGTCGACGGTCTTCATCCCGTCGTCTTCGCTCGCTACGATATGCACTCCCGACGCTTCGCTCAGAGTCTCCATAACGGTCGGTCGATTTTCTGTAGTCTGATCGCGGGGTAGCACGGTCCCAACTGCTTTTCTGCCTGAAAATAAATCCGTTGAAAATAATTGTTGAAAGCTGAGAATCCAGAGGCGTTTCGACCGTTTCCCACGCAAATGAGCTGAGATCGCGGAAAGATGGTGTTCAACTTTTTCATATTTTCTTAAAATTTCAAATAGTATTCTCTATATCATAGTGCCAGTGGAATGGTTTTTCTCATACTTACATGGGAAGTATATCAAAGCCCGGAGAATCTATGAGGTCCAAGTAGTGTGATAGGTTTTCGAATATGGTGAAGACAATGGAACAGAAAGGAGTTGCTCCACCGACCTCGTTTAGGAGTTATGGCCAAAAACAGAGTACACACGCAGTTTTCAATGTTAGCATTTTTACTCAAAACTTTTTTAAATAAAAAATCACCTTGATCTCCCTTTATCATCATCCTCCCAGTCCATGTTCGACGGTGTGTTTGGTACTTTAAACTTCGGCGTCTCAAGTCGGTCATCGTAGTCTCTGTCCCTTCTTCTGCTACTATCATCTTTGTCACGTCTTCTTCTGTCATCACGATCCCGATCTCTGTCGCGACGATCACGAGATTCCACGTGGATACCACGACGGTCACGGTCTCGATCGCGATGTTTCTCGTGTACCCTAAAGTTAGGAGTTGGTGTATAAATTGTCTATAAGAATCATATTCCTTTTTTTTTTAAATATTTTTTTCTCGCCACATTTGGCACTGGTGCATTTAGGCTTAGGCATGACCAAAATGGCTTGATTGGGGGATCGACCTGATACACTATTATGTACTTTTTTCACAACTGAATATTTCTCATGTGATTTAGATTTGAAATTATGTAATTGAAGTAAGTAAGTAAAAATCTTGCTTACTTGTGAATTTTCTCTCTCACAGAAGCCGTGATGCTGTCTTCTTCATCCGCCGCACGTTTCCTCAAGTTTTCCCGCTTTGCTGAAGCCAACTTGTCGAGACCCAGAAGAGACCTAAAGTCATTTTGAAAAGAAATTATGAAAAAAGACTCACTTCGATTCCGGCTTCTTGAATCCGTCATCGTCCGTGGTCTTCTTACGAATGACTAGTCCACCAAATGTGTCGTTCGATCCTTCTAACCTGTCATCTGGTTTTGACATCTGAGATTTGAGAATGTCATTCTAATTAGTTCATCGTGGGAAAAAGAAAAAGGACGTTATAAAATACAAGACTGAGCAGCACGGAAGAGAACGTTTTAAAGTCGGAAGTGAATCTTCATCGTGATGAAGTACAGATGAGCCAGGAATAGCCGTTTACTTCTGATTATGTTCATAGAATAGACGTGGATTTCAATTTCGACATTTCAACCATACATCCAACGACTTTCATGAAGATGAATACCTAAGGTTGGGCAGAAATCGGAAGTTTTAAAGTCGGAAGTGAATCTTCAGCGTTTTGAAGTATGAATGAATGAATCCAGAAAAATGGTATATAGCCCGATGACCTAACTGATAAGATGTGGATTTAATCTTTTTTACTCTCCTAAATTCGCTAATTGTTCATATTCCGACGAAATCTCTCACGTTTCCGGAAAAAGAAGGACGAGATTCAACTTTTTCCGGAAACATCAAGAAGAATACGAGCAGGATGGGCCGCCTACAGCAACATCAAAGAGGCAATCAAACTCACCCGTGACACCGCCAAAATAAGAGAACTCTTGAGTCAGTGTGTGATTCCAGCCCTACTCTACGCAACAGAAACATGGCAATTGCTCCAATCGGAGATCGGACGACTGCAACGTACGATGAACTAGATCTGTGAAGATGCCGATGTTCGACCGGAAGATTTTGACGTCTCGAAGTTGATCAAAATAAGGGAGCTCGCATGGGCTGGACATGTTGCTCGACAACCACCCCAACGATGGTCAAAGAAGGTCACGGAATGGTCCCCCTTGAGCAGGAAGAGGAAAGTCGGAAGACCGCCTCTGAGTTGGAGTGATGACCTCAACAAAGCGAGAGACGACTTCCTCCACTTCCGATCCATGACTGGGCAAAGAAGACGTGTTGGTTTCCTGGTGCGCAAGACCCCATGGTCCACGTTGGCTAAGGACCGTTCAACCTGGAAGTTTCTGATCCACGCCGTCACCTGACAACGCGAACAAAGGATCTCACAAGTAACACAAGTAAGTAACGAACGTGAAAATTTCCCAGGAACACTTCGGGATTGACATTTTCTGAACAGAAGTCGGAACTGAAAATATTCAGAATTCCGTTCATCTGTGTTAAACAAAGAACAAGTGAAAACTCGTTGTCACGTGAAACTAATGTTCTTCTAACGTGTCCATCCATGTTATTTTTTGTAAAAGCAGCCTCGACGATGAGTAAGCCTGGGAAAAAGGTTTTCACCGCATTGATTCTTCTAGAATCAATCCCGAGTTACAGCTTTCAAAGGCAAAGTCGAAGAGTACTCAGAAGAATTCAAAATTATGTAAAACTGAGTCGGAAGATATGAAACAAGGAGCTAAATGTGAGCATTTGAAACTTTCAAACTCAAATTTGAGCTAATTGTGGGTAAAGCGACTCATTTTCAGCACGACCAAGCAAAAACACAAAGAAGGACAAAACAATGATGACTCAAGGGTCAGTTCGTGCGAAAAAATCGAGCATCAGGAAGAATGAAATGTTGATAGCATCTAAATCGTGCACCTCTATGGGCATGAACCCGTCCAAATCAACCACGGACCAGTCAAGACGTAAGTTCAAACAGAACCAGCAGCAAATCTTCCCTACGCTTCAAACATCTCCTTGCTTATGCGCGAGGTGAAAACAGCAGAGAGGGCACAGATACGATTCGTGGTTAGAGAGTGTTTTTTGTAGGTTTACGGGCTAATCGATATTATCTTGATGTTGTATCGTAGATCTCTTCTTTTACAATGATTATTTGTCCTGTCTACATTCATATGGCTTTATGTCAGAGTCTCTACTCAATGGAACAAAGTCAGGCTAGAACTGTCACATTACGCTTTCTATCCGCTAACTTTCTTTCAATATCGAAGTGAAACAGGAGCCCAGAACTCCCCTCATGCAAAACGGGCGGTCCCGATGTCCATACGAAATAACTTCACTTTCAGACACTGTTGGTGGAATACTCGCACCTACCTCAAAACCAGGCGATAAGTCTACAGATGCAGCAGCAGCTGCTGCTGCCGCCAATATTAGAAAGGTGAAGAGTGATTCAAAAAATGAGATAAAACCGACTTTTCAGCAACTCGAACGTGAAAAGGACTGGGCAGGAGAGGCGGTGGCTAAAGACTTTGTAGATAGTCTGGATGCTAGTGCCATGAACAAGGAGTACGCTGAGCTGGAGGCGATTCGTCCTCAGCTTGAGCGATGCAAGTTTTGGTCTCAAAATGAGTCTCGGAATCGTGATAAGGTATAGCTCACTGTGAGATCAGCTTCAACTGCTCATCGCAACGCGTGAATGACATTTCCAAACTTGGAAGAACGTCATGTGCTTTATTATAGTCACCTCTTTTTAGGCTTAGGTTAGGTTTAAGTCAGCTTGAGGTTCAACACAAAACTAAAAAGAGATGATTTAGATGTTCCTTACATAGTCATTCGTTAAAAAAGATTTCGACCGGATTCGATGAGATGCGTCTTACGAATGGCCAAATATTTGCCAAATATTTGACCTATCCTCAATTGCTGATCACGTCAGTTAACCGATACGCGATTATAGTTAGAATGAGTGTTACTTCTTCAATTAGACTTATAACGAAACAGTCATCTGAAACATTTTTCATTTATCGCGATACAAGCACTCTTCAGGGATCAAAACTAAGGAAATCCGTGCCGCGCAGCAGCGCGCGGTCTGATCGAATTAAAAAGTTGATGCGCACCTCCGCTTCAACAGTACCTTTCCGATGGCGTTTTCACCGTTCTGATCCGACTCGTATAAGCTGAGAACAGGCCGCGGAAAGACAGTGTGACCAAATAGCCTTTTTTCATTAGAATAGATATAGTTGTGGAAACCTCGAATTTTAGGCTTAGGTAAGCTTTAAAGCACTAATTAGGTACAAAGCTAAGATTCAACCGAAGTTTGGACCATGTTTTTTCAAAAAAAATTTGCATCTTGTAAGCTTACATGTGAATGATTCATGATTCTGTTTCGTTATAAGTCTCAAATAATGTGTGATTCCACAGTTACTACACGCAACACTTACATCCAAATCACGAACTTCCTAATTCAGAACTATCCATGCTATGACGACAATCGTATCATTTTACAAATGTGCCAACAGGATTACATCAACGCTAGCAAGATCACTATACCAAATGTTAGTTCACCTTTTCGCCTTAATAATGTACTTCTTTCAGTACCAGAGACCAATCATCATGGCACAAATCCCACGCGTGGAAACACCAAATGCCCTGGAAGAGTTTTGGCGAATGATTTTCCACGTATGATGAATCAATTGTTAGGGGTTATTCTGATCGTTTAGGAGTCTATTACATCAGTCCACATTATTTGCCAGCCAAATGAACTTGCCAAAGGACTCGAGGATCTTTTCCCACAGAAAGCAGAAAGCTATAGGAATATTGGTACAATGTTTGTGAATAATAGAAAGGTTGGTAAAAGCTTTTTTCAATGACGGACAAAATGATGAGGTAGTTGGCATTGTCTGACCCAGAATGGTTCACTATGTGAAGTACAGATTTAAAACGTCATAACTATGTCTTTATCATAACCGCGCCCCATGTACCACGCTTTCTCACGCCAATTTTGATACTCGAAACAAAGAACGTAATGTAACGAAAAATTTAACGAACCTCCTTCAATAAAAGCTTTAAAAATTAAAATAGAAAAATAGATACAGTACACCTTAAACTGACACCTAACAGAGAAATGGAATTCTACATAATTTTTTTAGCATGAAGTCACAGAACCAGTAGGATCTATCTCAACAGTAGAAGTACTGCCAGACGGATGCTCAAACTCGATAATCTGCCAAGTCTACGTTCACTCATTCTGGCCACCTCACGAGGGACCATTGAAGTATGCACCACCTCTAAAAGCAGCTCATTTGATAAATCAAGCGGATGTGATGAACTCAGTAAAAAGACAATTGAAAGCCATGATAACGCCATTTTACAGCCAGTACTTGTCGCAAGCACTAGAGGAGCAGGGAGATGCTCGGGCATGGTAATTCTGGCTGTAGCGTTGCACTACTTCACAAAGGGAATTTCCTTCAAAGTGAACATATTTCTTTTCCTGGTACAATTCAAAATTACAGATTAGAGATTTGGTACAAATTCTTCGTGAACAGCGACCCATGGCTGTTGACAGTGCATCTTTGTACGCGTTTCTCTTTCTATGTATAGGGTTCTACATCAAGGTTCTGATGCTTCAGTATAGTAAGAGTACACAATTAAATTACAGAAGAAAACGAGTAAAGACGAAATTCAGCAGAAGGTCGCAAAATTCACAGCTGCTTGTGAAAACACTGTAGTCGAATAAATGTTTTTGAGTATTTCGTTATGAACTTACGGAAAAACATGAAGAGGGAATAAATCTTACATTGTGTCAAAGAACAAAACAATGTTCAGTGAGGGATCACGAGTAACAGAAAGACGAAAACAATAAACAGAAAAAAAATACGAAAAAGTGGCGTCAGTCGATGTGTCATGTCTGTCTGTACCCAAAACTCTTACTGTCGTCAGAATTTATTACAGTAGGACCTTTTTTATTATTATTATTAACGCTACGTTAACCCTTTGTTCCACGTAAAATGCACGTAACCCTCATTTTCTATCTATGGTCCGACAATCCGGTTCTGTATCGCACGAGGATGAGTGAGAAAAGGTGATCTCTGTGATATCTGAAGCCAAATTCAGTCTGTCGTTCAAAGGAATCGAGCTTCAGACCTGGTATCATGGTCTGCTGACCCCAGCTGATGTTCGGTGAGCGAAGTTTCCAACACAGTCTCATTCTCACATGTAGCGATTTCCTCTTGGATGTCGGTCAGTTTCTAGTCAGAGCTGCAATCAACTCGAAACAAGAACCGGAACTGTATCTGGACGTTAAAGTTTGTTTTGCGTTGGAAAATATTTTAAAACAAAACGGTGATCCGGTGATTCTTGTCTGAACCATATTGTACACCGCGCTAAGCGCAGTAGAAAAGTGTCGGATCAAGCAGCGAGAGGAGGCGACCAATAAGCAGCGAGCACAAACCCCGCCCCTTCGTAAATCCTGCACCGTTGTAGATCAAATTACAGTTACTGTTGTTAAAAACTTTTCTCTGACGTTTTTTTTGTCAAAATTCATGATAAAAAGCTAGTTATGAAGGAAAGTTACATGATTTGCAATTTTTCAACATCAATTGGCGAAACAAATTCGCTTGTTAAGATGAGAAAAATAGGACAAAATAATGAAAAAAATATTGATGTGCGAACGCGCCCTATAGCGAATTTGAGTTCAATATAATTTGCGTGCAACGCGTCTAATCGATGACGATCACCTTTAGCTCGCGGAGTGTGTTAAAATTTGTTCGTGTAATGAATTAGATAACGGTCAAATCATGATTGGTCAAAAAGTTATATTAAGTAGTGTAAACTCGTTTCCAGATCTTACCAGTCATGATACCAGAGGCTATTTGGTCAGGGAAGATTGGGAAAAGCGAACAAGGGTATCACATTGAACCTAACGTATACTTCAAGTCGGTCAAAGAGTTGGTTCAGAATTACACGGTTGGATATGTTCTCCTACAAGAATATGCTTCTTTTTAAGAAATCCGCTCTTCCATGTCGCCTGAGGCTGAAAACTGGTGTCAGTCGACCATCCTGGCTGTTACATCACAATCAGTTGAAGTACAAGGAGGTTGTTGGGAAAAAACGTATCACATAGCTTCTTCTACCTGTAAAAAAGTCTGACATCCTAAATCGGTTACTTAGTACTGTAGCAGTTTCGCCTTGAAACACAAGAACGATTAAATGATGCGCCTTTAATTTCAATGGACTGAAAGTAATAATAATAATTGAAATCCACAAAGATCTAACTGTTCGTTATGAGAGTCCCGACTCCTACCGTACTCATTTTACAAAAATGCGACTGGCGCGCGTTTGAAATCGGTCAGAATTTTTGCTAGATATGTGCGTATGAATCTATGAACACCTTTCAGAAAGATAAACTTGGAGGAGGAAACTTCAGCAACGTTTATAAAGGAAGCTTGTACTCTCACTTCAAGAAGAAAAAGTTTCGAGTCGCGGTGAAAGTGATTTTTTGACTTACAGTCTGCTGTCTAATCGAGAAAAAAGAGAGAGAGAGAGAGAGAGAGAGAGAGAGAGAGAAAGCCAGAGAGAGAGAGAGAGAGAGAGAGAGAGAGAGAGAGAGAGAAAGCCAGAGAGAGAAAGCCATAGAGAGAGAGAAACTTTACAGGTGAATCGATGTGACGAAAGTGACTTTGCAACTATTGTAGCAAACATGACCTCCGAAGCCAAGTTGATGACACGATACCGTAATCCACACGTGATCAAGGTATTCATTCATGCGTAGCGGTCATGCCTAGCGGATAACCTTGCAGTTCTACGGGCTCGCCTGTGATCGACAACCTCTGATGCTCATCACTGAACTCTGCTATGGTGGCTCACTAGAGAAGTTTGTCAGCAAGTACGGTCTCACAGTCTCCAACGTGGAGAAGCATGTCTTTCTTCTCGAAATTTCGCGAGGAATGCGTTACCTGCACAGTCAACGGTAGGCCACGCCCACTTTCGCAAACACTGCCGCACTTTGCAGATGTATCCATCGAGATTTGGCGGCCCGAAATTGTCTCATTGCTGTGGATGGTAGAGTTAGGATAGCCGATTTCGGTCTCAGCAAATTCCTCCAGAAGCAGGAAGATCAGCTCCATGAGGTGTTATCAACATTCGCAATACGGTAAGAAAATGGGCGTGGCCAATCAATTACCATGCACGAATTGCAGATGGATGGCACCAGAGTGTCTCAACAAGAGTCCAATGTTCTCGGTGAAGTCGGATGTATGGTCGTTTGCAGTCGTCATATTTGAACTTTTCACTAATGGAGACAAGGTATTCATCGATTTTGTTATTGATTTATTGCTTGACTTTCCAGCCGTACAGAGATAATGATGACAGTAGTTTGATAAGAAATTACCGGAATTGTGTCGTCCCTCCGTTCGAATGCCCTTCTTATATTCTGAAGATATACAAAGAAATTTGGTGGGAATTTTCTTTCCTAGTCCACACCGCGCTAAGCGCAGTGGAAAAGTGGCGGATCAAGCAGCGAGAGGAGGCGACCAATAAGCAGCGAGCACAAACCCCGCCCCTTCGTAAATCCTACATTGCCGTAGATCAAATTACAGTTACTGTAGTTTAAAAACTTTTTTCTCTAACGGTTTTTTTTTCAAAATTCATGATAAAAAGCTAGTTACGAAGGAAAGTTACATGATTTACAATTTTTCAATAGCAATCGGCAAGACAAATTCGCTTGCTAACTTTAGAAAAATAGGACAAAAGAAAGAAAAAGATATTAATGTGTGAACGCGCCCTATAGCGAATTTTCGTTCAATATAATTTGTGTGAAACGCGTCTAATCGATAACGATCAACTTTAGCTCGGTATGTAGTCTCTATAGAGAAAGCGTCGGTCAAAATATATTTTCGAAATTTCCAGGGTCAAAAATCCAATCGATCGTCCCAGCTTTGATCAACTCCACCAAGAGCTCAGAGGCACTCTACCCGATATCAAGATGTCAGATCTGAATCTGTTTGTGGTGAATACGTTGAAGCATGTGAAGAAGAATAAATTGCCGGTTTGCTTTCTTCTCTCTCGTCCTCTCTCTCTCTTTCTCTTTTTCTCTATCTCTCTCTCTCACTTCTATCACGTTTTTTCCAGCAAGTTGACGAAATCGAGCAAATGTTAAGCGATGGCGAAGCCTCTCCAAGAGTGTCGATCTCAAGTATTCCAGATGTCGTCGCTTTGGTAAATTTCGCATTCATGAAGATTCCAACCAAAATGTTTCAGTCAACACGTCCTCCCGCACGAAAAGCAAACTCTTCACCCAACCTTTGTAAGTTCCATTTTCGACATTTTTGTGAAGAACATTTTTTAGCGCCAATTCAATGGTCTTCATCATTACATTCCAAACTTGGGAAAGGTTTGTGTAGATTCCAGAAAGAAAATTTTTCCATAAACTAGTCTTTTTTCATTGGAAAAAATTCCCCTCAGATAATGGAAACGCGGTGCTAGGAAGACGGGAGTGAGGAAGTTTCCGAGACTTCTCTCTTCACATAAGTTGCACATATATCGCTAGAAGCATGGCCGTTTTCAAACGCGCTCTAATCTCAATTTTGCAGAATGAGTACGGTAACTCTCACAACGAACAGTTAGATCTTTGTGGATTTAATTTATTATTCTTATACTTACAGTTCATTGAAATTAAAGGCGCATCACTTAATCGTTCCTGTGTTTCAAGGCGAAACTGCTAACCGATTTACGGAGGCCAGATTTTTTTACAGGTAGAGGAAGCTATGTGAAGTTGTTCTCCCTACCAAACCTGAGATTATTATAAAAGGAAATTACTGTTGGCTGCAGATTGCAGATTAAGACTAGTACATGTCGGCATTTCACAAAGAGTGAACTTTTTCACTCCCGTCTTTCTAGTACTCACTAGGGGTGGGAAAATCGCCAAAGATTGGCTAACGATTGGCTATTCAATTGGCGAGCGCCTGGAGTTGCGTTTTCTGGGCCTTCTCGACGTTGAAGATGGTGTTTTTCAGATGTCTGAGTTTCAGCTTGTTGTGAGGAATCATTTCAGAATATGACATCAGATTCTGACGACGTCGCCGATGACGTCGTCGGTGACATCGTCGACGACGTCGTCGAAAAAAAATTTTTTTTTTCAAAAACAGTTTTATTTTTCAGGATTCATTTCAGAATATGACATCAGATTTTGACGACGTCGCCAATGACGTCGTCGAAAAAAAATTTTTTTTCAAAAACAGTTTTATTTTTCAGGATTCATTTCAGAATATGACATCAGATTCTAAAATGAATCCTGAAAAAATGAAACTTTTGAAAAAAAAATTTTTTTTTCGACGACGTCGTCGACGATGTCACCGACGACGTCATCGGCGACGTCGTCAGAATCTGATGTCACATTCTAAAATGAATCCTGAAAAAATGAAACTTTTGAAAAAAAAAATTTTCGACGACGTCATCGGCGACGTCGTCAGAATCTGATGTCATATTCTGAAATGAATCCTGGAAAATAAAACTGTTTCTGAAAAAAAAATTTTTTTTTCGACGACGTCGTCGACGATGTCACCGACGACGTCATCGGCGACGTCGTCAGAATCTGATGTCATATTCTGAAATGATTCCTCACAACAAGCTGAAACTCAGACATCTGAAAAACACCATCTTCAACGTCGAGAAGGCCCAGAAAACGCAACTCCAGGCGCTCGCCAATTGAATAGCCAATCGTTCGCCAATGCAATTGGCTAACGAAAAGAGGATAGCCAATCGTTAGCCAATCATTGGCGATTTGCCCACCCCTAGTACTCACTGAGATAATGGAAAGAGGAGGCCAGTCGTAAACCTACACAATGTCCAAATAGTTTCTATGTTCGTCGGGCACCCTTCACCATTCCCTCTAGTGTGCTGACGATGGTCCCTTGTATATGTGGTAGAATGCTTGAGCAACGAACTATTTATTGACCTAGCCGAGAGTACCTCAAACTATTAATTAAACGTTATTAAACCAAGATAACAACTTAGATGATGATTGTGAGGATGAGTAGTGAGGTAGAACAATTATGACATGGGAAATGCAATAAGACATGGGAAATGCAATAAAGGGGATAAGAGGAAACTTGGGGATAAGAGGAATTGATACAATGGGAGAGGGAAAAGTGTGAAAAATGAAATACAAGCAAGAATGAAATGAATGTCGCATCATGTTCTATCCATGATGGTGTAGGTCAGAGTCGAGGTCGGTCAAATCTGCGCTCACTAACTTTCATATCTTCAGTTCGTTTTCGCACACTAGCGTAATTTATTACTCTCCCTCTTATCACTCTCATTAAATATCATCGCTTTCAGAAACACCCGCAGTCCCGCCTCGCAAACTATCATCAGTGTCGACACGAAGGAGCAATTCGGCGATGAGAAAAGGGAACTCGGGCAAACGTTCACCTTTGCCACAGTCGCCCGGTGGTGTGATCAAGGTCAAGACAAGTGGTACCACTGGTGTCAGCAGAGATTACGTTGCTAAAGATTAAAAAATGTCAGCAAATTATGAATGTTTTCGAATTTAAACGTGTCTGAATAAATGGTTTGTTCTTTTTTTCTGCCAATTTATCACGTCAGATTGATAATAGAACAAGGGGACCGCCCCTTTTGCTCCGCCCACTTTTCGTTAGGATAATTTTTGGATGGTCCTTTCTGGTTTTCAATGGGGTCGGAAGGGGGAGCGAGAGAGAGAGAGAGAGCGAGAGATCTTGCCTCTAAAAACGACTTCTTTTTTCAACTAAAAAGTCTGAATATGTGATTTTGTTCTGGAAAAAAGGGGCTCTGAGCGAGGACTACCTGCTTGTTAGAAAATAACGAAAGTCATGGTAAATAATTAGAAATATTGTACACGAATTTCAGAAGAGTAAGCCTTGATGGTCTCAATTGACATTTTCATTTTCAATTTTCCGTAAATCGACCTGAAACAGAGGCGCTCATAGCAACTTCTAACGAGTTTACTTTTAAAGTAACAATATAATTATGTTATCAACACAAAAAGTTCATGCTAAATATCAAATAGAACACTTCATGAAGTTCACGCTTCATATAAAATTTTTTCGTGAAACACAATTTTAGGATAGAAAATTCTCTTGATTTTTCTTGATAATTTTCCAGCAGGAGGATAGAATAATCATATGAGAAGTGGTCCTTATTTTATTCAGAACATCACTAACTAACTGTTAATAATCCTTTTCCTTAACGTTAGGACCAGCATGAGTTCATTTTTCTGTTAACATGAGAATGCTACCAAGAACCCATGAAGTTGTAAGGTCTAACAGGGTACTAAGGTTTTCGAATGAGCTGAAGACGCTCACAACTTTTTCAACGCAATTGCATCGAAATCTGAAAAAAAACCCATCTACAAAAATAAACCCTTTATCTCAAACGCATTACCAGTCACAATCAAGGTTGGGAACGTGGATGATGAATAAATAAATGATGGTTAGAGGAAATACTATCATTTGACAATAAATTATCACATTTTCGGTCAAATTTTCTTCTGGAAAAAAATAGACGCCAGCACGTTGGGGAGGAAGAGAACTGTGTACAAATGTAACTCTTACGATGGTGAAAGAGAGATAACTTTGAAGGAAAACACAAACGGGGGCAATCATGAGATTATGCTACGGCTGTGGGAACCGCTAGCGGTCCGTCCTTCTTTTGTCGCATCGCTGAGCTTATCTGAAAAATAATATTTGGAATGAGTTGATGTCATTTTTGAGAAATTTGAAAGATGAATTAAAATTTTTCTCAAGTTTTGAAAAAAAGTACTAAATTATATGGAGGAGAGTCAGTTGCAATTTTTAACTCAAAAAATCCCAAAAAACTTCCACCAAACCTCCTCCAACTCATTTCTGAAGATTTAGACATTCTACTGGAAATTTTCACCAATGGTATCTACGGTCCTTAACTGTTGGGAACCTTCCAAATTACGGTCACATGCAATTTGTCAGACTACTGGTTGGAATTGATCTGAATATCCTGGTCGAACAACTAACACCAATTTTCTATCATTACTAACACTCATATTCAGTTCCTTTCCTCCGGTTATCTTACAAAGCTATCCAACGTACTTTTTGCAAAAAATTGCACAACTGTTCTGACCGGAGCAGCTTTTTTTCAAAAGGTTCTCCTACGGTTCCCACGCCCATTATTTGTGCTCATGGCAGCTATTGCTGGTCGTCGAGCTTATAAACTTTATTTTTTTTTCTACGTGAATAAAGTAATTATACTAAATTAATTGAATCAAAACTTCTAATAACATATCCAACAAGCACGTTGGTATCGCTACGCTCGGGCCTCCTTTCGTTTTATTTTTACAAAAACACATAATTAGACTTCTTAATTGGAAACACAAGTGGTTTTTAAAAGAAAGATTTTCAGAGTTGTTAAAGCAAAACCCATCGAAATCAAAGTGTCTACTCAAAAATTTGCCTCACGAAAAAGAGGGCGGGGCAAAGTGGGCGGAGGATTTGTCAATTAATAATTTGTTTTTCACTTTACTCGATTTTTACACTTCAAATCTCACCTTATCACCAAGCGTCAAGCACATTCCCTGGCTCTTTGCTCGAATCCTAATGTGTCCTACGATTGGTGCAGTCTCGTCCATCGGCAATGCCTTTTCTACAGAAACGTTTGCTAGTGCGTCTTCTCCAAAGATCGAGTGTGCGCAAAGATTCGCTGCCAGGAACCCACAATCGCCTTCTGAAATGTTCAAATCGATTCTTTTTTTTTGAAAAGTCGATAATAGATTTGAAAATCATTTAATTTAGCTGTTTCTTGAAAAAAATCTCTCGTTGTCACACATATCTTCCTCTACCTGTAAAAAGTCTGACCTCCGTAAATCGGTTACTTAGTTACCGTAGCAGTTTCGCTTTGAAATACATGAACGATTAAGTAATGCGCCTTCAATTTCAATGGACTGAAAGTAAGAATAATAATTTAGATCCACAAAGATCTAACTGTTCGTTGTGAGAGTCCCGACCCTACCGTACTCATTTTACAAAAATGCGACTGGCGCGAGTTTGAAATCGGTCAGACTTTTTGCTAGATATGTGTGTCAGGAAATCTATAGAAAAATCGATAATTTGAATTTTTTTCAATGTGAATATTACTTTTTCTAATTTAATCAATTCTTTATCTGAAATTTGCAAGTGCAAATCTACTCATAAACAAATTCAACTTTCTCTCAAAAAAAACTTACCAATCGCAGCGTCTCCAGTCAGAATCTTCATATTGGTCGACGCCGAAAGGTGGTCGAGGAATTCGCGCAAGTCCTTGATGGCTGTCACGACATTCACCTAGAACTCAACATTGATCGATGAAATACAATAAGCGTGAAGCAATGAAAATCAACCTGAAAACCAACCTTATTCTCCCATTCAAAGTCACTCCACATTTGTCTGAATTCAATGTCAGTGACGTGGCCGGGAACAATGTAGTCCTGCAAATACGCAAATGGTACTGTTTCAACACAGACAGTGTGTCTCAAAATTATTGGAAAGATTCAAATCTTACCATGATGTCAATCTTAATGTCTTGAAGATAGACACAGTTTCTGTCTGAAGTCGAGCCACGGACGTCGTATGAGATGGTTGAGAAAATGACTCCGTTTTCGGTTGAAGCGACCTGGGAAAAAGGTTGATCATCTCTCTCTCTCTCTTCAACTCACCTTCACAGTTGCCTTGATGTTGGCAAAGTCAGATGGTGCAAGTGTGACTGGTGTTGGCTTGTCGACCAGCTTCAAGTCACCAACAGTGGCCAACTCGAGTGAAACGTTCTGGAGGGTGTCGTTGGTCTGGTTGACGATCAACATGTCCAAGACTGAAATGTTCTGCTTTATTGATTAGTACACCCCTTATTATGTGTATTTTCCCTTGTTCAGAAACTTTCTGTACTCAAAAAATAATGAAGAATGTGCGAAAATGATCTCGCAAACATTCATATTTTCAAAAACTCACCAATATCGTACTGGTTGACATTGACATAGGCTTCCGCATAGATTGGATCCGAAAAACCAGCAAGCTGGATGACCTTTCCGAGTTTCGAGCTGTAATGGGAAAAACTGCATGGGCATAATTTTCGACAAATCTCACCTCGAGAAATCAAATTTCTGTGCTTTTGGCGCTGTTCCAAGAGCTTGCGAGAGCGAAAGGTCGAACAGGTTCTCACCGACTGCGTTGTTCTTGGCGGACAGTTGAGTGAAGGAGATGGTCTTGTCAACCTGCAATCAATCATTTAATACGAAAAAGTGTACTGAATCGTTTGAATCAAGAATCATTTTTTCATTCATCTTTGTCGACACCTCAAATTTTAGGCTTAGGTAAGGTTCGAAGCACTAGTTAGGTACAATGCTAAGATTTGATCAAAGTTTAAACTTGATTATCACAAAAAAAACATTTTTCACCTTGTAAGCTTTCCTTAAGGAAATGATTCTTAATTCAAACGATTCTGTACACTTTTTCGTATTAAGTGCAATCAATCAATAATAATATGGTAACAACTTAAAAAAAAAAGATTTTTTCTTCATTTTTTGCACTTTCAGTTCACCAAAAACTGCAAATCAACGACAAAGTGACAAGTAATTCATTTTTATCGAAAGATACCTCAACAAAGTCCTTTTTCTTGGCGACTGAAGAGTCCTCCAGTCTGTTGGTCGACTTCGCAGCAAGCATGAGAGCTAAGCTCTTCTTGCATTCCTCTCCGTAGACTCCGTCGAGCTCTGGGATACCTTGTGCCAGAACCTTGATTGTTGCTCCCATTCTGAAGAACGGTATTTTAATGATACACAGTGCGCTAAGCGCAGTAGAAAAGTGTCGGATCGAGCAGCGAGCACAAACCCCACCCCTTCGTAAATCCTACATCGCCGTAGACCAAATTACAGTTATTGTAGTTTAAAAACTTTTTTTCTGACGTTTTTTTTTCAAAATTCATTATAAAAAGCTAGTTACGCAGGAAAGTTACATGATTTGAAATTTTTCAACAGCAATTAGCGAAGCAAGTTCACTTGTTAAGATGAGAAAAATAGGACAAACGAATGAAAAAAATATTGATGTGCGATCGCGCCCTATGGCTAATTTGAGTTCAATATAATTTGGGTGCAACGCGTCTAATCGATGGCGATCAAATTTAGCTCGGTGTGTGATAGATAAAATATGGAGTAAAAACTTCACGAATTAGAAAATCTAACAATTTTTCGTGTTTCAAGTCATCAATGTTATTTCAAGAAACATCTCTTCAAACCTTTTTTCATTTTGTCTGAATAATCTTTGCACATCGGTGAACATCAAAAACAATTTTTCAAATTTTAATTTTTCCATACAAGAAATTTTTAAACCAGATTCAGAATTTCAATTTTTATATGATTCTAGGAAAAAAATATTGAAAATTCACCTGTCGAGGTCGTCTTCCGTCACACTGTTAGTGGTCAGACCGCTCTTTCCGAGATGGATGATCGAAGCGAGGATAAGCATACACTCGGCTCTGAAGCGGTTGGAACGTTCACTACCGCTTCCGTTCAGCTCGGTGAACTGCTGCGAGAGCTTGGTAAGGACAGTCGATAGGGCTGCTCCGAGGAAGTAATCTCCGTTGAGAAGGAACTTTCTAAAAATTGTGAATTCCGTCACATTTCACAATCTCCTTGTTTTATGAGAATACGGTCCAGATAGAAGAATCAAATTCTTTAATTCAAATTTTTTCTATAAAGGAAAACAAACCTCAATGGTGGCTTGTTGTCTGCCTTCTTGACCACTGTTGCCGAAAGAGCAGATTGAGTTGCGTAAGTTCCATCAGCTGTAACCTTTGGTCCACTTGGCTTTGGCTTCTGAAGCACACCTTCTTATCTATCAGGATGATGATTCAAACCTGTCCTTCAGCCGGCTGCGATTCGTGCCCGTCTACGTTTTCTCCTTCGAGCTCGGCAAGTTCGCTGTCGACAATCGGAAGAGCGCCAATTGAGTTCTTGATGAGCTTCAGGATGTCAAGGCATGATTCTGGTTCGCAGTACGTTCCGAGGATCCAGAGGGCAGACATGAAGATGTTTGCAGTCTGGATTCCGAGGATTCCTTCCTGTAATTTGGAAGATGTTCATCTTGTCATGTTTGAATGAAAAATTTACCTTGAGCGACTTCAGAATAGCTTCCTTCAGGTTTGGCAGCTTGTGAACGGCTTCACGGACAAATTGCAGGACGTAGCTTGCGACAGTCTCATTCTCATCAGACAAGAACTCCATAAGGACTAAAATCAATAAATCGAAACTGCTACACACCGCAATAAGCGCAGTAGAAAAGGATCAAGCAGTGAGGGGAGGCGGCCAATGAGCAGCGAGCACAAACTCCGCCCCTTCGTAAATCCTGCACCGCTGTAGATCTAATTACAGTTACTCTAGTTCAGAAAAACTTTTTTCTCTGACGTTTTTTTTTCAAAATTCATGATAAAAAGCTAGTTACGAAGGGATGTTACATAATTTGCAATTTTTCAATAGCAATCGTCGAAACAAATTCGCTTGTTAACTTTAGAAAAATTGGAGAAAAGGATGAAAGAAATATTGATGTGCGAACGCGCCCTATAGCGAATTTTCGTTCAATATAATTTGCGTGCAACGCGTCTAATCGATAACGATTACCTTTAGTTTGGTGTGCGCTATATGGAAAACACTTACCTGGGACAATTGTTGGAGCAACATCTGGGAACTTGATAGTCGCTGCGTGAAGGGTTTGAACCAGAGCTTGCTTGTACTTTCCGCTCTCATCAGCGTTCTCGGATTGAGTTTTGCTAATCTCCTGAATAAAATCGATTAAAATTCAGAATTTCTCCAAATCCAAACCTTTTTCAAGAACATGACCATGTCTTCGACGTTTCTGCTTGAAACCAGGTCGAGTGCCAGATTCAGTGTCTTTTGACGTACTTCGAGACCTGGAGAAGTGAGGACCTGAACATGGTTTTGTTGAATATCGTTAACAATCAAGTAGTCCTCGCTACGCTCAGAACCCCTTTTTCCCTTTTCCTTTACAAAATCACATATTCAGATTGAAAAAAAGAAGTCAGTTTCAGATGCAAGGTATCTTTCTTTCTTACTTTCTCTCCCTCCCCCTCTCTCTCTCTCTCTCTCTTTCTTTCTTCTTTTCCTTCATCCCACGTTTATAGGCAAGAATCTTCATCGACGAATCATGGTCTTGCGGTGATAAAAAAATACTGAAACTCACTCTGAGAATGTCCATAACAAGTCCTTGAAGAACACGTTCATTGTTAGAGTTGCTTCTGAGCTGCACAAGTCTGTCGAGAACGATAAGCTGAAAGGTTTCAATTCTAACATTTCAGACCAAAGATATTGCAATTTTCGGTCTCCATTGTCTAATCAACATCATGAGAAAACTAACCTTGACGTTATTGTCGCTTTCCTTGACGATCAGTTCGATGTAGGCACTGGCTGCAGCTTTGATGGCTGCTGGGGCTGTGGTCAGGGTTACCAGAGTACCTGCAGCTTCGTATCTGGAAGTATGATTTTCATACTTCAAAACGAGCAGTTAACTGATTGTCGATAGCATACAATTCAGAAAGTTTACCTCACTGCTGGAGACTGAGATTGAAGAAGGTTGTAGACGCATCTGATGAATCTTGCACACTCATTAGGGTTTGAATGACAAACTTTGTAGATCAACTCGACGATGACCAACTGGAGAATGTCTCCAAACTGACCAACTTGGTCGATGCAACCTGAAGATCAAGTTCAGAAGAAAGTATGAAACATTTCGAAATAGAAAAATACACCAATCAATATTAAAAGCGAACCAGAGAGGTAGTCCAGGGCTCTTGTCTGATCGACATGGAGAAGCATCATGAAAGCGTTTCTTTTGCAGGAAGCGTCTTGCTCGGTTTCCAGATATGTCGTGACGAATTCAGGTGCGTCAGGGATCAGGAACTCAAAGTTCTCTTGAAAAATAAATGTAGCTAAAACCTTGTGAAAAAAAACTCACTGTAAATAGTGAAAATGGCACAAACTGCATTTCTTCTGACATAAGAGTGTCTGTGATCGAGACAAGCTCGGATCGCTGGCATGAGTGGCTCAAGAAGCTCTGGCTCTTTGAGCTTGCAGAGGAATCTGAGAGTTGATCCTCTTACGAACTCGTTTGGGTGCTGGAGGTCTTTTCTGTATGCATCACACACAAGAATCATCTCGTGTAGAAGCTTTCCTTGCGAATCGGTCTGAAAATTTAAAAATATTTTCCTTATATTTC
Source organism: Caenorhabditis parvicauda (assembly GCA_963978915.1). Taxonomy (NCBI): domain Eukaryota; kingdom Metazoa; phylum Nematoda; class Chromadorea; order Rhabditida; family Rhabditidae; genus Caenorhabditis; species Caenorhabditis parvicauda. The sequence goes on along the minus strand of OZ022251.1, from coordinate 1,212,138 downwards.
AGAATGAAGAATACCTTTGGCACGATTTCCCAGAAGATCAAAAGCAACTTCTTCAACGTGTGCTCGTTGGATGGAAGACAGAATCTGATAACATGCATGAGCATTCCAGGACTCATCTTTTCTCCATTGAGAAGCAGATATATTAGCTTCTTCAAAGAATCGATTCTCTCTTTGTCCCCACCTGAATTATAAATTCCCTCATTTTTGAAATGAAAAATCTTGTGATACTATCATTTTTAACGTGAACTGAACTAAATATAGAAATTACCTTTCTCAAATCTTTCCTTCAACTGACTTTCACTCGGGAGCTCAACATCACTTGGGATGTGAATGAGAGCGTAGCATGGGAGCTCACTAGAGGTCATCCCGTTGGTCTGAAACGTGGAAGTGAAAGTTTATAAATAAAAAAGATCGTTTGAGGAATGAGAACAAGGTATCACGTTGTCAAGAATGATAACAAGAAGACTTTTACTATTATTTAAGAAAATTTGAAGCTAAATTACTTATTCCAAATCCGGATTTCAATTAAAATAAGAAATGAATTAAATCTCTGTGACGTGTGGCTCTCTTACATTAGAGACGTAGAGAAGAAAAGTTCCAGTCGGGATGCGCCGTAAATCGTGCACCCGGTGTTTTTTCTTTTTTTTCACGACAACGCAGTTTTGTTTTTCTTTCCGTTTACTGGAAAGAAAGTTGATTTATTGAATCGAAAATTGAGAAAATATGAAGAAGGGTTGTGATTTCAAGTTTTCCAATAGTTACAACTCTCTAATTACAGACTGATAGCAGAGAAATATGCGTATAAACATAAGTTTTCATTAATGAAGCATCTACAGACTAATCAAAAACTCAAAGCCGAAATTTTTTCAATTATTACGTGTTAGCCTATACTCAAAAACGTGCTCCAGGCCATCATTTTTCATATTCTACTTGGCGAAAAGTAATGCCAGAGCCGAAGTGAGTTTCTCTTCCATAGGATTAACATTTGTCGTTTAGATTCTGAGAATCTGAAATTATATATATACAATACCTATCATGTTTTGGTTTTTTAAATTAAACGGGAGGCACGCTTTTGATTACTGTAGTTTAGTTGAATAATGCTCTTAGGCGAATTTTACGCAAATTAACAAAATCTGATGTTCAGAGTCCCTGAAGAAGACCTTGTTCTCACGTACTTTCATGGAGCGCTTATGGACCAAGATTCGGACGCTTTGCTAGTGGTGCGTAGTAGTTTCTGCAATCCATGCGCAGTTCTCAAACTCTGCCCAATTTTGAACATTTCAGAATGAGGGAGACTTCGTCATAGTGACAAAACTGTCCACAGAGCTGAATAGACCAGTAGGTGTCATTAGAGCGCGTTAGCACACACATTAATTCAGCTTTACTTTTTGGTGGTAAAAACGAAAAAAAATGTGAGACGAATAGAAATCAAAAGAAGTTCACGAGGTGCCCATTTGATGGTTTGTCTGCCGCAGTTTGCACGAAAACCACGCCTTCAAATTTCAGCAAAAGAATTTTCCGAATATTGGTAAACTCATAGATTATTTCAAAACGGAGTCATTTGAATACAAGGGTACGGTAACGGGTTACTGTAGTTGTCACGTTTTCACCTTCCAGGCGAGAAGATAAGTCTGAAACGAGCGATACCGAAGGGCAAGTTCCAGTTGATGCATAGAGATGTGAACTTTAAGAAAAAGGTACCGCCCCTTTTCTGCAATCTGCGGCATGGTTTTTTTTTCAGATTGGTAGCGGTGCCTATGGTACCGTGTATCGGGGACGATTGATCAAGGACAATACTGTGATCGCTGTTAAGAAGCTGGATACCGAAGGAACCGATGAAGAAGGTAAGGGGCGGAGCCAACGTGTTGGAGAGGAGAGTTCCGAAGAGCACGTTTACACAAAAGTATCTTCCAGGGCTCGCCGAAATGATGAAAGAGGCAAGAGTAATGCAGCTCTACGATCACCCTAATATCGTGAAGTATCCATCCTTTTTGACCTACCAAATCACCATATTTTTCAGATTCTATGGATTCATTCTAGACGATCTACCGTATCTGCTTGTCCTTGAATACTGTAATGGAGGGTCGGTTGAGGATAGGCTCAGGGATAAGGCGAATGTAGGTCAAAACTGATCTTTCATCGATTTATTGATTTTTAACAGAGAACAAAAGTAGGTCATAGAGTCGACATGATAGCACAAGGAGCACGAGGACTCGAGTATCTGCATCAGAAAAAGTTGGTATTTTGATAACCCTGCCGCACGTTGCACAATAATCACGCCCACATTTCTCTTGCAGCTGCATCCATCGAGACATTGCCACAAGAAACTGTCTGATTCACAACGCTATCATCAAATTGGCAGACTTCGGAATGTGCAGGTAAAGAGCCACGTTTCGCCTTCACCACGCTAACGTGTTTTTTTTAGAGCCACGTCAGTCTACAAGGTTGATCTCAGCAAACCGCTCAACGTGCGTTGGTTGGCACCGGAAGTTTGGGAGAATGGTGAAACACGGTATAATACCGATGTTTACGCGTATGGAATTCTGATTTGGGAAATGTTTGAAAACCCGTACAAGTCGCCGTATAGTGAATGGAAGGCGTATACGGTCAAGGTGGGTGGAGCTTGTGATATAACTCTCTCTCTCACTCACTGTCTCTCTCACACACACACACACACACACACACACACACACACACACACACACACACACACACACACACACACACACACACACACACACACACACACACACACACACACACACACACACACATACATACACACACACACACACACATACACACACACACGCGCACACACACACACACACACACACACACACACACACACACACACACACACACACACACACACACACACACACACACACACACACACACACACACACACACACACACACACACACACACACACACACACACACACACACACACACACACACACACACACACACACACACACTCTCTCTCTCTCTCTCTTTTTCTCTCTCTCTTTCTCTCTCTCTCTCTCTCTCTATCTTTCTATTTCTTTCTTACTACCCCTCTCCAACTTTCTCTTTTCCAGCAAAAAGTACGCCAAGGATATCGCATGTCACCACATCACACAATGCCAAAAGAGGTAGTCGAAGTTATGCAGGTACCATATTTTCCAACTACAGACTCTCTCAAGAATCCCATTCAGGACGCTTGGAACCACGTAGCGGCGAAACGTCCCACAGCCGAGAAACTTCGCGAACGTCTCGACGAAATTAATCAAAACTATGACGCTGGAGTGGAGAGTAAGCACCAGTCTGTCGAGTGACCACTATCTTCAGAAAGTTCAGAAAGCTCTTTGGGTCAGAAAAAATCAGCTACGTCGGTTACGACACCTACTAGCAAACGTGAATAAATGTATAGTATTCCGTTACTGTTTGATTTCATTTATCATGACAACCATGCCGCACCTTGCACTAACACCCTGCCGCACTTTGCATAGCGACTGCCTCACTTCGATCAACGATAATGCCAAAATTTTGCGTAGCAACCAAGTGGAACTTTGCAAAGCAATCCTGCCGCACTTTGCATAGAAACCCAGTGGAACTTTGCATATCAACCCTGCCGCACTTTGCATAGCGACCCTGCCGCACTTTGCAAACCAACCTTGGCGCACTTTGCATAGCAACCATGCCGCACCTTGCAATAAAACCCTGTCACACTTTGCAAAACAACCCTGCCGCACTTTGCATAGCAACCCTGCCGCACTTTGCAAAACAACCCTGCCACATTTTGCAAAACAACCCTGCCGCACTTTGCAAAACATACCTGCCGTACTTTGCACAGCAACCCTGCCGTACTTTGCATGGCGACCCTGCCGCACTTTGCAAAACAACCCTGCCGAACTTCGCATAGCAACCCTGTCGCACTTTGCAAAGCGACCCTGCCGCACTTTTCATAGTGACCCTGCCGCACTTTGCATATCGACCCTTCCGCACTTTGCATAGCAAACCTGCCGCACTTTGCAAAACAACTCTGCCACATTTTGCAAAACAACCCTGCCGCACTTTGTAAAACAACCCTGCCGCACTTTGCAAAACAACCCTGCCGCACTTCGCATATCAACCCTGCCGCACTTCACATATCAACCCTGCCGCACTTTGCATAGCAACCCTGCCGCACTTTGCATAGCAACCCTGTCGCACTTTGATTAGCAACCTTGCCGCACTTAGCAAAACAACCCTGCCGCACTTTGCATAGCAACCCTGCCGCACTTTGCAAAACAACCCTGCCGCACTTTGCAAAACAACCCTGCCGCACTTTGCAAAACAACCCTGCCGCACTTTGCAAAACAACCCTGCCGCACTTCGCATATCAACCCTGCCGCACTTCACATATCAGCCCTGCCGCACTTTGCATAGCAACCCTGCCGCACTTTGCATAGCAACCCTGCCGCACTTTGCAAAACAACCCTGCCGCACTTTGCATAGCAACCCTGCCGCACTTTGCAAAACAACCCTGCCACATTTTGCAAAACAACCCTGCCACATTTTGCAAAACAACCCTGCCGCACTTTGCAAAACAACCCTGCCGCACTTTGCATAGCAACCCTGCCGCACTTTGCATAGCAACCCTGCCGCACTTTGCATAGCAACCCTGCCGCACTTTGCAAAACAACCCTGCCGCACTTTGCAAAGCAACCCTGCCGCACTTCGCATATCAACCCTGCCGCACTTCGCATATCAACCCTGGTGCACTTAACAAAACATACCTGCCGTACTTTGCACAGCAACCCTGCCGTACTTTGCATGGCGACCCTGCCGCACTTTGCAAAACAACCCTGCCGAACTTCGCATAGCAACCCTGTCGCACTTTGCAAAGCGACCCTGCCGCACTTTTCATAGTGACCCTGCCGCACTTTGCATAGCGACCCTTCCGCACTTTGCATAGCAAACCTGCCGCACTTTGCAAAACAACTCTGCCACATTTTGCAAAACAACCCTGCCGCACTTTGTAAAACAACCCTGCCGCACTTTGCAAAACAACCTTGCCGCACTTCGCATATCAACCCTGCCGCACTTCACATATCAACCCTGCCGCACTTTGCATAGCAACCCTGCCGCACTTTGCATAGCAACCCTGTCGCACTTTGATTAGCAACCTTGCCGCACTTAGCAAAACAACCCTGCCACATTTTGCAAAACAACCCTGCCGCACTTTGCATAGCAACCCTGCCGCACTTTGCAAAACAACCCTGCCGCACTTTGCAAAACAACCCTGCCGCACTTTGCAAAACAACCCTGCCGCACTTCGCATATCAACCCTGCCGCACTTCACATATCAACCCTGCCGCACTTTGCATAGCAACCCTGCCGCACTTTGCATAGCAACCCTGCCGCACTTTGCAAAACAACCCTGCCGCACTTTGCATAGCAACCCTGCCGCACTTTGCAAAACAACCCTGCCACATTTTGCAAAACAACCCTGCCGCACTTTGCAAAACAACCCTTCCGCACTTTGCATAGCAACCCTGCCGCACTTTGCATAGCAACCCTGCCGCACTTTGCATAGCAACCCTGCCGCACTTTGCAAAGCAACCCTGCCGCACTTTGCAAAACAACCCTGCCGCACTTTGCAAAACAACCCTGCCGCACTTTGCAAAGCAACCCTGCCGCACTTCGCATATCAACCCTGGTGCACTTAACAAAACATACCTGCCGTACTTTGCACAGCAACCCTGCCGTACTTTGCATGGCGACCCTGCCGCACTTTGCAAAACAACCCTGCCGAACTTCGCATAGCAACCCTGTCGCACTTTGCAAAGCGACCCTGCCGCACTTTTCATAGTGACCCTGCCGCACTTTGCATAGCGACCCTTCCGCACTTTGCATAGCAAACCTGCCGCACTTTGCAAAACAACTCTGCCACATTTTGCAAAACAACCCTGCCGCACTTTGTAAAACAACCCTGCCGCACTTTGCAAAACAACCTTGCCGCACTTCGCATATCAACCCTGCCGCACTTCACATATCAACCCTGCCGCACTTTGCATAGCAACCCTGCCGCACTTTGCATAGCAACCCTGTCGCACTTTGATTAGCAACCTTGCCGCACTTAGCAAAACAACCCTGCCACATTTTGCAAAACAACCCTGCCGCACTTTGCATAGCAACCCTGCCGCACTTTGCAAAACAACCCTGCCGCACTTTGCAAAACAACCCTACCGCACTTTGCAAAACAACCCTGCCGCACTTCGCATATCAACCCTGCCGCACTTCACATATCAACCCTGCCGCACTTTGCACAGCAACCCTGCCGCACGTTGCATAGCAACCCTGCCGCACTTTGCAAAACAACCCTGCCGCACTTTGCATAGCAACCCTGCCGCACTTTGCAAAACAACCCTGCCACATTTTGCAAAACAACCCTGCCGCACTTTGCAAAACAACCCTGCCGCACTTTGCATAGCAACCCTGCCGCACTTTGCATAGCAACCCTGCCGCACTTTGCATAGCAACCCTGCCGCACTTTGCATAGCAACCCTGCCGCACTTTGCAAAGCAACCCTGCCGCACTTCACACAACAATAAGGAAAGATTCATTGATGAAATCAATCTTGTTTCTTCGGTTCACTCGGAGCCACAGCAGTTTTTGGAGTCGACTTTGACGATGACGGCTGATCCTGTGTAGAAAGGTCAAATCGAGAAAGTTGATAAATTTCTTACGGGAACCGCAAACTTTACGGTAGATGCGTCCGGAAGAGCGGACAGACGAATAATCTCGAAGATGAAGTATCCAGCGAAACAGAATTGAAACATTACTATTGGTGAAATGAAAGCAGAGGATCACGTATAAATCGAGAAGCGAAAGTTTTCAAATTTCAAGAACTTTTCTGATTGTCCATACACATATATCGCTAGAAGCATGGCCGTTTTCAAACGCGCTCTAATCTCAATTTTGCAGAATGAGTACGGTAACTCTCACAACGAACAGTTAGATCGTTGTGGATTTAATTTATTATTCTTACTTACAGTTCATTGAAATTAAAGGCGCATCACTTAATCGTTCCTGTGTTTCAAGGCGAAACTGCTAACCGATTTACGGAGGCCAGATTTTTTTACAGGTAGAGGAAGCTATGTGCCATATAGCGCACACCTCGGCAAAGGCATAAGACAATAAAACCGCTTCGCAACCGCTCTGCCGACACCCGTATTCATTTTTGAAAGTGTTTGTACGTTAATAAATGTTTCACTTGACGAAATGAACGTTGAGGACTGTTCCTAACGATAGTTTTACCTATTTTTTTACCAAGACATTGTTCCGCTACGATTTGTGAATTTAGAATGCAAAAAAGTAGTAAAAGTAATTTTTTAACTACAGCAAATAAAATTTGATCTTGAATTTGACGAAAAAAATTAGAAAAAGTGAAATTTTTTGAACTACAGTAACTGAAATTTGATCTACTCTATCGACTTTCTTTGCTTACACTTTTCAACTGCGTTTGCCGCAGTGTGAAGCGCACATCTCCTCCCCCTCTACCTGCACGACGTAGTGGAAACTCTGCACTCTCTCCCCTCTAAACACTCTCTCGCCACGCGCCTACGTCTGGCGACTGTACAGACGCTCACACTCTTATAGTAAAGGTAGGCGCTCGTAAACCTACATATACAAAATTTGAAGGACCGCCCACTTTTCGTAAAGCCGATTTGTGTTTGATACATGCCCCTTTTGGTCGAGGCAGAGAATGGAGTTGTGCGAGAGAGAGAGAGAGAGAGAGAGAGAGAGAGAGAGAGAGAGAGAGAGAGAGAGAGAGAGAGAGAGAGAGAGAGAGAGAGAGAGAGAGAGAGAGAGAGAGAGAGAGAGAGAGAGAAAGAGAGAGAGAGAGAGAGAGAGAGAGAGAGAGAGAGAGAGAGAGAGAGAGAGATGGGAATTTTATTTGGAAAAAAACGGTCCGAGCGTAGCGAGGAATAGCTGCTGATATATAAATTACAAAAATTGGATACTGTCGCAGGAGTTCTAACCATTTTGCCAAAGTCGATCTGGTCGATGCTCGAGAAGTCTTACCAATAAGCAGGAGAATAACTTTCTCGTTGATTTCCGTTCGTACACTGATTTTAACACTAATGAAATCTATAACATCCGGTCACCATGGGTATCACACCCTCTCACGACTATGACCTTTTGGATGTAAACACCGGGGACACGCCCTCTGGTGATCTTGATCCTGATAATTCCATGTCTCTGTTCTGACGGCGCGAGGTGTCTCACAGCCCCCAACCTTGTCGACAATAAACATTACTACAGACATGTCGAGACTTCATGAGACCCAACCGGAATCATTTGGTTACTTTTGTATGTTGAGTATGGTACTCTTGAAACATAGTTTGCAAAAACAACATGGACAAAAATACCTTTACGTCATGTGACCCGAATAAAACTCATTTCTACTTCTCGCCTTCTCATTACGATTAGAATAATGCTAACAAGACGTCTGACCAACCTGGACTCTGGCTGTGTTGGGTCACCAATATCGCCGAGTGGTGCACCAATCACCAACAAGACGACATCGCTAACAAGCCAAATTCTTCAAAGAAGGCAACAGATTAATGAGTATTACAAGTGAGTTGACCCTGTACTCTCTTTTCTTCACGCGCCTGCGTCTTGCGATTTACGCACTCTCTAACTCGAGCGAGAGAGTGCGCTCGTAAACCTACACGAAATCTGGATAGTATCTGTGCTCGTCTGACCCTCTCCACTCTACCCTCCCTCTCGCGTGGGTTCGCTTCCACCCTCTGATTTTTGTCTTTTATCCTTCATCCTTTCAGCAAAGTTTCCAAACAGAATAACAAGTCTCCAACAAAACTACCAAACGTTCCTAATTCGCCCATTTTCAACGGTTTCCAAGTCCTAAAACGGATATTTACACTAATTCACTTACAGGAACAATTCCAAACACCCCACCAAAACTAAACTTAACAATGACTCGGAACAATCAACTAAGGTCTTCTCTTCCAGTTTTCAAGGTTTTTCAGAAATTGAAATAGTCCGAGAGAAATTAGTCATCTAGACAAAACCCGTGACACACCGAGCTAATGGTGATTGTTATCGATTAGACGCGTTGCAGGCAAATTATATTCAACGAAAATTTGCTATAGGGCACGTTCGCACATTAATATTTCTTTAATCCTTTTCTCATCTTAACAAGCGAGTTTGTTTCGCCCATTGCTGTTGAAAAATTGCAAATTGTGTAACTTTCCTTCGTAACTAACTTTTTATCATAAATTTTGAAAAAAAAGGTCAGAGAAAAAAGTTTTTTTTAAACTACAGTAACCGTAATTTGATCTACAGCGGTGCAGGATTTACGAAGGGGCGGGGTTTGTGCTCGTTGCTTATTGGTCGCCTCACCTGATCCGATACTCTTTACTGAGCTTAGCGAGGTGTGCGTGAGAAGTCGGAGGAACTAATAAATCGAAAAAACCACCAACACGACACATTTCAGACTCCAGAACCAGTGAAAACCGCTCCAGAGGTGCCAAAGTCGACCCCACGCATTCGTCTTTCCATGTCAGCTCGCCGTGCAAGAAATGTCACCGTGGCGTTTGCCGGAACGCCCGTTCAGCCTGTGGTACACGAACCAGAATGCCACGCAGTCTGGCAAGAGATCAAAACTCTTACAAGGTTGACTGACTCCGCCCATCATGCAATGTTTCCATATTATTACAGAAAACTGGCACGAATGCCGATAATCAACATTTCGAGAGAGGAGATATCAGACCACTTGGCTAGTGTGGAAATGATAATGGTTAGTTTGAGTGCTTGCACAGGAAACGTCACAAATTACGACAACCAATTACAGCGGAAAACACCAGGCCGACAGCACTCCGACGGAGACTACTGAAGGAAGAATGTAAAATGGTTGAAAAAAAGCCGTTATAATAAACTTGTGCATTGAAACGTTCGAAATTCACCAACTTCACTTTTTATTGTCAGAAACATTGGTACATGTGGTTTTAAAAAAGTTTAGGATAGTTTTGATCAAAAATTGAAAATGATAACAATAAGTTAGAAAGAGGAAAATTTTTGGGAAAACAAAAAAGTACAATTCTCAACAAACAACGATTGAGTATCAAGTGATAAAAATAGCAGTTGGATGAAGCTCACCGAATCCCGAATCTATAGAGATTATTCGTTTTCGTGCTTTCTCTTTCGTCCACGAGTGTCTGAAAGGAATTTTTGATTGCATGCTTCTTTGATGATTTTTTGACAATTTGCAGTTTCTCATTAAATCAGTTAAAAATAAGAAGGTCTCGGAAACTGGCCAGAACGTACTAGAATCAGGGATGGGCAAATCGCCAGTCCCAATGACGGGTAAAGTAGTGCTTCATCACTCCCCAATCAGAGTTGCACGGAATTCCGACTTCCGACTTCCGCCCTTTTTTCACTTCCGACTTCCGACTTCCGTGAAAAAATTTCACTTCCGACTTCCGTTTAACAAATTCTACTTCCGACTTCCGTCAAAAAATTTTTTTTCGTGAAAAATGACGAAAAAACCGTGAAATCGTTTCTATTCAGTATGGAATTGACCTATCACCTGTTGAGAATGCGTGAATATACAATATCTCTGGGTTTTTTCAACTTTTTTACACTCCCGACTACCGTTGAAAAAATTCTACTTCCGACTTCCGCCCTTTTTTCACTTCCGACTTCCGTGAAAAAAACTTCACTTCCGACTTCCGACTTCCGTGAAAAAAATTTCACTTCCGACTTCCGTGAAAAAAATTTCACTTCCGTCTTCCGACTTCCGTTTAAAAAATTCTACTTCCGACTTCCGCCCTTTTTTCACTTCCGACTTTCGTGAAAAAAACTTCACTTCCGACTTCCGTGAAAAAAACTTCACTTCCGTCTTCCGACTTCCGTTTTGAAAAATTTTACTACCGTGCAACTCTGTCCCCAATTGATATTTTTCTCAGCATCAACTTCATCAACGATAGGTTTGGTTATCCCGTCGTGTACCATTGATGGCGTATACGTTCCGACAATGCAAGCAGTAATAGCCCTATGCCATTTCTGTGAAACTTCAACGTCGAGACGGCTCAGAAAGCACGACTCCAGGCGCTGTAACGAAAAAAAGAGGATAGCCAATTGTTAGAAAATGACTGGCGATTTGCCCATCCCTAACTAGAACCAATGAAATGGATGATTTTTGTATGAAAATAGACATTTTTTTCAGAATACACAAGCTCTTGATTTCTCATCTAGTGTCTAAGCAGGAAAATGAGAAAATACATAGTAAGGGAGGACTCCATCTTTAAAGTTTTTGTTTGAAAATCTTCAGAATTCATAAAATTTCTCAAAATCTTACCTTCAACCTTGAAGGTCACGTCAAATTCTTGATCAGCGCCGAGGTATGAATCAGAGATGAAGTACAACTTGTACGTGTGTTTTCCTGGCTTCGGGGCAGCAAAGTCGAGTTGCATCGCAGCGTTTTTGTTGATCACAAGTCTGAAAAGGACAAATTGGGAACTTGAGAAAAACGTCTATTTATTGTTCACAATCGATCGTATTTCGATCGATGCATGCATGGGAACACCGCAAGCTCTCCTATACAAAAATCCTATTTCTATCATTGCTGACACCAGTAATCAGTTCTTTTATCTCTTGTTATCTGACAAAGTTTTTTCTCTAATTTTTTTGCGGTTTCCAACACTGGTTCTCAGAGTTATTACCACTCCCTAGCAAGTTTACGTATTTTTCATTCGGTATGAATAAATTATTATTATTTTTTCAAAAGTTCGTGAAAATACAATAGAGTTCTAAGAAGTGACTAAATTTGGCGATTTCTTTGGGAAATTATTTGAAAATGCAGTTTTCTGCAAAAAATGCGACAATTCGAGGCAAAACTGTCAAGTTCATCATAGAAAGATGATCAGTAGTGTGTAAAATGACTAAATCCAATAAATCCTCACCTCTTGATGGAGTACAGCGAGTTGGTAGATGCATCACCGACCACCAACCACCATCCTTCTTCCTTTCTCTTCTGTGGGAAGAGTGGTGCAATGACGGGCGGCGCCAGACCATCGACATCGTTCTCACGCTCCATAGTGACATTGACTTGGACAGTTTCGTTTCTGCAAAAATGAAGTTGATTGAGGATTTGCGCTATCGGATAAAATCTTATTCGAGAGACTAACTCTTTTGTTCCAAGAGCGGTCACAGCTTATAAAAAATGGGCAAAATTAAATTTATAACCATCTGTCTGTGAAAACATTGACCCTTTTATATATTTTTAAGCATATTTTAGAAAATGTCTTTAAATTCTTTTCTTTATCCATTATTCTTGTCTTCCGAGAATAATTTTTTCAATTCAATTTGGGTTCAAGTACGCTCGGTTCAGTTGAGGGTTATACTCGCCGCAGTTTTTTGAAACATTCACAAAATAAATCGAGATCGCTAACAAGAATACACTACTCTCAAAATTAGGTTTTTTTTCTTGCTTTTGGAAGTATATATTTTTTACACTTCATTATTTTGTTCAAATTTTCAAGTGATCTAAAAAGTTATAACTCTGGACAAATATTAACGTCCAGCGTGAAAAAATCTCCAGAATTGTTAAAAATTAGCATGGATAATTTGAAAAAGAGGTAAAAACTAACGCTGCGACAGTGGACGCTTCAAGTTCATGTTCGACCTCGATCGACGGGTAGTTGTTACAGAACTTGGCGACGTCTTGTAGTTGGAGCCCTTCCATCTTCAGGATCTCCATACGGTCATCGTTTTCCATGTCGAGAAGGTCGAAGATGGACTCAATCTTCTGAAACATAGGAAATTCATTCGTTTTTCGACTTTTCCAGTTTTCACAGTGTTATTTTTCTGGAATTTTAACTAACCTTTTCTTTGGCACGTTCAACCAGGGCTGTCGAACTGTGTGGAAGTTGCTTGAGGTAGGGTTCGTTGCTGTACATTGCCTGTGTCAACATCTGGGATGTCTCCATTGCGTGAATTGCCGGCGAGAGCCATCCGTTACTGTAAGGGTCAAAATTAAACATTATTGGAGAAAAATGATGACAAATCAAAGCCATCCGTTACTGTGAGGGTCAAAATTAAACAGTATTGGAGAAAAATGATGACAAATCAAAGCCATTCGTTACTGTAAGGGTCAAAATTAAGTTTTTAGAAAAAATGATGACCAATCAAAGCCACCATGAAAAAGGAAACGATTTCGAACTGATTGTTTGTCAAATTTTCAGTCAAATTTTACAAAATTACTTGTAAAAGTCGAGAAATGATGAAAATTACCTTGACAGAACATCCACACACGCTTGGACGAGTCGGATAGCCTTGAGGACGATCAGCTCGGTGTCTCTGTTGAGCTCAGCCGTTAGTTTCACACGGGACAAGTGAGCATGAATGAGGAGGTTGACCTAAAGAGAAATAATCAATACTTTTCCCAACTTGCAAAGTTTTTATTCAATGAAACTGAGTTAAAAGAAAATGAAATAATCCATTAAATCAACGTTTTCGTTAAAATCAGAAAAAACCTCAAAAATCAACCCAATATAATCACTTAATCAGAAGTTACCGTACAATTGAGAATTAGAACCACGAAAAACGGATTTTCTTGTCTTTTTTTTTAGTTGAATCTTACAAAACTTCTCAAGAATCTAGAAAACTGAATTCCTTCCTTTTGAAAACATAATTGTTTCTGACATAGAAACCAACCTTAACATGTGGATCGGTGAACTTCTGGTTCTTCTGCTGTCCTGGGAGTCGGTCAGCGAGCTGCTTGAGCACCGAATCTTCCTTGTGGCGCATCGGAACGTTGGCGAACTCACTGGCGTTGGCGATGATCTCGATAAGAGCTCTCTGCTTGGTCTTGGCTTGCAGGGAGATAGAGAAGAGCTCTGGAAATTCAAACTTTTAGAGTAAAATGGTTAAATCACACGATTTCAGTTATAGTTATTCGAAAATCAGCAGTTTAGGAACCTCAGGATTTAAAAAGATTCAGCAAAAAATGAAATACAATGAGTAAAACCAAGGACTATTGTGAAGATATAAAATTTCACTTGAAATGGTGTTAAAGTATCCGAAAACACAAAAAAAAGAAATAAATTAAGAATCATCGTTTTTATTTTCTTATTGGTTAAAAAAAGAAAACCTAACATTTTCTGATGTGGAGAAAGAGAAAATAAGCAAAAAACATACCAATTGTAGTGTAGGAGATGTAATAGTATGCGGCGATCATTCCCAAGTTCAGCGGTTGAGTATCCATATCATCTTTGATTGCGATACACTGAAAGATTGTAATGGTTTCCGAACTTTTAAGCACACCGAGCTAAAGGTGATAGTTATCGATTAGACGCGTTTACAAGCGAATTTCTTTCGACGATTGCTATTGAAAACTTGCAAATCATGTAACTTTCCTTCGTAACTAGCTTTTTTATCATGAATATTGAAAAAAAAACGCCAGAGAAAAATTTTTTAAACTACAGTAACTGTAATTTGATCTACAGCGGTGCAGGACTTAGAAAGGGGCGTGGTTTGTGCTTGCTGCTTATTGGTCGCCTCCCCTCGCTGCTTGATCCGACACTTTTCTACTGCGATTAGCGCGCTGTGCTAAGGGAACTCACAAACCTTGCTGTTCTCCAAGTCCTTCAGTGTGTTCTCTACAAGTTCTGACAGGGCGTCTGACAAGTGACGATGACTGACCCCTTGAAGACTGTAGTAGTTGGGGTTCTGGGTCATACGACGGTAGAGGAGTGTCCATGTGAGGTACTGAAAGTTCCTTTTCAATTCTCTTTACACACTCAATCACTCATTTTTGCTTACAGAACCGAGTTATCTACAGTTCTATCATTACTAACACTCATATTCCTTTCCTCCGGTTCTCTTACAAAGATATCCAACGTACTTTTTGCAAAAATTGCACAACTGTTCTGACCGGAGCAGCTTTTTTTAAAAGGTTCTCCTACGGTTCCCAAGCCCATTATCTGTGCTCATGGCGGATATTGCTGGTCGTCATGAAGCTTACAAACTTTTTTTTTTCTACATGAATAAAGTTATTATTATTAACGTTTCAAAGTTTAGAAAGTTTTTTGTCTCGGCCATAAATCGGGTCAAACTCGAGTTATTACCCCCAACTCTTCTCTGAAGTTACTTCAAACAATCAGAAACATGTGAATAGTGATAAAATGTGAGTTACCTCCTTGCCTTTCAACTAAAAATATTCGTTCACAAAACAGTCATATTTTCGTTCACTAGTTCATACAACTTCTTTTTTTTGTTTTTTTTTAAAATTCTATCACTCATTTTTGCTTGCAGAACCAAGTTATCTATATTAGACATTTCCCACCGTAAAATTCGGATTTCACTCCCTTCCCGTCCTTTTCATCAAAAAATTACATATCAACCAAATATATCGAGTTCTAAAAATTAGAGAAAAATTGACTGGAACAGATTGATTTTCTCCCCTTTTCTCTACGATTCCACACGATTTGAATTATAACATCTGAACCAGAAGACAAACGACTCACATCAATCGCATCTTGCTTGTTCTCGATAGTCTTGGTCACAATTTCTGCGTTGAAATGATCGTGGAGACATTGATCGAGGTGTGATTCGACTGGCAACGGATCGTAGAGGAACTTCTTGAAGTACGCCTTCTTTGACGACTGACACATCACCACGCACTTGGCTGGAATGAAAGTTTTTAATGTTTCATCGAATTTATAAAAGCGGATCCTGTTAAACGTTTTGCTTTTGACAGTTTAAACGTATCTGTGTGTGAAAAAAAAATATCTGAACGTTTTCCTTATGAAAAACGCTGCGCCTATCTAAAAATCGATACTCTTTCTCGTCGCAGGCGCTTTGCGGATCTCAAATTCCTGAGAAAATTGTTACTTTAAAAAATTGACATTGCAGCTGAAAATTTATTCAAGGTGGTAAGTTCTCGAACTAGAGGTGGACACTTGAAGCTAAACTGTTCCGTGCCGAAAAAGAACGTCCGGGCAAAATCCTTTGTGCCCAGGGTGCTGAAGGATCATGACAGGCTCTTCAAGAATCGTTCCCTCAGCGACTTCCACTTGGTACTACGCAATGCCAAATTCGACTAAATATTGCCCCCCTTATTCAGTATACACATTCCCACCCAGTCGACTCATACAAATTCACCTTAACTAGTAGTCAATAATCTTATTTTTTTCTATCCATAAGGGCTACTTTCTTCGGGACTTGGGTCCGCCCGTGCCCCGGTGCCTTAGAACCTGCCATCTACCCCCTCCCCCTCAAGGGGCCCTTTTTTTCGATTCAAAATCATACGACATCTCTCACAGTCGACTGGTGAAGGATCACCATTTCCTATTACTTCTATTTATACACGCTATTCTCTTTTTATCTATTTTTCCGATTAACGGAATAAATCTATATTATTATTATTATTATTATAAAACTATTTGTTTCATAAAAAGATTACCCGCAAATGGCTCTGGTTGCAGTTTGCAAAAATATGTTAGAGCTTATTGCTGGATAATTGTGATAAAATCATTTGTACCCGTACTTCTGAGACTTAATTCTTCACGCAAGTTGTTCCCCTTACCCTACATAAGCTTATTATGAAAGAAAAATCACTGTTGGCTGCGATTTGCAAAATGTATATTTTGTTCATGAAACTCTCCACTTTGATAAATAATTTCTCATCGTTTCGAACATTTTTCTGGCGATTTAAGTTCGACTCATATAAATAATTCAAAACTCTGGTTTTCCACAGGCATTTTTCCAATAATTTTCATAGCGAAAATTCACCATCAACATCGATTCCTGGTCTGTTGGCGAGTCCCACCATGTGCAGAACGTCGGCGATCGGGTAATCCTCGTACACATGGTACTTTCCGTTGTAGAATTGCGTGTCCATGATGATTACTACGTACGCGAAGATGGAGACTTGGTAGCACATGCTTCTTGGCAGAACGCAGATCTGAAGGGGTAAAATTGTTTTATGCTTTAAAACCATCAGAATCCTCATATCAATACAACTGAAACAGCAGCGCGTCAATATAATTGAAAAGAGATAAATTCAGCAACTTTCCGGGGGAAAACGGAATTCAAGTCAACAGACAATACATTTTAAAAAAAACCATACAGTACCGTCCACAAAAATACGAACGCTAAGATTTTTTGGCATATGTCAACCTGGGATATTCGGATTGGTCTGTAACTTTCAGAAATGTCAGAGAAAACATTTTTATGCACTTAAAATCAATTTTTTCCGCTCTACACGGCAACTGTTAATTAATTTAAAAAAAAAACGAAAAATAAATGTAAAGTGAAAACATTTGATTTTGACATGTTTTGAGAAAATAACTCTTTATTGTGCAGTTATGTCCTATAGTTTCCTTGTTTTCAAGCAGTGCATGAAAATGTTTTCTTCGTTGTCTCTGAAAGTTACAGACCAATCCGAATATCCCAGGTTGATATACGCCAAAAATGTCACCGTTCGTATCTTTATGGACGGTGCTGTATATCATTATTTCAACAAGCGACTGCAAGATTACCTGAATTTATAACGAAACAGTCATCTGAATCTTGAATCATTTTCCATTTATCGCGATATATAGTTATGGACAACTTTAATTTTAGGTAAGGTTTAAAGCACTTTTTAGGTACAAAGATAAGATTCGACCCAAGTTTGGACCAGGTTATAACAAGAAAAATTTTTGAACCTTATAAGCTTACATGTAAATGATTCATGATTCAGATGACTGTTTCATTATAAGTGATTACCTGAATAGCTCCCGACGCGTACAGCTGTTCCACAATCTCTACATCCCTCTTGCTGGAGCCTTCATGGAGGAAGGCGACTCCACACGAGACAGTCTCTCTCAGTGTCGGGTCATCAATCTTTTCGAGGAGAGATGTGAAGACTTCGTCTTGTTCGGAAATGTGGAGGAACCGCTTGGGTGAACCGTCGGCGAGTGCTTGGGTTAAGATTCCTACAGCAGTCGGACGTGCCTGTCTTCTGACCGGCACAAAGATCAATGCTGGTTTTGGGCGGAGCTTGCCGGCGTGTCGGGAGATGGCTTGGTAGACTGGACGTTCCATTGCGGCGAATCTGGAAGTGGTGATTTGTTAATTTTGTCTCAAATAAGAGGAACCGCAACGTGTATTGCAGATTCTCTAGATGCTGTTTCTGGCAAGCTATCGTCATGCGTTTTGCAAAGATCGAAATTTTATCTTTTTGCAGTCGCAACGGAAAAAACGGAAACATTTTCTTATTTCATCTTTTTTTGTTTAGTTTTTCTGAAAAGATTGAGTCTATTTTTCTCAAGACCCGCCGCAGACGGCATAATCTGCCGATTGCTTGGTTAAATGCTTAATTTTGGTATCCAAGACTTGGCTCTTCACAAAAGTTGTTCTCCCAACCTAACCTAAACTTATTATGAAAGGAAATCACTTTTGGTTACAGATTGCAAATTGAGAAAAATTCATGATACAGGCGTGAGGGTCGGCAGATTATGGCGTCTCCCACGGACTTTTTCTCAATTTGTTGAGAGAATCTGTTTACAAAATTGAAATCGAGTATTGTATTTTGTTCACTTTTTTACTGGAAAGACTAACTAGGTCTCTATTTTCCTATTTTCTACTGAATCAGTGAAACCACAACGCTTCGGCATGCTCTATGCAAAATTTGAATTCGAATAGTCAAATCTTACCTCGACGCGTTGTGAGACAAGTTGAATCCCTTGATTTCCAACTCCAATGGGATTGGTCTGGTGACTGGCATAAAGTTGAACGTAGCTGCAGCCGAGCATCCCAACCAAGTTCCCAAATCTCTTGCATTGGTCAGTGAAGACGAGAGACCAACGATTCTTAGGTTACTGTCCAGCTGTGAGGCCATGTATCGCATACGTGAGCAGACGACTTCGAGGACTGCTCCATTCGGTCCGCTGATCATGTGAAGATCATCGGCTATGAACAGCTTGACGGCTTGCACGTTCTTTCTCTGCTTCCAACGACGAGAGACGTTGTCCCATCGTTCTGGGGTCGCGATGATCAGCTTTCCACGCTGGAGAAGCTTCAGATCGGTGGAAGGCTCTCCGGTCAGCAGGACCACAGTTTGACCGATGGTGTCTTCGAGACGTTGCTGCCAATCTTGGAGGGTCTAAAAAATGAGTGTTCCACACTGCAGCGAGGGCAGGCGACCAATAAGCAGCGAGCACAAACCCCGCCCCTTCGTAAATCCTGCACCGCTGTAGATCAAATTACAGTTATTGTAGTTAAAACTTTTTTCTCTGACGTTTTTTTTCAAAATTCATGATAAAAAGCTAGTTACGAAGGAAAGTTACATAATTTGCAATTTTTCTACTGCAATTGGCGAAACAAATTCGCTTGTTAAAAGAGAAAAATGGGACAAAAGAATGAAGTAAAAATTGATGTGCGAACGTGCCCTAAAGCGAATTTTTGATCAATAAAATTTGCGTGCAACGCGTCTAATCGATGACGATCACCTTTCACATATCTTTCTTTACCTGTAAAAAAGTCTGACCTCCGTAAATCGGTTACTTAGTTACCGTAGCAGTTTCGCTTTGAAATACAGTAGCGTTCAAAAGTTTAGAAAGTTTTTATTTTTGGTCATAACTCTTGTCAAACTTAACCAATCGACATGATTTTTTGTCGGAGAACACATCAACTCATGAGAAATCTAATTTTGAAAAAAATCAGGATTACTGTAGCTACATTTTGATCTACAGCGTTTTTACGAAACCGCGACTTTTGAACTGATTTTTCACTTTCTTTTTTTTTTATTTTTTTTGAAGGTTTTTTCCCGATTTTTTGTACTTTTTTCTTTCTATACTACTAACAATACTTTTTAAGTAATGGGAAAAGGAAAAGAAGTGCCCACCGACCAGCAGAAACTGATCATCGATGCTGTCCTGTCAGGAATACAACAGAATCAAGTTGCACGAGTATTTCAAGTTCACGAAACCACTGTATCCCGAATTTTGAAAAGATTCCGAAAGTTTGGAGTTTTTGGAGTGTTGCCAAGATCAGGACGGCCACGGAAGACGACAGCAAGAGACGACGCACTGATTGTTCGCCATTCACGTCTCAATCCGCGTCTGACCGGAGAAGACATCAAGAAGGATATGGTCGCTGGAAACGTTGCCAGAGTCTCTGTTTCTACAGTCAAACGTCGTCTAAGAGCTGCTGGGTTATTTGGAAGACGTCCTTGTAAGAAGCCAATGATTTCTGAGAAAAACAGAAAGGCTAGAGTTGAGTGGGCAAAAGACCATTTGAGCTGGACCGTCCACGACTGGAGGAAAATCCTTTTTTCCGATGAAAGTAAGTTTTGTTTGTTTGGTTCCGATGGCATTAAGTATGTCAGAAGGCCAATCAACAGCCGGTTCAGTTCTAGGTACCAATTGCCCACGATGAAGCACGGTGGCGGTAGCGTCATGTTGTGGGGTTCGTTTAGTTACGACGGCGTTGGCCCATTGCACTGGATTCAGGGCAAAATGAATGCCAATGACTACAAGGATATTATTGTTAATGTTCTTGTACCATTTGCTGGTGCCAACATGCCGATTGGTTGGGTGTTTCAACAAGATAACGACCCGAAACACACTAGCCGTCTTGTTCGCGAATGTCTCCAGGATGAGGCTATCGATGTTCTTCCGTGGCCCAGTCAGTCTCCAGACCTCAACCCTATAGAGCACTTATGGGAAGAACTCGAGAGACGCGTTTCCGGCCATTACACATCCAATGCCGCGCAAAAATACGCGGTTTTACAAGAAGAGTGGAAAAAATTCCGCGAGTCAAGTTGGAGAACTTGATTGAGAGCATGCCGAGAAGATGTAAAGCCGTCATTGATAATTTTGGTTATGCCACTAAGTATTAAGGTTTTAATAATGTTTTGATGTTCATTCCTTATCGATTTGAATTGTTACAACCGTTTACCATTATGTTTTTGAGTTTGTGGAAAATGTGTTTTTTATAGTGTCTGAGAATAAATTTTTTATTTTTTTTCTCTTTTGGTCTGATTTGAATTCGTTTTGACATAAGATGTAATAATGTTTGAAGTATTACCATTCAAAAAATCAGACCGATAGGTAGGTTTGACAAGAGTTATGGCCGAAAATAAAAACTTTCTAAACTTTTGAACGCTACTGTACATGAACTATTAAGTAATGCGCCTTCAATTTCAATGGACTGAAGGTAAGAATAATAATTTGAATCCACAAAGATCTAACTGTTCGTTGTGAGAGTCCCGACCCTACCGTACTCATTTTACAAAAATGCGACTGCCGCGAGTTTGAAATCGGTCAGACTTTTTGCTAGATATGTGCCTTCAGCTCGGTGTGATGTCCTTCATGACAATAGGGGGATAATCTTTGGAGTGGAAAATGTTGAAAAGTTAATTTTTTGAAACTTCTGGGAACATATTTTGCGATGAAATTTCGTCAGAAAAATATGATCACAATGTCTAGGAAATTTCAAAACTTATGAAGCTACAAAAACCCTCTTAAAGGTAAAACTTCACCTTTTACGCCTTCATACTCATAGTTTCAACAGCACACTTTTGGAGAAAATAACTCACCTTCACAGCCAAATCTTCCACAGGCGTCACGTAGACACACTTGGACTCTGGTTGATTCTCAAAGTGCTTCAGGATTGCGAGTTCGGCGATGAGCGTCTTGCCAGAACCGTTTGGTGCGCAAACCAACATGTTGTCGCTGCTTTCGTATGCCGTTCGGAAGACTGAAATATTGGCTGTTCAATAGGCTTCAATGAAATAAATCCTACACTTTTCATCGGGAAACGGATGAAAGAACATCTTTACGAGCCGTTTGAAACAAAAAAATCTAGCTTGACTGATAGACACTGCGGCAAACGCAGTTGAAAAGTGTAAGCTTAGAAAATCGATAGAGTAGATAAAATTTCAGTTACTGTGGTTGAAAAATTTTACATTTCCTACTTTTTCTAATCCCTAATTCACAAGTCGTAACGAGATTTTTTTACAGGTAGAGAAAGCTATGTGTGTCAAGTGAAACATTTATCAAAGTACAAACACTTTCTAAAATGAAAGCGGAGGTCGGCAAAGCTGTTTTATTGTCTTATGCCTTTGCCGACGTGTGTGATATTTTACTTTTAAAAAATTTCTTCATTAAATTCATGGAAACATTGAAAACTGACCTTGAGTCTGGATAGGGTTGAATATCTTGATCGCCGTCCGCATAAAGATCAGTTCAAACTGCTGATTGTTGAGAGCAGAAATTGGTAGTGGCTGTAGGTCGAGAAGTTCTGTTGGTGCTGGGTTCTTCTCGGGCAGGATGAGGTGACGGAATGAGATTGGAAGGACCTGTGATGTGAAGTTTCGTTGTTATTTTTTTTTAATTGGCTGACTTTTTAGACAGAGACAATCCACAGCCCTACACGGCAAAATGTAAACCGCCGAGCGCAGAGCGACCGCAGAGTTTTTCTTATATCAGGCTTAGGAAAAATCGGACCCCCATTTTTAGAACGTACTTGTGCTTGGAACCTTACCTAAGCCTATTTAGAAACCGTACATGCTACTAGGAATTTTCCGAAGCCTGAAACAAAAATTGACTCTGCTGCTCTGCGCGAAACTATATAAACTATTTTTCATTTTCAGTCCATTCTGAAATTAAAGGCTCATTACGTAAATCGTTCTTGTATTTCAAGGCGGAACTGCTACGGTACTAAGTACCCGATTTACGGAGGCCAGACTTTTTTTTACAGGTAGAGGAAGCTATGTGCCCTCTTTTAGTCGCAAAATGATGAAAGCAAATAGAAAAGCCGCGATTTTGACTTTTTATCGATACTTTTCTTCTACAATCCGAAAATGTTTTCGATCTTTTTATATGTATAACATCACTACGATGAGAACCGCAGCACCCATCCGCGTTGTATGGTGAAGATCAACTTCAAATTTTCCATTTTTCATTAGTTTCTTCTCACTTAAAACAAAACTCACCGTTTCCGATCCAAGCCATCTGTCCGAGACGATTCTTACAAAGTAGAGCGGTGGCATTGGGTCGAACATTGGTACGAACATTTTGACAACGTGCTCGTCTTGTGCAAACTTCTGTTTGAGCAGGAAAAACTCGTGATGGAGAATACGCTCTCCGTCGGTGTCCTCGACCATGATCCAGAAGCCTTCGGCGTGACCGTGAACCCTGGAAATATGAAAATTATTTTATTAATTCTTGAAAAGAACGGATTTTTTGAATTTCTACAACTGACTCAAACCAGTCTGTGCATATTTAGTTATTGTGCTTTTTTCTTTTCTTCCGAAAATTTAATTTCTTCCGAAAATCATATTAATATACGAATCCTCCCCACTTTGCCCTACCCCCTTTTTCGTAGAAGCCAATTTTTGGGTGGTCCTTTATGGTTTTCATTTTTTCGTTTTCCGATCTTAAGGTATCGCATTGGTTTTAGTCACACTTGCAGTAGTTATGGTCACATTCGGATTGAGAAAAAGAGAGATGGAAGAAAAAGAGAGAGAGTGAGAGAGAAAGAGAGAATAGGCGGACACTTTGCCTTTAGAAACCTCTTCCATTTTCAATTAAAAAGTCTGAAGATGTGATTTTGTCAAAAGAAAAAAGGCCCCGAGCGTAGCGAGGCCAAGCGTGCTGGTTATTCTAAATGCACCAAAAACATACTTCTCATCCCACTGGAAATCCGGAGTGATAGTCAGTTCGATTCGCATGGTCGTCCTGGTGACTGGCTGGATGATAGTGGTCATATCTAGTTTTGGGAACTGACGGATAAACTTGTACAATGGCTTTCCCATCTTTGGCAGTTTGATGAGATCTCCTAGCTGGTGTTGGTCGAGGTCATAAAGACGTTCGAAAGAAATGTTCTTTTTGTCAATGCTGCGCACAACCTGTGAATATCCCAATGTTTTGACTGTTAATGCGTGGGAAACTCACTTCATTTGGAATCTTCTTGAACTGATGGAGGGGGTTGAGGGATCCCCATTGGCGTTGAGTCACCATCTTGCACATGTTCAGAACTTTCTGGAAATGGTTGGAATTTTACTCAATGCCTTTGTTCGGAACGTCGAAGACGATGAAATGTGTAATATACAGTACCGTCCATAAAGATGCGAACTCTGACATTTTTGGCATATATCTTGGATATTCGGATTGGCCTGTAACATTCAGAGACGTCGAAGAAAACATTTTCATGCACTGCTTGAAAATAAAAAAACCATAACACATAACTGCGCAATGAAAAAATTATTTGCACAAAACCTGTCAAAATCAAATTTTTCCACGTTACATTTTTTTCGTTTTATAAAAATTCATTAACAGTTTCCATGAGTGGAAAAAATTGATTTTAAGTACATAAAAATGTTTTCTCCAACATTTCTGAAAGTTGCAGATCAATCCGAAACTCTCAGGTTGACATATGCCAAAAATGAAATGGTTCGTATCTTTATGGACGGTATCGTACATCAGGAAGAATCAATCCAAACAAAGAATGGTTCCAAGTTTTCACGATTTTTCATCTATTACGACTTTCTAATGGTAAAAACAAACCTGTGACAACGTAGCCCAGCCTCTCCACAGGACAATCTCGTACAGGGCTCTGAAGAGACGACCCGCTGACTGTGCAATGTAAACCATGTCTGCTTGCAAGGCAAATCCTTCAAGCTTCAACTGCGAAATGTACGCTTGGAGAAGGACATTGGTCTTGGCCGACGGCTCTTCGAGCCCTTCCTTGATAGGAATCGGCGCGTGCTCAGCAAGCTTCTGGAGTTCCAGCTTCTCTTCCTCGCGAACCTGAATGTGGTACGTTTCATTTGTGTTGAATATACGCGTGACAACTTATTGAGTAATCTTTTGTTGTCTTCTCTCATAAAACCTACCGCCAACAGCTTGAATTCACCGCTCATCGAGAAAATTCGGAACAGATCAATGTCTGTGGCCGTTTCGACCAGCAGCTTGTTGTACGTCTGCATCGACTCGAAGGTGCAGTAGTAGTGGGATGCGATTCTTCCGAGTTCTGTCGCCTGAAGAAGTGAATGGTTAGTCCTAACAATTAAGGATGCAAAGATTTGTGTAAAATCGATAATTCGATACTCGACGAGACCTGGGAAATATTCATTTTCTCAGGAAAATCGTTCGGTGTCTATATGGTTTCTGGAATCCATATTTGTATGAATCCGTACAGACACCGTTTGCAAATTCACACTGCGCTGAGCGCAGTAGAAAAGTGTCGGGTTAAGCAGCGAAGGGAGGCGACCAATAAGCAGCGAGCACAAACCCCGCCTCTTCGTAAATCCTGCACCGCTGCAGATCAAATTACAGTTACTGTAGGTAAAAAACTTTTTTCTCTGACGTTTTTTAAAATTCATGATAAAAAGCTAGTTGCGAAGGACAGTTACATGATTTGCAATTTTTCAACAGCAATCGGCGGAACAAATTTGCTTGTTAAGATGAGAAAACAAACTAATATTCGAACGCGCCCTACAGCGAATTCTCGTTCAATATAATTTACGCATCTTATCGAAATAATGTCCAAATTGGTAATTTTTTGAACTCCTCTTGGATCCATACAGAAACCGAACGTTTTCTGTAGGTTCGGTCAGAAACCTTCGAAATTTGAATTTTTCTCAAAACAGATTACATCTCCGTTTGTGTTAGCGTAACCTATTCTAAACGCAATGACAGTGTCATAAAGGTCTTAAAATAAGAAATCACACCTGAATTAATCCACTCTTCTTGTCATACTTGATCAGGTTCGCCTTGTCGAGAAGTAGACACGACGTGTGGATCAGATCGGCTCTACGTTGTTCCAGTAATGGGTCGATTTGCTATAAATGTACATGAGACCAGTAGGAATAGGGCTCACATACCGCTTGTTCATGAGTGATTCCGTACAGTGTTGGATTCTTGAGCATTCTAACGTACAGGTAGGTGTACGCCAGCCAGTTGGTCGCTTCGGTTACCGTACTTACCGTACCCAGGACAACTTCTGCGTTCAGCATGTCGGTCAGACGCGAGATCATTTGACTTTCGACTGGTAGCTGGAAGTTTTGATCTTGACGTAGGTATCAGATTTGTTCATTATAAGCTTAGGAACAAATGGGAAAACAACTTTTGTGAAGATCTCTTTTATTCCATTAAAAACATTTTACTTAGGATTTTTGTTCACAAATGTTCATTGGCTTTTCGCAATAGTAGGAATGGTTTTCGTAGGCTTACCTGCTGGTTCATCAACGACAAGTAGTACTGTAGTTCGGAATGATTGGTGATCAGAATACCTTCTCCTTTCGAGTCGTACTGTGGACGACCGGCACGACCAAGCATCTAGAAAGGGAAATTATTCAGATCACGACAACTAATGAAAAAAATCAGCATTGACTAATTCTACATATTTTCGTAATGATAAACTGATAATATTTCTGTAAAGCGCAATGAGCATGAATCTTTTAAAAGCTATCTCCGTACTTAAAAATTGCCGTTTTCAGGGAACGTCAAACATTGAATAAACGAAAATTAATTAAAAACCAAGCCGTTTCTGATATTTATCATGAGAATTTATCAGTTCTTTCTATATAGTATTAAAATCGAACTATTCTGTTCGAAAATTGAACAAACTTCGTCATTTTCTGTTATTCTTGTTCTAATCATTTTGATATGGCAAAAATCCAACCTGCATCACATCCAACGCTCCCAACTCGGTCCATCGTCCCTTCTCTGGGTTGTAGATCTGGGTTCCCTTGATGATGACCGTGTGGGCTGGCAAGTTGACTCCCCAAGCGAGTGTAGCTGTTGAGAAGAGGACCTGAATATATGTATGTTTTACTCTCAATTGATTGAACC
Source organism: Caenorhabditis parvicauda (assembly GCA_963978915.1). Classification (NCBI taxonomy): domain Eukaryota; kingdom Metazoa; phylum Nematoda; class Chromadorea; order Rhabditida; family Rhabditidae; genus Caenorhabditis; species Caenorhabditis parvicauda. The sequence goes on along the minus strand of OZ022251.1, from coordinate 1,185,296 downwards.
AACATCTTTCCTCATAGAAAACACGTTCCCACCTGGTGGATATACTCTATTTTCACCGACTTTAGGAGCTAACTTCACAAATCTACTTCATTGAGAAGATTCTAAAAGAGCCTAGTAAATTTTTTTCAAAATCCTTTCATATTGATTTCGACCCGACTATAGTCTATAGACTGATGCTGGTTGTCACTGCAGCACACCTAGGCAAAAGCATAAGACAATAAAACCGCTTCTTTGCCGACCTCCGCATACATTTTCGAATTGTTTGTACTTTGATAAATGTTTCACTTGACATAATGAACGTTGCGGACTGTCCCCAACGATAATTTTACCTACTTCAAACATTTTTACTTTACGATTTGTGAATCTGGGACGAAAAAAAGTAGGAAAACTGAAATTTTTTGAACTACAGTAACTGAAATTTGATCTACTCTACCGATTTTCTTTGAAATAAATCACCTCGAAAATTCACCTTTTGTTAAATGAAAATTCATCACAAACCTGAATATGCCTATCGGCAAAGAGATCTTCAACCAGGGTACGATCGACACGGTTCATTCCAGCGTGGTGAATAGCGAATCCATATGGAAGGAGGTCTTTGAGATCAAGATTCTTCACCTGATCCGCTTCGGTTCTCAGGATTTCGGTACTTGCACTTCCTTCACGCATGAACGATGAAAGCGTGTCCTGAAAAATTTCAATGGTTCCGAGAATTCCGTTTTTATATGTAGACTAGATACAATTCATCGAGAAATCTATTTTGATGTAGTTCCGTGAAAAAGATACACGGGACTTTTTATAACTTCCCAACAACGATAGGGTAATTCTAAACTAACCTTTTCCAAGCAAGAGTCGCGAATCGCCTTTGCCGTCTTTGCGGTCTCCTTTCTTGAGTGAACAAAGACAAGAATCTGAAAATATAAGTTTTATGTTTTTTTCACGAGATGATTATTCACTTTTTTCGGGAAAAAATAGAATTTCATTTCATACTTTTCAAATTTCAATTTGGTAATACTTCGAACGAAAATTGGAAATATTTACGTTTTCCAACCCAATTCAACACAAAAAACCTTTTTCTCGTCAAAATTCGATTCTTAAAACTAATTTAACACACAAAAAGCTAACCTGACTCTTCCCTGCATGCTCCATAATCTTATCGTACACAACTTCATTCATCGCTTGGAATCTCTTCAGCGCCTTCTTCTCGGTTACTCCAATGTACTGCTGTTCGAGTGGAACTGGACGGTAGCTGTTGTCAAAGTAGTAGAGATGTTCTGGTTTGACACGCAAGAAGGTCGCAACGTCCTGGTAGTTGGGAAGGGTGGCGGAGAGACCGACAAGACGACACTCGTCGTGGTTCTGTTCCATTTCGCGGATCGTTCTTACAATGATCGCTTCGAGGACTGGTCCTCTGTCATCGTGCAGCAAGTGAATTTCGTCAATGATGAGGAGACGGACGAGTTGAGCGTAGGCACGTTCACCACCTGAAATTGTTGAACGTAATGATATTCGTAAATTTTGACTTTTAAAAATTCAATTTTTGCAAAAAAAACGCACAACTATTCTGACCGGAGAAGCTTTTTTTAAAGGTTCTCCTACGATTCCCACGCCCATTATCTGTGCTCATGGCGGATATTGCTGGTCGTCAAGAAGCTTATGAACTTTATTTCAAATGAATAAAGTTATTATTCTTTATTGATTCTTCGACTTTTGATAACGAAATATTGATTTTATTCGATATTTTTTCTTCTGAACATAAAAACGCGTTTTTAGTCTTTTAGTCGTTTCTTCAATACGTTTCGAGAAAACCATTTTTGCTATTACTTTATTGTGACAGTTTTTGGTCACAATGCTAACCTTTGAGTCATATTTTCTAGGAAAAATCAAATTTTAAAAACAATTTTTTGGAAGAGGAACTCTACCCACCTTTTCTGGTCACTACATCGTACTTCTCCGGTGTACAGACAATAACTTGGGTCATCATGAACTGTTCTTTGCTCATTTGCGAGTCTCCTGTCATTTCGCCGACCTGAAGCGATTTCCGTTAGTGGTTTAAAGAGGGGAGATTTACCGTGATTCCGAACGGGGCCAAACGCTTCTGGAAACTTCCGACCATTTCTTGTACGAGAGACTTCATGGGGGCAATGTAGACACACTTGAACTCGTCCAGTTTCACCGTCCCATCTTCGTTAAGGTGTTTCCCAATCTCGTGAAGAATCGTAAGCAGAGCGACGTTGGTCTTACCGGCTCCCTGAAAAATTTGGCAATTCGTTAATGTTTTAAGAAATTTACGAATCTGTTAGATCTAGATAAAACTGATTGAGATCAGTGCACAACAAGTTTTTCCCATTTACAGCTAATACAATCCATATCGATAGATTTTTGAAAATGAACCAAACTAGGACCAGTACACCGCGGGTCCATTCAAGTGTTTTGGCTTGAAAAAGGTACCCATTATCGTATACCAAAAGTCCAGATATGGAAGGAGAAACACTTTACGTGTCATGATAATTTTCGAAATAAAACTTGAGGTCGCTAACCAAAAATTTTTCGCTGCGCTGCGTTTTCAGGGCGATCAGGCTTGAGTTGAAAATGTGTTTCAAATGATGAATAAAATAATTCAAACCAAATAAAAGCCAGTACGTTAATACTAAAATATTAGGTTGATGCACTCAAAATTTCCCATTTTGATATTTGAACTTTGATCCTTCCTCTCTGCGGTTGACCGCGACAATAACCATTGTGCTCTACAGGAAAAATAACTTGATCCTTCTGCTTATCAGTCGCAGTACCACAACCTACTACGATCAATCTAGTTCCCACAATGCTCCGTCATTTGCACCCATACAGATTCCACAAACGCTGCTCATTTTTATTTCTCTCCCTATCTGGCACGAAACCACCAGAGACCCATTGTAAACTGGTCCAAGTGTATCCCCAGGACTCCTTTTCCGAGCGTATAGTACGCAAACGATTCAAACGAATCGATGCTCACGACTACAATCTCGAAACCGAGGAGAGGTCGCAACCCGCATGGGCGATGGATTTGGATCTACTGAACAGCGCCGTCGAAGGAGAGCCATTTGCTACTACGCAAGAAAAGTCGCAAACCTTCAGAGTAGTCCAGGCAATTGTCCTTCAAAGACTGAAGAAGCTCGGCAAAGTACAAAAGTTGGGCCGTTAGATTTCCCACGTCTCTGTGGCAAGAACAAGAATTGTCGAGTTGACATAGCATGGTGTCTTCTTACGTACAAAAGGGCGACGGCTTGGCTGGACATTTTCATAAAAGGAGATGATAAATGGATATTTGACGATCACGTTACAAGTTATGCCCAGTGGGTCGACAACGATGATGAGCTGGAACCCGTCGCCAAAGACAAAAAACACCGGAAAAAGAAGATGTTCTTCTTATGGTGGGCCGCCCAGGGCTCCATCCACTGGAAGCCGCTATTCAATGGTACGACGATCACGAGGAATGTCTAGGCTTGCCAGCCAAGAGAATTGAAGACTCGCGCCCAATCCATTCCGTGGCTACGAGGTCGTCTTCACGGTCTTCACGACAACGTCCACCCTCATGTAAGTTAAAAAGTGAAAAAAAACTGACAATGGCCCTACCTCAAACCTAGTGACTACTGGCTTCGCTCGGACATACAACGAGTCCTATACGAGACACACTTCGAGAACCGCGCTGAGAGAAATGCATGGTTGAAGACCTATTTCGCCTCCAAGCAGCTCGCGTACTACGGCGAGTGAATCAATAAGCTGCCCAGTCGCTGACAGAACACTGTGGGCAGATATGGTGAAAATTTCATATAATATTTTGGTCAACCAATGAAGTTATGTTCTGTTGAACAGTTTCGCACAAATCGGAAATTTTGAGTGCATCAACCTAATATGTATTTCTTGACGGGAAAAAGTACGCACTAGCATCGAATTGATTGAAAACAAGACTATCACACACTTCGTTAAGCGCAGTAGTAAAGTGTCGGATAAAGCAGTGAGGGGAGGCGACCAATAAGCAGCAGCACAAACCCCGCCCTTTTGTAAATGCTGCACCGATTTAGATCAAATTACAGTTACTGTAGTTGAAAAACTTTTTTCTCTGACGTTTTTTTCAAAATTCATGATAAAAAGCTAGTTACAAAGGAAAGTTACATTATTTGCAATTTTTCTACAGCAATTGGCGAAACAAATTCGCTTGTTAAGATAAGAAAAATAGGGCAAAGGAATGAAAAAATATTGATGTGCGAACGCGCCCTATAGCGAATTTGAGTTCAATACAATTTGCGTGCAACGCGTCTGATCGATAACGATCACCTTTAGCTCGGTTTGTATTTTCTACTGCAAAGAGCTAGCTCCATCTCGATTTCCATTGAAACACTTGATTAATTTTGAAGAATAGACAGAAGAGACTCACAGTTGGAGCACAGAGAAGAAGATGCTCATCTGACTTCAGAGCGCTGTTGCAGAGCTTCGACTGGATTCTATTCAGACTTTTGAATCCCTCAAAGGCTGGCTGAGCCCATTTTGGTAGCTCGCTGATTGGGACGAGCTTCTGTAAGAGTCCATTTACATGGGAACATTTTGTAAACTATGTGTCTAAAAATAATTTTGGTTTCAGCGTTACTATACTACAAAATCTCGTTATAATATTCTGTTGTGACTGTAGAAATAGTTATAGAACCTTGTTTTCAGTGTGTTCTAGAACCATTATAGATTGTATGAAAGGCCGAACTTGATCTACTTCTACGTTCGACACCTGGTACTTGAATAGTACTACACGGACGTACGAAGAGATTACAACTTTTTCAGTTAGAGCCTAAGATTTCACTTCAAGAACGTTTTTCTTTGAGAACTTTGGAGGATTTCGTTCAGCAGTCCAATCTTCTGTTTACTGTCTTTTCAACAAAAATTGAATAACGAACCTCTCCCTCGGCAAACGGCCTCGGCTTCAGTGCTGGGACGTGAATCTCTTCGTACGACTTCTTCTGCTTACGGAACGATCCATCGGGCAGCTCACATCTGTAGATACATGGAGATGGTTATTTGTGATGTCACTCACTTCTTGTTACTCATCAGATGACTTCCTTGTGCGAATGTGAGGTCACCCAGGTCGAGGACCTTCCTACCCGCCATCCATTGAGCCGATCCGACTGCTTCTTCGGCAGCAACTGCAGCACGTTTTGACTTTTCTTTGTCTTTCTTGGATCGTTCGGTCTGAAGTTTCAGCGTATGATTATTATTTTACAAAGAAAACTGATTCAATTGCCCTATTTTGAGGTGCAACGTTGGAAATGGAAATACCTTTTCTCCCACATTTTGTTGGGTTCACCATATTGAAGTTATTTCGCTTTTTTTCGGTTTTAATGTTCCATGGTGATTGATTTACAAGAAAAGTCGTTATTATCATTCTACTTTGAGGTGTAGAGATAGGAAGAAATAGACAAATTCAACTTAAAAACAATTTTCAGTACAACTCATGGGAAAGTATGGAAAAACCACTCACCTCAACAATATCCGTGGATTCAGTCTCCTGGAGCTGTGCCAAAATATGGTGCAGCTCTGGGCGAAGTCTCATTTCGTCTTCAATCTTCACTTTCTCCTCGTCATCGGCTTGACGCAGAAGTGTGCAGTACAAGATCATGAGACGATGTTGTCTGAGGACTTTGATGAAGTCGAATTGATCGAATCCGAGCAGGAGGACAAGCTGATTCTCGGCTTCTCTGTCATCAGAAGAGTCCTGGAATCAATCATTAATATGTCTGATGACGTGGAAAGAACCTTGAGGATCCTGACGACTTCAGTAACCTTCTGCTGCGCCACGAGAGCATCCTTGTAGAACTTGGCGAGCGATCTCTGGATCCAATGGGCATCAATGTCACGTGCGTGCAGAGCGCCTCTGGCGTTGGCCTTGTCCTTGAAAAAAAAGTAACTACGATACATTTTTAGCGACAAATCTTACATAATCCATGTTGTCTCCTTTGAGAACTTCTGTGATATCAGTGTCGACTCCATCTTCTTCACTTTCTGAGCTTTCACCTGAAAATTACGTTTAATAGGTTTAAGAAACAACTTTCAACTTTATATGTTAACTGAAAAACAATGAATGCGAAAATGTTCGAACAGTCCGAACCTAGGCACAGGTATAAGAAAGACAATATAACCGCTACGCAACCGCTTTGCCGACCTCCGCAAACATTTTCGAATTGTTTGTACTTTGATAAATGTTACACTTGGCATAATGAACGTTGCGGACTGTTCCCAACGATAATTTTACCTACTTCAAACATTGTTCCGCTACGATTTGTGAATCTAGGATGAAACAAAGTAGGAAAAGTAATTTTGTTGAACTACAGTAACTAAATATTGATCTACTTAATGGATTCGCGTTGCTCACACTTTTCAACTGCGTTTGCCGCAGTGTGCAGTCTATTCCATGAAAATATTTTTGTTGCTCAACTTGGATCAGTCACAAAATCTACTACTTGTTAGTATTCAAAAAAGTACCCTTCACACTTCCAACGACACTATCGTTGTCTTCTTCGTCAGAATCTTCAAACTGGACGTTGACTCCTTCATTCTCATCGAGTTCATCCTAAACATACTGTTAACACTGTGTATCGGAAAAATTTACCGTTTCCATTTTCGTGTCATCGTCTATTGAGAAATCAGTGATTTTCCTGGCGAGATTGACAAGAACTGCAGCTCTTTCGTCTGTGAGGTGTCCCAGAAGTGCTTCGACTTCCTTTCTCTTTTCTTTTTCTTTGATTTTTTCAGACTTCAGCGTGATCAGAACTTCGTCTGCGGCTCCGCAGAGAATGTCTCTCGGCTAAAAAATAACATGATAGTTTTTCAATGAGAAAAATCTCGAAATTCGACAAATTGTAATTTCCTACTTGAAAATATAACCTGATCACCAATAGCTTCTTGAATGAAAGCCAGGATAACTTCATAAGTTTGTTTGGCATCCTCAGTTCTCGGCTTGTACATGCCCATCATTTCAGTGTTGTCTCCAAGGACATTTTTAGTGACGAACTTCAGAGTTCCGTCATCGGCTCTCTTCTTCCTGAAGAAAAGGTAAAGTTGGGGACAAAAATGGATCAAACTTTTTCTTCTTCTGTTCTTGTACAGGGGCTTTTGATTTTAGTGCCTTTTCACCCATTTTCATAGCCTTCAGATGACGATCAGTCAACGGCAGGACTTCACCAGTTGGCTCTTCACGGCCTCTTCTGTCAGTCAACTTGTAGTCGACTGACAAGACCAAGTTGGAGTTCTGAATTTCGATCTGAATAAGGAACAAAAATCACAACTAACCTGACGATACTCATATTGTTGAATTCTTGCTAGTTCGTCAGCCATGGTTGATCCGTTTGTTTATTAGATTGACTGGCTGAAATTAGTTATTTAATTTTCTGAAACTCAGTATCCAAGTTCTTTCGGGCAATCACGAAGGAATCATAGATAGACTGGGCTTCAAAACACTTCACAAACTATGAAAACTCACAACAAAGACTCCGACTCCTAAAAATCACCGCTCTGAGCTGATAAAATGGAAATTTCGCTTTAAATGGGTGATAAATAGACAAAAATGCGGCAATAAGCTACTGAAACAATCGGAAATTGTCCTTATGGCATGAAACAAAGGGAACGGGCAAAAAACGCGAAAAACAAAATTCGAAAATATTCTGTGACAAAATTTTGCGGCGACTGCGCTCTATCTAGATGCCACTGCGTTCAAATTTGACAGGGTTTTTTCTTTTGGGCGTTTTCGCTGTGATTTGGATTGGAGAGAGGAGGAAATGAATAGAAATGTGACGAATGATTTTTCCATGAACTAAATACACGTAAAAGTTGTTTTTTTCTACATCAATGTTCATTTCAACGCCGGAAACTTCAAGAATTCACCAATGAACAGTTTCCATACTTTTATGGTGAGTATAACTTCGGAGACGGGCTGATTTTTACAGAAAATTGCATATTGATATAAAGATATCGTTCTGGGAAGTTTTGTGAATACCCAGAATGATGGCGAAAACAACAAAAAACTAACATCGCTGCTCGAATTTTTAAAACTGTATTACTCCAAAACTTTTCGTGGACCGGCATTGGACCGTAGATTTTCCTTCTATATCCGGACCCCTGATATACGATAGTCTGTACCACTTTCAAGCCAAAACTGAACCTAAATGGACCAGTGCGCCGCAGGCTCAAATATAGCCCAATGTTCATCAGTTCAAAAATAGTCCAATATTGAAACTGACATGTGCGAACACACATTACATGCTATAGTTCGACTTACAATGTTCCTACTCCGAAGTGCAGAGAAGAAACGATCGTCGTCGAGCGCTAGATAGGTCATTGCAGCCACTCGCAGACATATCGCGGGTTTCGTCGTTTTGTCCATCCATCGACCAGTCCATCTGTCGCCCGGTCTATCTGTCGCCAATTCAAGATCCAATGCCGGTCCAAATTTGACACGCAGCGCACTCTCCCCGACACCGGTCCATCTGTCGCCCATCTACAGTCCATGTGTCGCCCATTTACGGTCTGCCAAAAGTTTTGGAGTTAAGTAAATCGCATCCCGTTTTTTTCAAGCGTGAATAACGTGGGTTGCGTTACCATGAAAACCTCTTTTAATTCTTATTTTAGATTTGGGTCAGTTCAAGGTTTAACCTATGCCTAAAAACAAGGTGATTGATGTTCCGAGCAAAGTTATAAGTTTTGAAGAAAACGGGATGCGATTTACTAAATACCGCTTGAAACTACTGAAAACCATTTCCATTTTCATATCCTGCAAAGTACAATTCAGAGAATATTATTTCGGAAACCTTAGTATTGGCATAAACCTTAATCCTTATTCGATGAAGGTTAATCTCCGAATCCGTAATTAATTTTAATAATAAGGGTTTTATTCTGCCTACGTACCAAACAATATCGAATAAGGCGATTATTAGTGCGAAGGTTGCTAAATCCCTAATTGTTATGAGGTCGTGGTTGTCTCCCTCAGCTGATCTAATGTTACGCTACAGAGCAAGCATACAGCACATAGCTTCCTCTACCTGTAAAAATGTCTGACCTCCGTAAATCGGGTACTTAGTACCGTAGCAGTTTCGCCTTGAAATACAAGAATGATTTACGTAATGAGCCTTTAATTTCAGAATGGACTGAAAATAAAAAATAACTTAAATCCACAAAGATCTAACTGTTCGTTGTGAGAGTCCCGACTCCTACCGTACTCATTTTACAAAAACTGGCGCGCGTTTGAAATCGGTTAGACTTTTTGCTAGATATGTGTACAGTATCCTTCCAAGTTACCATTTAGAGGTTAAGTGATGTAATGGATACGCTCATCACTACATGTGATAGAAGCTTGATCCTCCTTCGACCCAGCTATCAAAGGGTGCATGGAGGTTACAGTACCCACCGAGTGAATGAGGACTTGACGAGAACTTGTAGTTCATCTGTACTATTCCTCCAAAGGTGAACAACTTAATACAGTATCGCACGTTTATCACACCGAGTAATTCATTTTTCGAACATGTTCCCTGAGGTTTCCATAGGCATATTAATTTCCCGGTGAAACGACGTCCGATCTGTGCTTAAAAGCAACATCGAATTGGCCAATCCTAAGCCTAAATGCACCAGTGCCAATCGGGTAAGCACTGATAACCTGAAGCATCATTGATCTTCTACATTTGTTGACTATCTATTCTTATGAAAAAAGGCTATTTGGTCACACTGTCTTTCCGCGGCCTGTTCTCAGCTCATAGGAGTCGGATCAGGACAGTGAAAACGCCATCGGAAAGGTACTGTTGAAGCGGAGATGTGCATCAACTTTTTAATTTGATCAGACCGCGCGCTGCTGCGCGGCACGGATTTCCTTAGTTTTGAAATTCAAACGTGTCCTCAACGTGATCCATTTATCGCCTAGCATTTTAATTTTCAGAAATGGAGATTTTAAGAAGTTCCAAGTTGTCTGAAAGTTCACGTTTTTTTTGAAAGACGTTCGTTCACTTTTTCATTCTTTGTTTCGAGTATCAAAACTGGCGTGAAAAAATAAATTGGAGGGGGGGGCGCGAAGCGCCCCTGAAGAGTGCTTGTATTCTCGAAAAATCGTAAGATGTTAACATTGAACCGTGTAAATCATAAATGTCTACAGTAACCATCCCCCCTTCCTCACACCGATTCGATCAATTATCACGATTGTCAACCCTAACAAATTTCTACAGTAACCACACATTAATGATTGTCGTTCGATCTGTGCAATCGAACAACATCGAGCAGAGCAAGTACTAAACTCCTACAGTAACCAATATACCATTTCTCATGTAAAGTCGAAAGTTTTATGACTGCCAATCCTAACAAACGTCTATTGTAACCATGAGTGCATAAGCTTCATTTACCTGTCTGATCTGTGAAATCAAGACACATCGAGTAGGAGAAGTGCTAAAAATCTACAGTACCCAATCTCAACTTTCTCACAGTATTATGACTGGGAACCCTAACAAACGCCATAAATGTGATCCTTACGTGCAAAAACTGTACGACCTTGATCACGATCGAAGCGATGTGTCCAGTTGACTGACATTTTTCGCCGTTTAGGACATAAGCAGCATTTGACTATTCACATGGTGCCTATAGCAACCGATGTGAATGGTGTGAAATACACCCCGTTGGCCGTTTGTGCCACCAATCTGACCGCCGCCGACCAACTAGGGAGGGGCGGGGGCAACTTTTGCACCACCTGGTATCTTTATAGTGGACCCGTGTACCCCAGTGTTCGCCTTTCACTTTTGTGTTTCCATATTCACACAAAATTTGGCTCGTCTTACATAAGGCGTTACGCACTTTGTGACGTAACATCTTGCGCAACTACGTACTGACAAGTCATGTTGCTGTAACTTGTGCCAGAACTTTCCTGTGAGAAATATGTATAACTGAATTCCAATAACTGCCAAGACGTCTTCTTGCTTTGTAAAATTTCGCTGCGTCCCGATTTCTATTAGTAAACAGAGGTGTTGACGAAAATCATCAGACCCGCTAACTACAATCAGTAGGAGCTAAGACAAATACATTTAGCCTTTTCTCATCACGTCTATTCTGCCGTAAAGCCACATATTATTCACAACCTGATATCCCATCTCACATGCTTTGCATCGCGAAGCTCCTTTTGATAACATTTTCCCGTGCGGAGACTACTGGCTAGTTTCACATCAGTCCTTCAGCGCAATAGTTGAACAAAGGTCACACCACCTGTTACTTACTTCTTCAGATACTTCAGAGATCCATTGTTCGCGTTGTCATGTGACGGCGTGGATCAGAAACTTCCAGGTTGAACGGTCCTTTGCCAACGTAGACCACGGAGACGCGGGTAGAAATAGGGTAGAAATATTTTCCCATAGTAAAGAGAACATTCATCCCAGAACTACCATCCCGTTCCTGTCACAACCCATCAACCACCCTTTCTCGAGCATTTCAATAAGACACCATAGTGCACCATGGTGGACCATGACTCAACCAGCTGGCACTCTTCCCTCTTCTTATTGATCTCTCTGTTTTGGTGGTTCAAAGCGTCTTTCAAGCCGCCTTCTCTCCCTCTCACTACCTGTGTCTTTCAAGTTGACCGCGCCCCGTAAATACGGTCCCTGGTCCACGCCCCATCTGACCTGCACCACTGGTGCACCACTCGTTTTATTGATTAGAGTGGCTGGTCACCATACTTGGTTCCAGCTTATTGAGGGCATTTCTGAGTTCATGGAGACCAGAATACATGATTCAGGTGAACTGGGAATGTACTTTGTGTGCCCCACCCCACACGCCACTTCATTATGTTCGTTCATTCTAGGAATGATATTTCCTTACTCGTTTGAATCTAACTTGATCCTTTGCTCGAATATCAATGTTACAGTATACTACTTCTCTGTTCTAACTTCGTGTTCACCCACTCCACATTCCAATGTATGAAGGCCATTCATCAACATAGCCTTACAGGAGAAGTCCATTTCTATTAGTTCTAATTATCATAAGAACTTAGCATTTTATGATCTACCTTCAACCAAGGCTGAGCTATAACTTCCTGATTACTCACTTCTCATTAACCTAACATGACCAGAGTAATAGAAGTTCAAGCTCGCCACTCTTCAATTGATTTAAAACCTAATATTATAGTTTGCTACTCTCATACCTTTCCTATTACTAAACTTTCTCTTACACCTCCACGTATACTAACCCTATATGGATCTTACTCACTTCCTACTGTAATTTACGATCCCCCAACCTATTTTGACTGAAGCAGTTTATTCCAATTCCGATTACTCTTGTTTACCATCCCATATCAGTGGTCATAGTTACAATTCTCTATGGAATCCAACCACCTAGTAAACATTTTTGTTGAAACCTCGAACCAGCTAAACTTCCTTGTCTCAACCCTGAACAAAAATAGCTTAGAATGCCATGCTAGCCCAACATCTGTCCAGTGTCTTGAAAGGGTGTGATGTTATTGCTAAGCAAAGAGGACAAAGAACTTTCCGAACATGATGGGTTGATTTACATTCTGAACACATGATTTCCCATAGACAACCGGTGGATAAATCCTATTCACGGTTGAACAATGGCCCAGCCATCTGTTAGGCACCGTAAATGGGAGTGATGTACACGTTCACAGAGCGCAAGGTTCTCGCTTGCCCGCATCTAACCAATTTGTAGCCTCCCCCACCCTCTATAAAGATGACCCGCGGTTACTGGCAGCTGGCACTTTTTGCCAGTCGTTCACTTTCAGACTACCGTAGTAAAGTGCGTAGATAAATGGATATTTCAAGCAAAAAAAAAAACGATTGAAAAAAAAGAAAAAAAATACTTTCGCAAGAGACGCAGACACGAAAGATTACAGACATTACAGTAACCCACGAATCTTACTTTTAATTTTTCTCCGAATTCTCGGACCACGTCCTTCCTATTTTTCTCGTGTATGGATTGTTAATTGCACAAGATCCCAAGCTTGTCTGTACTCATACGTTCCACCTGATCACTTCATAAGTGTCAAATTCAATCCTCCTCATCCATCAATCAGTGCGCGAAGATTTGAAGCGATAAGACAATTTCATGACCTCTTCTTATCAAACTACTCTGAACGAAAATTGATTTCTCGAAATGCCAGATTATTTTTCCATCTACTACAGGTGTTATCGACGCTCGTAATCTATTCTCTGATGTTCAGGTAACATGCCGCAACCATCGACGGCGGAAATGGTTCAACAAACGGGTGCAATCAGCGAAATTAGGACTAGTGTGAAAACTCCTCCAGAGAAATCAATTCAGTGCGTTCCGGATAGGACGACTTTGGACAGGGTGAGAAAATGAAAATTTCGAAATCTACAGTAACCTTTTGATCTACTTTTTTTTTCAAAATTCGTTTTTTCTCTTTTTTACGTTCGAGCTCATTTTTCGCCTTTTCAGTATACTGCACATAGCTTCCTCTACCTGTAAAAAGTCTGACCTCTGTAAATCGGTTACTTAGTACCGTAGCAGTTTCGCCTTGAAATACAAGAACGTAAAAGTTATGCGCCTTTAATTTCAATGGACTGAAAGTGAGAATAATAACTTAAATCCACAAAGATCTAACTGTTCGTTGTGAGAGTCCCGACTCCTACCGTACTCATTTTACAAAAATGCGACTGGCGCGCGTATGAAATCGGTCAGACTTTTTGCTAGATATGTGCGCATTCAAGTTTCACTGAGCATTAGGTCAACGTTTTTTTCGAGTGTCCGAATATTTTGCTACTAATTGAAAAAGTTTCTCGCAGTAGTAAATTTCAGCTTGATGTTTTCCCACCTGTTATGTTTACTCAGATTAAAAAAATAACTAATAATTATCAGTACACCCACATTCTTGTCTGGAAGTACACAATGAGTAACCATGTTCATTAGGATTAATTTATTGATGAAGATAAGCTCATTGGTAATATTATAGGAATGCTCAACTTCATCGACTTCGAGCGGACCACAGGCTAGCGTTCGGGTTCCGTCTTGTATGGTAAGAATTTTTCTTGAAGCTGGAATGAAACGTTGTTTGAAAAATCTCACGTATTCCGTATTTTCAGTTGACACCATCAACATCATCCAACTCTTCTAGTGTCTTTGGTGATGTGAACTGCCAGGCATCTGACAGCTTCCCTACAGTAGTAACTGGTGGTGTAACCGCAGAATCAAAGTCTGGAGACATTTCAGATGACCAAAAGGTATATTTTTCTAGCATTCTGGTATAATATAGAACTTCAATAGTTTTCTGAAAGTTGGTTAATAAATTAAACTTTTAGCCCTTCATCAGAATCGACCTCACACATCTCAACTGCAGATGGGGAGACTGCTTAGAATTACGAGAGACGGAAAATGATCTGTATGACCATGTTGTCGAGGTGAGAATTTATTTTGAACATCGTTTCTTGCCCAGTCCGAGTTTAACGACTAGAATTTTTTGAAGATCAAGAACTGTGGAAATGAAAAAAGTTGGAGAGAAGAGAAAGTTGATCACTATTTTCAGGCTCACATCGAAACCATCAAAGAGAAACGAAGAAAGAAGTCGAGTAACGAAGACGATGGTCCAAGATGTCATTGGCATCATTGCACTATGAACCTGAGCAAGGGAACCCATGAGAAAAAGGTATGTTTTAATAATTTCTCTATGTGAATATTCTATCCTTCTTGTTGATAAGTGAAAGTCTTATCAGTTTCTCCTGTTCCAAGTGTTCAGTGATGTTTTGTGCTTTAAGAGGGGGATTGAGTTATTGAAGCGTTTCTAGATAGCATTAATGGATCATATTTTCAATTTTTGTTATGTTTGATTCTGATATGGTCATTTTTATTCCAGTTATCTATGTAGTTATTTCTAGAAACTTGAAAATAGCCTCTTTGAAAGCTGAATTCTGATTTTCGGAGCCAGAAAATTCCACGTTTTAAAAATTGTTTTCCCCAATTTTTAAATTTTCTGGATTGATAGTTTAGAAGACTTTCTAGGATAAAATATAATTCAAAAATTTTTATTGCCGCTTTTCGATCAGATTACTTTTTTCCACCGATGTTGACAGGATTAAATAATTCAATAAAATTCATAT
>OZ022251.1:1105189-1162689 GCA_963978915.1 Caenorhabditis parvicauda | reverse complement strand
GGGAATAGTAAAATTTTTGTGAACTACAGTAACTGAAATTTGATCTACTATATCGATTTGCTTTGTTTACACTTTTCAACTGCGTTTGCCACAGTGTGAGACTCAAAAAGATTGATATTTTAAGACGAGAAAACGGAAATTGACAGAATTTACTGCAGTACCACATCTGTTTGAAGTTGCCGTCCTTTTAGTATTACGTAGCGCTCACGATTTCATATGCGAAATCGGAAATTGACCTCTTCTTATTGTCTTTTACCTACTTGAGATCTCTGAACCTCGATCTGACCAAAACATCTCATATCCTTCACTGTACTGTGATCTAGCGGCCAATTTCACTAGTGACACTAAGCCTATTGGTTTCCAGCAGATGTTCCTTCAAAAAGGGTGAGACCCTACAATCTAGAGACACATTTCATGTTTTTCTATGCATCAGATTGACCTTCTTTGTAATATTTGACATCATTTTGGAGCTTTCAAAGTTTCCATCGTCTTTCCATATTTCAATAATTGGTCTCATGTTAGTATTAATTCCTGTCAACTTGAATAATAACTGTGTATATTTGGATTGTAGTTATAATAAATATTTTTTAATAGTTTTTATAAAAACAATAGAAAAGAGGTATTGAATGAAGAAATAATTACTAATTTTACAGAATGAGTTGGAGAATAAATTTCTGAAATGAATATCAACAATTTCAGCCGTTTTAAGAGCTCTATCTCGTGGAAAAAGGAAGAATTAATTAATAGAAAGAAATAATAAAGCGCGTAAACCTACAGACACGCCTATTTGCAATGGCCGCACAGACTCGGCGTTTTTGTGTTTATTTTCCACGTTCAAATAATATTTCCTTTGTTCTCTCGTGAAAGCTTCATTTCCTCTCGATTTGCTGATTTTCACAGATGTCTTCTGAAGTCGACCACAAACGGAAACCTCTCAACGACGGAGAATGGGCTTGTGTCGATTCCAAGTGTGCAAAAGTGAACAAGGATATGGCGAATTATTGTGGAGAGTGCGGAAAAGGTGATTATTGATTGTTTTCTAGATAGTTAACGTCTCATGGAGTAAGGTCTTCATGTGTTTGGCGATATTGTACTCTCTTCTTTTCATTATCACATAAAAACGAAACATTTCGCTAAAAAAGATTTTCAGCAAAGCCACGAGTGAAAAACCGTGCTGGAAAAGAAATCGGCAAGGAACAAGCAGAAAAATCGAAAGGGCTTTTTGCCGCAGAGGATTGGGTTTGTTCAAAGTCAGTTCTACGTCAGAATATATTCCGCAATTTCTATTCAGATGTGGAAACGTGAACTGGGCTCGGAGGAAGACGTGTAACGTTTGTAATGCTCCAAAGTTGGCTGATCTCGAGAAAAGAACTGGTAGGTCATTTTATTTTTTAGTAGTTTGCGGAAACTATTTTGATGAATGCTTTTATTTTCAATGATACTAAGATTTTCTTCAAATCATATAAAGTAATAGTTTTGCTCTAAAGTAACTTGACCTGTAGGAAAGGAAGTTTGTGCGTCTCTCGAAAACTTCAGAACTGAAAATATAATTTTAAAAATATAACAAAACTTTTTTATTCCGAAATTCATAACTATTTGTTCAGGATACGGAGGCGGGTTCAATGATCGTCAGCAAGTTGAATACGTGAAACGAGAGTACAACGACGAGTTTGACGAGTATGGCAGGAAGAAGAAAAGAAAAGATGTGAGTTCAAAAAATTGACATGAAACATTTTGAAATTTTTTCTGTACGAATTTTCAATTTTTTCTTGAAGGGAACTCGAGCATCAGAAGAAAAAGAAGAAGGAGAAGAAAGTGATGACGATGAAGATGTAGACAAATACAAGTTGGATAGTGGGTCTGAGGATGAGGTCTTTTTTCTAATTATAATTTCTAGGTTGTTCGAAGTTATCGACCGTTGGTATTGAAAGATTTTTCAGTCATCAAAATGTAGGAGAAATATTGAAATTACAAATTAAAAACTTGAATTTCCAAAAAAAAAACACATAACATTTGAAAGTATCTTTTTTTCCAAGTTCTGAAATTCAGAAGCCGAAAAATAAGTCGAGTGACAATGAAGATGAAGAGGGAGAAGACGAGGAAGAAGAAGATGACGATGACGACCTGGATAAATACGATCTCACTGCAGAACCAGAGCTGGGTAAGGCTCTAATGCTAAAGAGTATTCAAAAAGGATTTTAGAAGCTATTGATCTCAAGAGCAAAATAGTTAAGAATGTCGCAGCGAACCAGGAAAATTGTGAATCTGAGTGAGTTTTTGTGTTGAAAAATAAGCTTTCTATTCAGAATTTTCAATCTAGGAACATTTTTCAATGAAGAGTACTAAAACTGTATTCTGAATTATCTTCTAGAACTACAATGTTTTAACATTTTTGAGAAAAAGTTGTTTTTACTGAGATAAATGGAAGTAAATTAGATCTGGGAAAGAGGGAATTAGATCAAAGAAAAAGTAAAATAGATATAGTTCACTTCAAGAACTTATTCTAATATTGAAGAAGTGTATATTTTTGAAAATTTAGTTTTGATTGAAGTGTCATCAATCGTATTTTTTTATTTGGAGAGACCCTCGTGGTTCGGCGCTTCATCTAGAGTCTTAATTCTGTAACTTTGTACAGCATAGACCAGAAGCAGTGTAAGAATGTACGAAACTGACTGTAAGACATTTTTCATGCACGTCGGCTGTAGGAAGTGTATACTCCAGAGTTGCACGGAATTCCGACTTCCGCCTTCCGACTTCCGCCCTTTTTTCACTTCCGACTTCTGACTTCCGTGAAAAAATTTCCATTCCGACTTCCGTTTAACAAATTCTACTTCCGACTTCCGTCAAAAAATTTTTTTCGTGAAAAATGACGAAAAAACCGTGAAATCGTTTCTATTCAGTATGGAATTGACCTATCACCTATTGAGAATGCGCGAATATACAATATCTCTGGGTTTTTCAACTTTTTTGCACTCCCGACTACCGTTGAAAAAAATTCTACTTCCGACTTCCGCCCTTTTTTCACTTCCGACTTCCGACTTCCGTGAAAAAATTTCACTTCCGTCTTCCGACTTCCGTTTAAAAAATTCACTTCCAACTTCCGACTTCCGTTTTGAAAAAGTTTACTTCCGTGCAACTCTGGTATACTCTGACTGACTAACTTTCTACTTAATTTATCTTTCAAATACTTTCTTTCAGTTGCTCTTGCTCTTGCTCCGGAGGAGAATGTTCGTGCCCAGAAGAGGAGGAAGAAGTGAAAGAGAAGGAAAGATCGCGAGTTCACAAAACGTCAAAAGAACGGGATCGGTTAGTTTTTCTATTATCTCCTCCAACAATTGAGAAATCCTGGAAATTCAGTTCTTTTTTGAAAAAATGGAGCGCTGGGATTGATAGCCATTCGAAAGCGCACATATCTAGCAAAAAGTCGGACCGATTTCAAACACGCGCCAGTCGCGTTTTTGTAAAATGAGTACGGTAGGGTCGGGACTCTCGCAACGAACAGTTAGATCTTTGTTGATATAAATTATTTTTATTTTCAGTCCATTGTGAAATTAAAGGCTTGGCACTGGTGCATTTAGGCTTAGGGTTGACCAAAATGGCTTGATTTGGGGGGACGACCTCCATACCCAGGCTTTCTCGACTCTTCCCGTAAGGTTATTACTTAAATCGTCTCAGTGACCACGGGTTTAGCACAAAAATATTTATTGAGTCCAACTTTTCGGCGTCATGCCATCATCAGGGACAGTAAGTTACCTATAAGTATTCACATAAGATAGATTTCTACTTAATTTATCCTAACCTATCTTATGTGAATACTTATAGGTAACTTACTGTCCCTGATGATGGCATGACGCCGAAACGTTGGACTCAATAAATATTTTTGTGCTAAACCCGTGGTCACTGAAACGATCTGTCATTTACACGAATCTAACAAACGATGCACAATAACACCTTCCGCAACCTACAACTAATTACTTAAATCGTTCTTGTATTTCAAGGCGAAACTGCTACGGTACTAAGTACTCGATTTACGGAGGTCAGACTTTTTTACAGTTAGAGGAAGCTATGTGAAGCGATAATTGATTGATTTAGAGCATACAGGATTTTAGTGTTTCATTACAGAATGATAATGTTCATGTTTCGAATTAGCTAATGGGTTTTCTCCTTCTAACTCTCGCCTTCCAAGATAGGTTTTAGTGCGTTCGTTTGCACATCTCATAAATCGCATGTACCGTGTACCAAGATCAAAAAAAAATCGAGTGGAGGCGGAGTTTCAAAAAAGGCGCGAATCAGCCGAGCCCAATCAATAGATTCAATTTCTCGCTCCGTTTTACCGCTTTGCAGCCGTCTATTGGTGTTTTTACTCATTTATTCTACGAATTCTGCTAATTTTCAGTTCTTATTGAACAAGAAAATTGTTTTAAAAGTTATTGTGAGATATTTCGAGTATTGATATCGAAAATGTAGTTAAGGCTTCGATTTAAAAATTTAGCAACTAAGCGATTTTAGACCGACCATCCTTGGTTGTCCCGCCCCCGTTACGCCCACTTTTGGAATGGCCGAAAGTGTAATACCGTGGCATTTAGTAAAAAAACGGAATTCGTTGGTATTCATTTTACTAAAAACATTTACAATTACTTATAGTGAAAGGGACGATAGACGGAAAAGGAGTCGATCGAGAGAAAGAAAAGATAGGAAGAGAAGCAGAGAAAGAGAGAGGAAACGGTGAGATTTTGATATAATCAAAACGTATCAGTAAAACATGGAATTTATGCGCTTCAGCGACAAAAATAAAGGTACTAAAATTTGATTTTTCTCATATAAAAATTGTAGTTCGGCTCGGAAAATGTTGTATCCAATGTTTTCAATAACTATTTTACAGAAGCAGGTCGAGAGACCGCCGTGACAGAAAACGAAGCAGATCAAGAGATCGCAAGAGGAGCAGATCTAACGAAAGGAAACGGCAGCGATCGAGGTCCAGAGATAGGTATAGACGATGACTTTAAGGCTTTTTGTGCTGAAAATCTCGAGAAATAATTCTTCATGATTTTTTTTTGTTGCAATTTTTCTTACTAGGTTGTCGAGAGAGAGTTGCACCTGATAGGAATCATCAATTGTCTGAAAAATAAGAATCTCGAAGAGTTTTTCTGAATACATCTGTCAAAATACGGTTTCAATATTGAAAAAAAAAACCTGTTATAGTTGTCACCTTTGTCCATTTATTTATTTTTATTGTGTTGATTTTTTGATAAATGTTCAAATTTTATGTTCAAATTATGTTTTTCTTGCGGTTATCGACCTCGCGTTATGTACCTTTTTCATGTACTCAATTCTCTTTTGATGGAATAATCTGTTTTTAAACGTGTGCTTGTTTTCAGAGCAGTCGAGTGACTGATTTCTCATTTCTATCAACCAGTATGAGTCTGAATTTTCAGAGTGAGTTTTTGTCGATTAAAAATGCAGAAGATCATCGAAAATAGGACACGAACAATGAAAAAGTCGAAAAATGATCAATTTGAGATGTTTGTGAAACAGTAAATGTTCATTGAAACATTCCAGATTTCGAGTCTGTTAACACGAACAATGACCAATCTGCGTTCACAGCGGATCGAGGAAATGTGAGTCTCTCTCTCTCTCCCTCTTCCCAGAAAACATGCTCCCTTGCTAAATTTTCCCCATCTTCAGACACTGTACGTAGAGGTTACTGTAGGTGTTTGAATTTTAAAAATCCGGATTCACAGTTAAGCTCGCTGATTGTATGTATCATGTGTCAAGATGGATCTAGTGCAAATATTAGGACCATACTTTGCTTTATCATTTTATTCTCTCTCTCTCTCTCTCCCTCTCTCTTTCTCTCTCTCTCTCTATCTCTCTCTCTCCCCCCTCTCTCTATCTCTCTCTCTCTCTCTCTCTCTCTCTCTCTCTCTCTCTCTCTCTCTCTCCCTCTTCGAAAGCTTTCTTTCAGCTAGTGCAAGGAGCGCCGGTTCAAGAGCAACCAACAAAAAAGAGCAACTTCCTCTCGTTCGAGTACTATCAACAGTTTTTCGATGTTGAAACTGACCAGGTGTGTTTTTGATATGATCCTCTTTTTTGGTCAATTCCTAATTTCATTTTAACTTTTTTAAAATTCAACAATTTAGGTCGTCAAAAGAATCATCAATAGTGTCATCCCAACACATAAGAATTATATCACGGACTTTGTTCAACCGATTCCTGATTTGTGGGGTGAGTTAATTTTAAAAAAAAATGAAATTGAAGTATTTTCTCACGAAAGGCATTCTGTAATACCGTATACTCAGGACCCTTCTGGGTGTCGGTAACACTGGTCTTCGCCATCGGTGTCTTTGGAAACCTTGCACAGTTCAT
The DNA here is from genome assembly GCA_963978915.1 of Caenorhabditis parvicauda. Taxonomy (NCBI): domain Eukaryota; kingdom Metazoa; phylum Nematoda; class Chromadorea; order Rhabditida; family Rhabditidae; genus Caenorhabditis; species Caenorhabditis parvicauda. The sequence continues at coordinate 1,156,323 of OZ022251.1, read as the reverse complement.
CGAAAACGATGGAGCTAAAGGAGAGTATGGAAGTGATTTCCGAATGGGTGAGTTTTGAATTCTACAGTAGCCCTTTCCTACGGTATTTGTCACCTACAGTAAAACCTAAAATTACAGTCACCTCTGCGGCGACCCTCATCTTCCTGTACGTCGTCATCGTCCCACTTCTCTTGTTCGCCCTCACTTGGTATCGTCGAGCCGAGCTACAGTACCCATACGTTGACCTAGTCTGTCTATACGGATACTCGATTGCCATTTTTGTACCAGTTTCGGTAAGTTTTTCAATTTTTCTAACATTGATTTTTTTGAAAATGTAAAAGAAAATGTTGATTTTCTGTCTTTTTCGCATTTCTACGAATGAAATGAACAAATTTCGATGATTTTGAGTGCTAAACAAAAAATGCCAGGAAGAAATATTCTAAATTCTTGTCAGCTCTCAGAAATTCTAGAAAAATGATTAGGTCATCAAGAGGTTCAGTTCAAAATGAGGTGAAATAAAATTTAAAAGAAATAATAATAATATATTTATTTTGGGGGAAGCCCGCAGTAGAAACAGAGACGAATGTAAATAAAACAGAGATAAAACAATTTTGCAATTCGTGTTAAATAATGGATATGGGTGGAAGTAAACATAAATTTAAAAAATGAAACTATTGATTTTTAGCTTCTCTGGATCGTCGATCTCAACTGGTTCCGTTGGGCTCTAATCCTTGTCTCGGTTGGGCTGTCCGGAGGAGTTTTGGCCCGTGCCATCTGGCCATCACTTCAGACTGACCCGAACAAGGGAGTACGTGACTTTTGCTATTTTTGTTTTTAACATGATTCTTACAGATTGCCTTTGGAACCATCGCAACAGTGCTCTTGCTTCATTTCCTTTTGGCTTTTAGTTTCAAGGTGAGTTTTTTTAAAACACGTCTCTAGCAACTTTCCGAATATCTGCGAGTTTCAATTTTTTCTAACATGGGAAGTATATGAAAGCCCGGAGAATCTATGAGGTCTGAGTGGTCTCTTAGGTTTTCAAATATGGTGAAGACGATGGAACTGCTTTCAGAAGTTGCTTCACCGATCTCGTTTAGGAGTTATGACCAAAAATAGAACTCACACGCAATTTTCAAAAAAGGGGGATCTGTGATGTTGGGTAGGAAAAACTGTTGAGATTTTGCATTTTATTGAATTTTAAAGGTTCGTGATGCACGGAAAATTTAGTTTGCCTGAATTCTGAGGCTCGATTCAGAAGTTACATGCATCTGAAGTGGACGTAAAAAATCGTCCAACTTTCACCTTCTGTAACTCGACTCCTAGCACATTTCCAGAGGCGAGACCTATTCCAAACGATTCAGAATGATTGAATCTATCCATTCCTACGTTTTCAGTCGATTCTAAGACAAAAATTTTTGGGTCCAAAATCGGAAAGAGTTACACAAGTGTTCATAATATGAGTCTCGATCACAAGTGATGAATCGTTGTAGTATTTCTCGGGCAAAAAACGTGTATCAAGTGAGAATTGAACTTTGCCGTGAAAAATGAAAGGCGTGAGCTTTGACCACTCTACCACGGAAGACACAAATTTTTGCGTCAACTCCATGTTCACTCATTCGCTCCTTTTCACGACAGAATTCTTCAACATTACAGATCCCACTTTTTTGAAAATTGCGTGTGAATTCTATTTTTGGTCATAACTCCTAAACGAGGTCGGTGAAGCAACTTCTGAGAGCAGTTCCATCGTCTTCACCATATTTGAAAACCTATGAGACTACTCAGACCTCATAGATTCTCCGGGCTTTCATATACTTCCCATGTAAGACCATGCTCTTCAAAATTTGTTTTACTTGTAACATGATTTTCCTTGAACCTTGCTTTTTAATACTTTTTTGTGTTTTGATATTGTAAAAAAATCAATGATGAAATAAGTGAAATAGTGGAAAGTAGAAACAAAATAGAAAAAAAAAATTTTTTAATACTAAATTTAAAAAATGAAAAATAATATTTCAGTTTATTGAAAAATCTGAAAATACAAAAGTTGGAAAAAAATATACTCACGAATAAAAACGATTTTGCAAAACAATAATACTGATTTGAAAAATTATTTAAAAGTTGGAAAATACGAAGATTGGAATAAAATTTGAAAAATTAAAAAAAAACTCATTTTTATAGGAATACTATTTCGACGCAATGCACCCCAAAGCCCCATCAGTTCCAGTCGTCGTCCCAACCGAAGCACCGATCCCACCAGTGAACATTACACAACCAGTTGTTTCCAAGGACCAAAAAGCCCCAGAAGCACCAGCCCAGGTACTTAAAAACTTTCGAGATAAGTGGCGTTTCGTCTTTCTTGAAAGATTTATGTGGAAAAAAAGTGAGAAACATGCGCCCGAAACGAATTTCTAGTCAAAAAAGAAAACAGCCTCTTTTTTCATCAGAATAGAAGCTACGCAAAAAGCAAAGTACTGACCATCAAAGTTGGTACGATCCTATTGAAGACAGAGGGTTATGCAGAAAAGTAGTTGAGAACATGAGTCAGAAAAAACTGTTCCGGTCAGTAAAGAGATTTTTAGGCAGAAAGTTGAGTAAATTTACTTTATCGTAGGAGAGAAAAGTGTTGAATACTAGACTTCATATGACGTTTTTGAAATATCTATTCGAAAGCCGACGCTTACTGGATTTTAAGACAATAATTTCAGCACGCCGTAGTGGATGACAAGATAACGAAGAAAGAGAAGAGAAACAGCTCGGAAGCCGACGTGAAACCAGTGAAGCCATCAGAATTGCCAGTGACGGAAGAAACACCGACGACGACTAAGAAGGCAGCTTCTGATAAATCGACTACGTCGTCGCCGCAGAAGAAGCCAGATGAGAAGAAGAAGGAGTCGACGAAGAAGCAAGATGAGAAGAAAGGTAAATTTTGAAACGTTCAGACCGGCCGCAAAGGCATAATCTGTCTACCCTCACAGCATCATAAAATGCTTGATTACAGTATCTGAGAATGTGGACAAGTAGATTATGCCTTTCACTACAGTCCTAAAAAGTTCAAACGTCATCTGGAGTATTGTACGTGATGAGGACTACACTCCAATTGACGCTACCTAATGCTCTGATTATATGAGTATGGAATTTGAAGGCATGACTAAATTGATGCGCAGAAAAGTAGATGGTTGGCCCCGCCCCTTTTGCAAGAGTCTCACAATTTTTCCTATTAGATTACCAGACATCCTAGACATGAGCAGAAGTGTATTACGAAAACTTGCAACTAGTGAAAATCACGCACAATACTCCAGTTTACACTGCCTAATTTTCCGAGTTGAAATGATAATTTGTCGTTCACGAACGTAGGCGTGTTGGCTCCGCCCCTTTTGCAATTACCGCACGATTTCCCTATACATTTGCCAGGAACTTAGCACATGAGCAGAAATAAGTTAGGACAACTGGCAACTAGTGCAAATGAGTAGGCGTATTGGCTCCGCCCCTTTTGCAATCCTCGCATCATGTGCTACACAAACTTTTGCTCTTTCCAGAAGTGACGCCCGTGAAAGTGGAAGTGACAACGGCATCATCGTCGACTAAAACGAAAAAGACGAATTAATGCAATTTCCGCGCATAATTTGAAAGATTTTCATTGTACTTTTTCTCCCCTGACTCGATGTAGACCCCCACAGTGTTGTGTGGAACAACTGTGATTAAAAAACCCTATCCCTGACCCAATTTTCCCTTTTAATTTATGTACACAACTATGCATATTTGTGGTGTAGAAATGAAGTTTTATTCTGGAAGTTGGTGACGTCTCTATCGCAACGCATGAACGCAGCGCCTCGGAGTGTCTTTGATTTGAAAATCGTCAACGGTGAAAAAGTCACAGTGCACAACAGTTCCTCAATCTTTGTTAAATGGACCAGGTTTTTTGTTGTCTCTTCGATGATGCACAGTGCACACCGAGCTGAAGGTGATCGTCATCGATTAGACGCGTTGCACGCAAACTATAATGAACGAAAATTCGCTTTAGGGCGCGGTCGCACATCAATATTTTTTTCAATCATTTGTCCTATTTTTCTCATCTTAACAAGCGAATTTGTTTTGCCAATTGCTGTTGAAAAATTGCAAAGCATGTAACTTTCCTTCATAACTAGCTTTTTATCATGCATTTTGAAAAAAACGTCAGAGAAAAAAGTTTTTCAACTACAGTAACTGTAGTTTTATCTACAGTGGTGCAGGATTTACGAAGGGGCGGGGTTTGTGCTCGCTGCTTATTGGTCGCCTCCCCTCGCTGCTTGATCGGACACTTTCCCACTGCGCTTAGCGCAGTGTGCAGTTTACAAATTTTGACCATTACAAAAGTGGGCGGGGCAACCGAGGATGGACGGTCAAAAATCGCTTACTTGCAAAATTTTGTAATCGAGATCATAACTATAGTTTCGATATCAATACTGGTTAGTCTCCTCAAAAACCTTACCACAAGTACTAAAACGATTTTCTTGTTCGATAAGAAGAAAATACTCACTTACTTCAGATACTTCAGAGATCCATTGTTCGCGTTGTCATGTGACGGCGTGGATCAGAAACTTCCAGGTTGAACGGTCCTTTGCCAACGTAGACCACGGAGTCTTTCTCACCACTTGGTTATAAAATACCAATAGACGGCTGCAAAGCGGTCATCCGGGCGGAAAACAGAATGTATTGATTGAGGTAGACTGACTTGCGCCTTTTCTGAGACTTCGACCCCAATCGATTTTCTTGATCTTGGTACACCGTAAATTACACTTCTTTCAAGAGTAAAGGAAAACCCTCTCGGCAGTCTCTGACCAACATTTGTGTTTTGAAACTATTCGACCATGGATCGAATTTCTTCCGAGCCTCCTATTCTATTTGTGTTTGTTAGGGGGAAGAAACACAAATCAGATGTCCGGGTTAGTTAGGTGGAAGAGAGAGAGAGAGAGAGAGAGAGAGAGAGAGAGAGAGAGAGAGAGAGAGAGAGAGAGAGAGAGAGAGAGGGGAGAGAGTGAGAGAGAGAGAGAGAAAAAAGAGCGAGAGAAAGCGAACGAGAAAAAGAGCGAGAGAAAGAGGAAGAGAGAGAGAGAGAGAGAGAGAGAGAGAGAGAGAGAGAGAGAGAGAGAGAGAGAAAGATAGAGAGAGAGAGAGAGAGAGAGAGAGAGAGAGAGAGAGAGAGAGAGAGAGAGAGAGAGAGAATAAAATGATGGGAGCAAAGTATGGTCCTAATATTTGCACTAGATTCATCTTGACACATGGTATGTACAATCAGCGAGCTTAACTGTGAATCCGGATTTTCAAAATTCAAACGCCTACAGTAACCTCTACATACAATGCACATAGCTTCCTCTACCTGTAAAAAAATCTGACCTCCGTAAATTGGTTACTTAGTACTGTAGCAGTTTCGCCTTGAAATACAAGAACGATTTAAGTCATGCGCCTTTAATTTCAATGGACTGAAAGTAAGAATAATAATTTAAATCCACAAATATCTAACTGTTCGTTGTGAAAGTCCCGACCCTCGGGTAGGCCTACCGTACTCATTCTGCAAAATTGAGATTAGAGCGCGTTTGAAAACGGCCATGCTTCTAGCGATATATGTGCAGTGTCTGCACCTTGAAGATGAGAAAAATTTAGCAAGGGAGCATGTTTTCTGTACATCTACTGTAGCGACTATTGGGCTTTCCGCTATGATTCATTACTTTCGAGAGAGAAAAATAACAAAAAAAAAGAAAAAGTGAGACTGCGGTCCACACATCGGCAAAGGCATAAGGCAATAAAACCGCTTCGCAACCGCGTTGCCGACCTCCTCTTTCATTTTAGAAAGTGTTTATACTTTGATGAATGTTTCACTTGACATAATGAACGTTGCGGACTGTCCCCAACGATAATTTTACCTACTTCAAACATTTTTACGTAATGATTTGTGAATCTGGGATGAAAAATAGTAGGAAAAGTGAAATTTTTTGAACTACAGTAACTAAAATTTGATCTACTTAAGAAATAAAATTTGAGAAATAAAATTGTTCAAAAGCAGACCAAAACCTTTCCCACAACCTAATATCTAGCAAAATAACATATCAAATCAGAAGTTCAAAAATTAACATTAGAGCATGTTTTCTTTCCGCATTAGCCAATCGGAACACGTCGGTCAAGCATCCCCTTGTAGGATAGTCATTGAACTCCGGAAGTGATGTCTGGACGCGTCAAATGCGCGCCCCTTTTTACTTTGCTGGGCGGAGTGCCGCGCGTCAACGCTTATATTAGCCAAATCTTTCCGGGCAGCGGCGCGCGGAAGCACCTCATTCGGCGTGGATTAACATGCGTGCTATACAGACGTTTGCCATTTTGTTACTTGTCGCGGTTTCCTTGCAGGTGAGTAATATTGTGTACGACTTGATACGGTGACTCCCCATTCTGTCCGATCTTGGTATATTGAGTGGGAGTAGTCATAAAATTATTTGAAACTGTTTTGCACTGTTGAGAGAGGGAGAGAGAGAGAGAGAGAGAGAGAGAGAAAGAGAGAGAGAGAGAAAGAGAGAGAAATGGAGAGAGAGAGAGTGAGAGAGAGAGAGATGGAGAGAGAGAGAGAGAGAGAGAGAGAGAGAGAGAGAGAATGAGAGAGAGATAGAGAGAGGGAGAGAAATAGAGAATGAGAGAGAGAGAGAGAGAGAGAGAGAGAGAGAGAGAGAGAGAGATTGAGTGAGAGAGAGATATATAGAGATAGAGAGAGAGAGATTCACCAGATTTCTGCATTTTATCGTCGGTGACATACAAAGCCTAGATTCAAAGAAACATATGTTTCTGAAAAAAAGAAACCGTACTTAAGTAGAATTCTCACTTCTGCATTTCACCGTCAGTGTCTACGTCCAAAACTCAAATTCCAGGAAACTGCCAGAACACGAGCGAAACGACAATGTCCATGTGCAAAGATTCAGAAGTCCAAGTGCTCCTGTCAAACGCTGAGTAAGATTACCCCAAACTTGGACAATTGAACCGAGGTGAATTATTCAGGCAATGGTTCGCAAAAGTGCACATGCACCAACCCACAGCAAAGCTCTGGATGTAGCTGCGCATCCCAGGTTGGTTTCTGTTTACCTTAAACTTGGGTAAATGAACCAGATTGTTTTGTTGTCGATTCGATAATTTACACGGCGTACAAAGATCAAAAAAATCGAGGGGGGTGGAGTTTCAAAAAAGGCGCGAATCAGTCGACCCCAATCAATAGATTCAATTTTCCGCTTTGGATGACCGCTTTGCAGCCGTATACTGGTTTTTTAAACCCATTTTTCATGGGTTAAGCTCAGTTTTAGTCCTTATTGAACAAGAAAATTGTTTTAAAAGTTGTTTTGAGGAGACTGATCAGTTTTTTTTTCAAACGTACCAATCACCTTGTTTTTTTTTTCGGCGCACATTTAGGTTATACGTTGAGCTGACCCAAACCTAACCTAAGCCTAAAAAGATGTGTTCTTTTTTGAAAATGGGATGATGCGATTCACTAATCGCCTACCGTACCTCCTCTTTTTGATCTTGAGTTTAGCTCACAAAAACGATAGCTACCTCAAACTTGGGTAATTGAACCGAGTCAAAAAATATCCTAAACAGGACCATCTTACAGGCTCAAGCGTCCATCTGTGAACCGGCCTGCGTCAACTCGTGTGTTAAGTCTTGCGTCGCCGCGCGGCAAACTGTCACATCGTGTCAAAAGACGTGTAGCTTCACCTGCGGAAAAACATGTGGGTACCAGACAGCGACTTCCGCTGTATCAATCACTCAACCGTTGAAGATTTTTGTACCCCAACAGGTGAGACCACGCCCACTTTTTTGTGCCGCGCTTTGCAAATGAGACCATGCTCATCTTGGTTGTGGTTGAGTACTCCAATCTCGCAAACGTTTCACTGTAGCACAACTGAAGTCATTCGTAGTTATGATTTTGATAAGCACCGCCCACTTTTCCATGCCGCGATTTGCAAAAAAGACCACAACCCACTTCTGCACGTCCTTGTTGCGTACTTGATTCCTGCTAGCAATTTTTCGCACTGTATCAACACAGGTTTCATTCTTATTCATTAATTTGATCTACGTCCACCCTGCCGCACTTTGCAAGCATGACCACGCCCCTTGTCAGCATGGTTTTATTTTTGTGTTTGTGTACAAAACTTACCATGATGCCGCAACTTTGAGAACGATAATGTTCAGTATATTTTTACACGTAAAAACACTGCAAGTTGAATAAACCCTGCCGCACTTTGCAAGAATGACCACGCCCCTTGTTAGCATGGCTGTGTACAGAATGTATCATGATGCTATCCTTTTCGAACGGTGATGTTCATTATAGATTTACGCGCGGAAACACTGCAAGTTGAATAAATCCTGCCGCACTTTGCAAAAGCACCGCCCATTTTCAATTTCCAGAGCAACCCATCCAGATGTTCCGGAGTCTGTGCCAACGCTTGTATCCAAAGTTGCTCAAGCCAGCAGAACCCGGTTCAATGTAGTGGAACGTGTCAGAAGTCCTGTGAACCAACTTGTATCCAGACGGCGGTCAAGGTCAACGTTAAGAACTTCATGCTGAGCTATGTGAGTTGGATCAAGCTCCGCCCATTTTTAGGATGCCGCACTTTGCAAGATTGAACACGTCTTTTGTGAGCTGTCGTTGTTGAAGAGAACCTGCCGCAACTTGCAAAACCATTTTCAGAATCAATATATGGGTTTTTAGGGCAGAACTTCATAATGAGCTATGTGGGAGAAGAAGTAAGCTCCGCCCATTTTAGGCCTGTCGCGTTTTGCAAGATGGGACACGCCTTTTTTGAGCTGTCCTTGTTAAATAGAACCTGCCGCAGTTTGCAAGTCCATTTTCAAAATCAGTATATGGGTTTCTAGGGCAGAAATTCATATTGAGCTGTGTGGGAGAAGAAGAAGTAAGCTCCGCCCATTTTAGGCCTGCCGCGTTTTGCAAGATGGGACACGCCTTTTTTGAGCTGTCCTTGTTAAATAGAACCTGCCGCAGTTTGCACGTCCATTTTCAAAATCAGTATATGGGTTTCTAGGGCAGAAATTCATATTGAGCTGTGTGGGAGAAGAAGAAGTAAGCTCCGCCCATTTTAGGCCTGCCGCGTTTTGCAAGACGGGACACGCCTTTTTTGAGCTGTCCTTGTTAAATAGAACCTGCCGCAGTTTGCACGTCCATTTTCAAAATCAGTATATGGGTTTCTAGGGCAGAAATTCATATTGAGCTGTGTGGGAGAAGAAGAAGTAAGCTCCGCCCATTTTAGGCCTGCCGCGTTTTGCAAGACGGGACACGCCTTTTTTGAGCTGTCCTTGTTAAATAGAACCTGCCGCAGTTTGCACGTCCATTTTCAAAATCAGTATATGGGTTTCTAGGGCAGAAATTCATATTGAGCTGTGTGGGAGAAGAAGAAGTAAGCTCCGCCCATTTTAGGCCTGCCGCGTTTTGCAAGACGAGACACGCCTTTTTTGAGCTGTCCTTGTTAAATAGAACCTGCCGCAGTTTGCACGTCCATTTTCAAAATCAGTATATGGGTTTCTAGGGCAGAAATTCATATTGAGCTGTGTGGGAGAAGAAGAAGTAAGCTCCGCCCATTTTAGGCCTGCCGCGTTTTGCAAGACGGGACACGCCTTTTTTGAGCTGTCGTTGTTGAAGAGAACCTGCCGCAACTTGCAAAACCATTTTCAGAATCAATATATGGGTTTTTAGGGCAGAACTTCATAATGAGCTATGTGGGAGAAGAATAAGTAAGCTCCGCCCATTTTAGGCCTGCCGCGTTTTGCAAGACGGGACACGCCTTTTTTGAGCTTTCCTTGTTAAATAGAACCTGCCGCACTTTGCGAGTCCATTTTCAAAATCCGTTTATGGGTTTCTAGAGCATAAATTCATATTGAGCTATGTGGGAGAAGAAGAAGTAAGCTCCGCCCATTTTAGGCCTGCCGCGTTTTGCAAGACGGGACACGCCTTTTTTGAGCTGTCGTTTTTGAATAGAACCTGCCGCACTTTGCAAGTCCAATTTCAGAATTAGTAATGGGGTTTCTAGAGCAGAACTTCATAATGAGCTATGTGGAAGAAGAAGAAGTAAGCTCCGCCCATTTTGGGCCAGCCGCGTTTTGCAAGACGGGACACGCCTTTTTTGAGCTTTCCTTGTTAAATAGAACCTTATATTAAATAAATAAAGATTAAATAGAATCATTATATGGGTTTCTAGGGCAGAAATTCATATTGAGCTATGTGGGAGAAGAAGTAAGTCCCGCCCATTTTACGCCTGCCGCACTCTGCCAGACGGAACACGCCCACTCTTACGCCTTTTTGCAAAGAAACTTGCAGACCAGCACCACGAGCTCACCCAATACATGCCATGTGGCTTGTCAGCCTACGTGCAACAGTCAATGCGTCGCGGCCATGCGACAGTACGAAATCGTCATAGAACAGAAAACGACCGCAGCTCCGCGGCAGAATTGTGCCGCAGAATGTCAACCTGATTGTAGTCAACAGTGTATCCAGGTAAGAGAGAGAGAGAGAGAGAGAGAGAGAGAGAGAGAGAGAGAGAGAGAGAGAGAGAGAGAGAGAGAGAGGGATAGAGGGAGAGATAGAGAAAGAGAGAAAAAGAGAAAGAGAGAGAGGGAGAGAGAAAGAGAGAAAGAGAGAGAGGGAGAGAGAAAGAGAGAAAGAGAGAGAGGGAGAGAGAAAAAGAGAGAAAGAGAGAGAGAGGGAGAGAGAAAAAGAGAGAAAGAGAGAAAAAGAGAAAGAGAGAGAGAGGGAGAAAGAAAGAGATAGAATTTTCTAATTTCAGAATATAAACATGAAGTTAGTGGCACAACTGCAATCCACGTTAGCCCCGAAGTCCTGTATGCCTGCCTGCATGCCTACATGTACCAACAACTGCATAGAAACTCAGATAGGCCTACAGTTTGCCACAACGCAGGCGCCCAGCTGCGTGCCATCTTGCATGCCTGCATGCCTCCCGTCATGCACGCAGGCAGCCACGCAGGCTCCGAAGACGTGTGTACAAGCTTGCCAACCTCTCTGTGAAACGAAATGCATTGTCGAACAGATTGTGGCGAACTTCAAGCCCACAACATGCGTGCAAGCCTGCCAGCCTGCATGTGAGCCTACCTGTGTGCAGGCCTACAGTATGCCTACCACCACGACGACACAAATTCCGTTTGTTATACAGATCCAGACGATTGAGGAGGTGAGTCGGGAAGCCTACTTTTTTCTCATCAGAGCATTTTCAACTGATCTTTTTCATACACACTTATATCACTGAAAACGATCTTTCCAGCCGAAGGCCTGCATCAAGCAGTGTCAGCCTTCCTGCGAGCCTCAATGTATCCAAATGTACCTCGAAATGGTGACAGCAACACAGACCACATCGGTAGCGACATTGGCTCCTCCGCAGGCCTCCTGTGTGCCTGCATGTATGCCTACCTGTCAGACTACCTGCATACAGCAGCAGAAACCGCAGGTGAGTCTGTTTAGAAAAAAAGAACCTTTCCAAATAAAAGACGTGTCTAAACAGTTAGAAAAGGGGCGTGGCCTTGCAGGAAAAAACTGGGCGGGACTAACCAATCAAACATATTTTCGTTCACTACTTCACACAAGTTTTTCTATCTTTTCTCCGATCACTAGTTCTTGTGAACAACATTGTGATTCATTAGTTTGAGGGGGCGTGGTTTGAGAAATGAGCGGGACTAACCAACGAAGTGAATGATAAACCAAAAAGCTAGGTTTCTTCAAAGACTCTCAGTCATCGTTAGAAGAGCTTGACCTACAAGTGAAAACTAGTGGGCGTGACCAACCTATAAACACATTCCAGATAATCGAGTCGAGCTGCGTGCCCCAATGTCAACCCGCATGTGACATCCAGTGCATCGTTCAGTACTCACTAGCCATCCAAACGACCACGCCAGCTCAAAAGTGTGCTCCAGCCTGTCAGCCGGCCTGTGACCCACAATGTACCCAGAACTACCAGTTTGAAATTATTCTTCCAGCGGTGAGTTAGGGACCGCCTCTTTATTTCAAAAATTACCTGCCTCGACCATTTTTCCGACGTTGGTTTTGACGTACTGTAATTATTAAGAACAAGTCATAAAATACTTGATTATCCTGGATAACTTTTCTACGGATAATCCTCGGCTATCCGATAGAGTAAGAAATGTCCAGTTTTCCACTCACGGCTTGCATTCAAAACCACGCCCCTTTTTTCCAGCCGGCCGATCAAGAGTGCCTCTCTTCATGCCAAACGTCCTGTCAAAATGCCTGCTACAAGGAACATCAACCGATCAGCCAGTGCAGTTCTGCATGTGAATCGAGCTGTCAAAGTTCTTGCCAGGTGAGTCTCAGGAAACTTTCAGGAAGTCACGTAGGCGTTTTTCAGGCAGCTACTACTACTCCATGTCCTACATGTCAACCTGACTTCAAGTTGGAGATTATTCTTCAAGAGCCTTTGCAGGTGGGTATCTATGTTTCTCTCTCTCTCTCTCTCTCTCTCTCTCTCTCTCTCTCTCTCCCTCTCCCTTTCTCTAATCTCATTCACATACCGTACCCCGCCTGCACATCTAATCATTTTACAGGAAACCGTATCCTGTGCACCCCAATGTGCTCAACAATGCACCCAACAATGTCAGCAGCACGTGAGTCTTGGCCCCGCCCACAAACCGCGAATTTCAAATTTCAGGTATCAATCAACTTTGAACAGTGCATACCAGTTTGTCAACAAGCCTGTGAACAAAACTGTCCACTTCAGGTAGGAAAATGCAAAAAATGGGATGCGAGATCGAACTGGAACCTATGAAAACTGATCGTTTACCAACTGAGCTATTCAGGTGAAGCCTTGTAAGAGAGATGCGGACAAGTGTACGTGCTCGAAGAAGTTCTTCACGTGTGGAAAAGATCAATGCTGCCGACGACGAAGAAGACGGTAGACAATAAACTACCGTAACACGACCTACAGTAATGCTCAATTGTAAATAATCACATAATTTATTGATGAAAATATATAAATCTAAATAAAATGAAGAAAGAAAATGAAGAAAATGAAGACTAAGAAAATATAAAATATATAATAGAAAATATATAAAAATACATATGTATTGATTGCGTAGCTCATTGAACTCTTTGATTTTGCTATGGGAGACTTTTTTTTGAAATTCTGGTTTCCACCAAAGACACTCGTAAATATTTTGACCCCAAAAATCACATACGCCCATGGATTTTTTCGATTTTGGGTCCGGAAAAAATGTTGAGATTTTGATTGATAATGATTCAGAAACGTTTAACAATCAGAATAAAGTTACTCTGACCTGATCCTGAGCCTTTGTTCTGCTGTTACAGTACTCGAAAGTTGGAGTACCCCTAGGCGATTGTCGCATTTTGTAACTCTAAGAAACTAATCAACAGAGCCTTTGATTTGTGATTCCGTTGTTCTCCAACACTTTAGAAATGATATTGGACAGGTTCCGAGAGATTTGGAGACACAAAATTTTTGACCCCAAAAATCACATAAGGCTATAGCCCATGGATTTTTTCGATTTTGGGTCCGGAAAAAAATGTTGAGATTTTGATTGATAATGATTCAGAAACGTTTCAGAATCAGAATAAAGTTACTCTGACCTGATCCTGAGCCTTTGTTCTGCTGTTACAGTACTCGAAAGTTGGAGTACCCCTAGGCGATTGTGGCATTTTGTAACTCTAAGAAACTAATCAACAGAGCCTTTGATTTGTGATTCCGTTGTTCTCCAACACTTTAGAAATGATATTGGACAGGTTCCGAGAGATTCGGAGACACAAAATTTTTGACCCCAAAAATCACATAAGGCTATAGCCCATGGATTTTTTCGATTTTGGGTCCGGAAAAAAATGTTGAGATTTTGATTGATAATGATTCAGAAACGTTTCAGAATCAGAATAAAGTTACTCTGACCTGATCCTGAGCCTTTGTTCTGCTGTTACAGTACTCGAAAGTTGGAGTACCCCTAGGCGATTGTCGCATTTTGTAACTCGGAGTAACTGATCGAGAGAGACTTCAATTTGTGATTCCGTTGTTCTCCAACACTTTAGAAATGATATTGGACAGGTTCCGAGAGATTTGGAGACACAAAATTTTTGACCCCAAAAATCACATAAGCCCATGGATTTTTTCGATTTCGGGTCCGGAAAAAAATGTTGAGATTTTGATTGATAATGATTCAGAAACGTTTCAGAATCAGAATGAAGTTACTCTGACCTGATCCTGAGCCTTTGTTCTGCTGTTACAGTACTCGAAAGTTGGAGTACCCCTAGGCGATTGTCGCATTTTGTAACTCGGAGTAACTGATCGAGAGAGACTTCAATTTGTGATTCCGTTGTTCTCCAACACTTTAGAAATGATATTGGACAGGTTCCGAGAGATTTGGAGAAACAAAATTTTTGACCCCAAAAATCACATAAGCCCATGGATTTTTTCGATTTCGGGTCCGGAAAAAAATGTTGAGATTTTGATTGATAATGATTCAGAAACGTTTCAGAATCAGAATGAAGTTACTCTGACCTGATCCTGAGCCTTTGTTCTGCTGTTACAGTACTCGAAAGTTGGAGTACCCCTAGGCGATTGTCGCATTTTGTAACTCGGAGTAACTGATCGAGAGAGACTTCAATTTGTGATTCCGTTGTTCTCCAACACTTTAGAAATGATATTGGACAGGTTCCGAGAGATTTGGAGACACAAAATTTTTGACCCCAAAAATCACATAAGCCCATGGATTTTTTCGATTTCGGGTCCGGAAAAAAATGTTGAGATTTTGATTGATAATGATTTAGAAACGTTTCAGAATCCGAATAAAGTTACTCTGACCTGATCCTGAGCCTTTGTTCTGCTGTTACAGTACTCGAAAGTTGGAGTACCCCTAGGCGATTGTCGGATTTTAAACTCCAGGAAACTGATCGAGAGAGACTTCAATTTGTGATTCCGTTGTTGTCCAACACTTTAGAAATGATATTGGACAGGTTCCGAGAGATTTGGAGACACAAAATTTTTGACCCCAAAAATCACATAAGGCTATAGCCCATGGATTTTTTCGATTTTGGGTCCGGAAAAAAATGTTGAGATATTGATTGATAATGATTCAGAAACGTTTCAGAATCAGAATAAAGTTACTCTGACCTGATCCTGAGCCTTTGTTCTGCTGTTACAGTACTCGAAAGTTGGAGTACCCCTAGGCGATTGTCGCATTTTGTAACTCTAGGAAACTAATCAACAGAGCCTTTGATTTGTGATTCCGTTGTTCTCCAACACTTTAGAAATGATATTGGAAGGTTCCGAGAGATTTGGAGACACAAAATTTTTGACCCCAAAAATCACATAAGGCTATAGCCCATGGATTTTTTTCGATTTTGGGTCCGGAAAAAAATGTTGAGATTTTGATTGATAATGATTCAGAAACGTTTCAGAATCAGAATAAAGTTACTCTGACCTGATCCTGAGCCTTTCTTCTGCTGTTACAGTACTCGAAAGTTGGAGTACCCCTAGGCGATTGTCGCATTTTGTAACTCTAGGAAACTAATCAACAGAGCCTTTGATTTGTGATTCCGTTGTTCTCCAACACTTTAGAAATGATATTGGACAGGTTCCGAGAGATTTGGAGACACAAAATTTTTGACCCCAAAAATCACATAAGGCTATAGCCCATGGATTTTTTCGATTTTGGGTCCGGAAAAAAATGTTGAGATTCTGATTGATAATGATTCAGAAACTTCCAGAATCAGAATAAAGTTACTCTGACCTGATCCTGAGCCTTTGTTCTGCTGTTACAGTACTCGAAAGTTGGAGTACCCCTAGGCGATTGTCGCATTTTGTAACTCTAGGAAACTAATCAACAGAGCCTTTGATTCGTGATTCCGTTGTTCTCCAACACTTTAGAAATGATATTGGACAGGTTCCGAGAGATTTGGAGACACAAAATTTTTGACCCCAAAAATCACATAAGGCTATAGCCCATGGATTTTTTCGATTTTGGGTCCGGAAAAAAATGTTGAGATTTTGATTGATAATGATTCAGAAACGTTTCAGAATCAGAATAAAGTTACTCTGACCTGATCCTAAGCCTTTGTTCTGCTGTTACAGTACTCGAAAGTTGGAGTACCCCTAGGCGATTGTCGGATTTTTAACTCCAGGAAACTGATCGAGAGAGACTTCAATTTGTGATTCCGTTGTTGTCCAACACTTTAGAAATGATATTGGACAGGTTCCGAGAGATTTGGAGACACAAAATTTTTGACCCCAAAAATCACATAAGGCTATAGCCCATGGATTTTTTCGATTTTGGGTCCGGAAAAAAATGTTGAGATATTGATTGATAATGATTCAGAAACGTTTCAGAATCAGAATAAAGTTACTCTGACCTGATCCTGAGCCTTTGTTCTGCTGTTACAGTACTCGAAAGTTGGAGTACCCCTAGGCGATTGTCGCATTTTGTAACTCTAGGAAACTAATCAACAGAGCCTTTGATTTGTGATTCCGTTGTTCTCCAACACTTTAGAAATGATATTGGACAGGTTCCGAGAGATTTGGAGACACAAAATTTTTGACCCCAAAAATCACATAAGGCTATAGCCCATGGATTTTTTCGATTTTGGGTCCGGAAAAAAATGTTGAGATTCTGATTGATAATGATTCAGAAACTTCCAGAATCAGAATAAAGTTACTCTGACCTGATCCTGAGCCTTTGTTCTGCTGTTACAGTACTCGAAAGTTGGAGTACCCCTAGGCGATTGTCGCATTTTGTAACTCTAGGAAACTAATCAACAGAGCCTTTGATTCGTGATTCCGTTGTTCTCCAAACTTTAGAAATGATATTGGACAGGTTCCGAGAGATTTGGAGACACAAAATTTTTGACCCCAAAAATCACATAAGCCCATGGATTTTTTCGATTTCGGGTCCGGAAAAAAATGTTGAGATTTTGATTGATAATGATTTAGAAACGTTTCAGAATCCGAATAAAGTTACTCTGACCTGATCCTGAGCCTTTGTTCTGCTGTTACAGTACTCGAAAGTTGGAGTACCCCTAGGCGATTGTCGCATTTTGTAACTCTAGGAAACTAATCAACAGAGCCTTTGATTTGTGATTCCGTTGTTCTCCAACACTTTAGAAATGATATTGGACAGGTTCCGAGAGATTTGGAGACACAAAATTTTTGACCCCAAAAATCACATAAGCTATAGCCCATGGATTTTTTCGATTTTGGGTCCGGAAAAAAATGTTGAGATTCTGATTGATAATGATTCAGAAACTTCCAGAATCAGAATAAAGTTACTCTGACCTGATCCTGAGCCTTTGTTCTGCTGTTACAGTACTCGAAAGTTGGAGTACCCCTAGGCGATTGTCGCATTTTGTAACTCTAGGAAACTAATCAACAGAGCCTTTGATTCGTGATTCCGTTGTTCTCCAACACTTTAGAAATGATATTGGACAGGTTCCGAGAGATTTGGAGACACAAAATTTTTGACCCCAAAAATCACATAAGGCTATAGCCCATGGATTTTTTCGATTTTGGGTCCGGAAAAAAATGTTGAGATTTTGATTGATAATGATTCAGAAACGTTTCAGAATCAGAATAAAGTTACTCTGACCTGATCCTAAGCCTTTGTTCTGCTGTTACAGTACTCGAAAGTTGGAGTACCCCTAGGCGATTGTCGGATTTTTAACTCCAGGAAACTGATCGAGAGAGACTTCAATTTGTGATTCCGTTGTTGTCCAACACTTTAGAAATGATATTGGACAGGTTCCGAGAGATTTGGAGACACAAAATTTTTGACCCCAAAAATCACATAAGGCTATAGCCCATGGATTTTTTCGATTTTGGGTCCGGAAAAAAATGTTGAGATTTTGATTGATAATGATTCAGAAACGTTTCAGAATCAGAATAAAGTTACTCTGACCTGATCCTAAGCCTTTGTTCTGCTGTTACAGTACTCGAAAGTTGGAGTACCCCTAGGCGATTGTCGGATTTTTAACTCCAGGAAACTGATCGAGAGAGACTTCAATTTGTGATTCCGTTGTTGTCCAACACTTTAGAAATGATATTGGACAGGTTCCGAGAGATTTGGAGACACAAAATTTTTGACCCCAAAAATCACATAAGGCTATAGCCCATGGATTTTTTCGATTTTGGGTCCGGAAAAAAATGTTGAGATATTGATTGATAATGATTCAGAAACGTTTCAGAATCAGAATAAAGTTACTCTGACCTGATCCTGAGCCTTTGTTCTGCTGTTACAGTACTCGAAAGTTGGAGTACCCCTAGGCGATTGTCGCATTTTGTAACTCTAGGAAACTAATCAACAGAGCCTTTGATTTGTGATTCCGTTGTTCTCCAACACTTTAGAAATGATATTGGACAGGTTCCGAGAGATTTGGAGACACAAAATTTTTGACCCCAAAAATCACATAAGGCTATAGCCCATGGATTTTTTCGATTTTGGGTCCGGAAAAAAATGTTGAGATTCTGATTGATAATGATTCAGAAACTTCCAGAATCAGAATAAAGTTACTCTGACCTGATCCTGAGCCTTTGTTCTGCTGTTACAGTACTCGAAAGTTGGAGTACCCCTAGGCGATTGTCGCATTTTGTAACTCTAGGAAACTAATCAACAGAGCCTTTGATTCGTGATTCCGTTGTTCTCCAACACTTTAGAAATGATATTGGACAGGTTCCGAGAGATTTGGAGACACAAAATTTTTGACCCCAAAAATCACATAAGCCCATGGATTTTTTCGATTTCGGGTCCGGAAAAAAATGTTGAGATTTTGATTGATAATGATTTAGAAACGTTTCAGAATCCGAATAAAGTTACTCTGACCTGATCCTGAGCCTTTGTTCTGCTGTTACAGTACTCGAAAGTTGGAGTACCCCTAGGCGATTGTCGCATTTTGTAACTCTAGGAAACTAATCAACAGAGCCTTTGATTTGTGATTCCGTTGTTCTCCAACACTTTAGAAATGATATTGGACAGGTTCCGAGAGATTTGGAGACACAAAATTTTTGACCCCAAAAATCACATAAGGCTATAGCCCATGGATTTTTTCGATTTTGGGTCCGGAAAAAAATGTTGAGATTCTGATTGATAATGATTCAGAAACTTCCAGAATCAGAATAAAGTTACTCTGACCTGATCCTGAGCCTTTGTTCTGCTGTTACAGTACTCGAAAGTTGGAGTACCCCTAGGCGATTGTCGCATTTTGTAACTCTAGGAAACTAATCAACAGAGCCTTTGATTCGTGATTCCGTTGTTCTCCAACACTTTAGAAATGATATTGGACAGGTTCCGAGAGATTTGGAGACACAAAATTTTTGACCCCAAAAATCACATAAGCCCATGGATTTTTTCGATTTCGGGTCCGGAAAAAAATGTTGAGATTTTGATTGATAATGATTTAGAAACGTTTCAGAATCCGAATAAAGTTACTCTGACCTGATCCTGAGCCTTTGTTCTGCTGTTACAGTACTCGAAAGTTGGAGTACCCCTAGGCGATTGTCGCATTTTGTAACTCTAGGAAACTAATCAACAGAGCCTTTGATTTGTGATTCCGTTGTTCTCCAACACTTTAGAAATGATATTGGACAGGTTCCGAGAGATTTGGAGACACAAAATTTTTGACCCCAAAAATCACATAAGGCTATAGCCCATGGATTTTTTCGATTTTGGGTCCGGAAAAAAATGTTGAGATTCTGATTGATAATGATTCAGAAACTTCCAGAATCAGAATAAAGTTACTCTGACCTGATCCTGAGCCTTTGTTCTGCTGTTACAGTACTCGAAAGTTGGAGTACCCCTAGGCGATTGTCGCATTTTGTAACTCTAGGAAACTAATCAACAGAGCCTTTGATTCGTGATTCCGTTGTTCTCCAACACTTTAGAAATGATATTGGACAGGTTCCGAGAGATTTGGAGACACAAAATTTTTGACCCCAAAAATCACATAAGGCTATAGCCCATGGATTTTTTCGATTTTGGGTCCGGAAAAAAATGTTGAGATTTTGATTGATAATGATTCAGAAACGTTTCAGAATCAGAATAAAGTTACTCTGACCTGATCCTAAGCCTTTGTTCTGCTGTTACAGTACTCGAAAGTTGGAGTACCCCTAGGCGATTGTCGGATTTTTAACTCCAGGAAACTGATCGAGAGAGACTTCAATTTGTGATTCCGTTGTTGTCCAACACTTTAGAAATGATATTGGACAGGTTCCGAGAGATTTGGAGACACAAAATTTTTGACCCCAAAAATCACATAAGGCTATAGCCCATGGATTTTTTCGATTTTGGGTCCGGAAAAAAATGTTGAGATTTTGATTGATAATGATTCAGAAACATTTCAGAATCAGAATAAAGTTACTCTGACCTGATCCTGAGCCTTTGTTCTGCTGTTACAGTACTCGAAAGTTGGAGTACCCCTAGGCGATTGTCGCATTTTGTAACTCTAGGAAACTAATCAACAGAGCCTTTGATTTGTGATTCCGTTGTTCTCCAACACTTTAGAAATGATATTGGACAGGTTCCGAGAGATTTGGAGACACAAAATTTTTGACCCCAAAAATCACATAAGGCTATAGCCCATAGATTTTTTCGATTTTGGGTCCGCAAAAAAATGTTGAGATTTTGATTGATAATGATTCAGAAACGTTTCAGAATCAGAATAAAGTTACTCTGACCTGATCCTGAGCCTTTGTTCTGCTGTTACAGTACTCGAAAGTTGGAGTACCCCTAGGCGATTGTCGCATTTTGTAACTCTAGGAAACTAATCAACAGAGCCTTTGATTTGTGATTCCGTTGTTCTCCAACACTTTAGAAATGATATTGGACAGGTTCCGAGAGATTTGGAGACACAAAATTTTTGACCCCAAAAATCACATAAGGCTATAGCCCATAGATTTTTTCGATTTTGGGTCCGGAAAAAAATGTTGAGATTTTGATTGATAGTGATTCAGAAACGTTTCAGAATCCGAATAAAGTTACTCTGACCTGATCCTGAGCCTTTGTTCTGCTGTTACAGTACTCGAAAGTTGGAGTACCCCTAGGCGATTGTCGCATTTTGTAACTCTAGGAAACTAATCAACAGAGCCTTTGATTTGTGATTCCGTTGTTCTCCAACACTTTAGAAATGATATTGGACAGGTTCCGAGAGATTTGGAGACACAAAATTTTTGACCCCAAAAATCACATAAGGCTATAGCCCATGGATTTTTTCGATTTTGGGTCCGGGAAAAAATGTTGAGATTCTGATTGATAATGATTCAGAAACGTTCCAGAATCAGAATAAAGTTACTCTGACCTGATCCTGAGCCTTTGTTCTGCTGTTACAGTACTCGAAAGTTGGAGTACCCCTAGGCGATTGTCGCATTTTTAACTCTAGGAAACTGATCGAGAGAGACTTCAATTTGTGATTCCGTTGTTGTCCAACACTTTAGAAATGATATTGGACAGGTTCCGAGAGATTTGGAGACACAAAATTTTTGACCCCAAAAATCACATAAGGCTATAGCCCATGGATTTTTTCGATTTTGGGTCCGGAAAAAAATGTTGAGATTTTGATTGATAATGATTCAGAAACATTTCAGAATCAGAATAAAGTTACTCTGACCTGATCCTGAGCCTTTGTTCTGCTGTTACAGTACTCGAAAGTTGGAGTACCCCTAGGCGATTGTCGCATTTTGTAACTCTAGGAAACTAATCAACAGAGCCTTTGATTTGTGATTCCGTTGTTCTCCAACACTTTAGAAATGATATTGGACAGGTTCCGAGAGATTTGGAGACACAAAATTTTTGACCCCAAAAATCACATAAGGCTATGGATTTTTTCGATTTTGGGTCCGGAAAAAAATGTTGAGATTCTGATTGATAATGATTCAGAAACTTCCAGAATCAGAATAAAGTTACTCTGACCTGATCCTGAGCCTTTGTTCTGCTGTTACAGTACTCGAAAGTTGGAGTACCCCTAGGCGATTGTCGCATTTTGTAACTCTAGGAAACTAATCAACAGAGCCTTTGATTTGTGATTCCGTTGTTCTCCAACACTTTAGAAATGATATTGGACAGGTTTCGAGAGATTTGGAGACACAAAATTTTTGATCCCAAAAATCACATAAGGCTATAGCCCATGGATTTTTTCGATTTTGGGTCCGGAAAAAAATGTTGAGATTTTGATTGATAATGATTCAAAAACGTTTCAGAATCCGAATAAAGTTACTCTGACCTGATCCTGAGCCTTTGTTCTGCTGTTACAGTACTCGAAAGTTGGAGTACCCCTAGGCGATTGTCGGATTTTTAACTCCAGGAAACTGATCGAGAGAGACTTCAATTTGTGATTCCGTTGTTGTCCAACACTTTAGAAATGATATTGGACAGGTTCCGAGAGATTTGGAGACACAAAATTTTTGACCCCAAAAATCACATAAGGCTATAGCCCATGGATTTTTTTCGATTTTGGGTCCGGAAAAAAATGTTGAGATTTTGATTGATAGTGATTCAGAAACGTTTCAGAATCCGAATAAAGTTACTCTGACCTGATCCTGAGCCTTTGTTCTGCTGTTACAGTACTCGAAAGTTGGAGTACCCCTAGGCGATTGTCGCATTTTGTAACTCGGAGTAACTGATCGAGAGAGACTTCAATTTGTGATTCCGTTGTTCTCCAACACTTTAGAAATGATATTGGACAGGTTCCGAGAGATTTGGAGACACAAAATTTTTGACCCCAAAAATCACATAAGGCTATAGCCCATGGATTTTTTTCGATTTTGGGTCCGGAAAAAATGTTGAGATTTTGATTGATAATGATTCAGAAACTTCCAGAATCAGAATAAAGTTACTCTGACCTGATCCTGAGCCTTTTTTCTGCTGTTACAGTACTCGAAAGTTGGAGTACCCCTAGGCGATTGTCGGATTTTTAACTCCAGGAAACTGATCGAGAGAGACTTCAATTTGTGATTCCGTTGTTCTCTAACACTTTAGAAATGATATTGGACAGGTTCCGAGAGATTTGGAGACACAAAATTTTTGACCCCAAAAATCACATAAGGCTATAGCCCATGGATTTTTTCGATTTTGGGTCCGGAAAAAAATGTTGAGATTTTGATTGATAATGATTCAGAAACGTTTCGGAATCAGAATAAAGTTACTCTAACCTGATCCTGAGCCTTTGTTCTGCTGTTACAGTACTCGAAAGTTGGAGTACCCCTAGGCGATTGTCGCATTTTTAACTCTAGGAAACTGATCGAGAGAGGCTTCAATTTGTGATTCCGTTGTTCTCTAACACTTTAGAAATGATATTGGACAGGTTCCGAGAGATTTGGAGACACAAAATTTTTGACCCCAAAAATCACATAAGGCTATAGCCCATGGATTTTTTCGATTTTGGGTCCGGAAAAAATGTTGAGATTTTGATTGATAATGATTCAGAAACGTTTCAGAATCAGAATAAAGTTACTCTGACCTGATCCTGAGCCTTTGTTCTGCTGTTACAGTACTCGAAAGTTGGAGTACCCCTAGGCGATTGTCGCATTTTGTAACTCGGAGTAACTGATCGAGAGAGACTTCAATTTGTGATTCCGTTGTTCTCCAACACTTTAGAAATGATATTGGACAGGTTCCGAGAGATTTGGAGACACAAAATTTTTGACCCCAAAAATCACATAAGGCTATAGCCCATGGATTTATTTCGATTTTGGGTCCGGAAAAAATGTTGAGATTTTGATTGATAATGATTCAGAAACGTTTCAGAATCAGAATAAAGTTACTCTGACCTGATCCTGAGCCTTTGTTCTGCTGTTACAGTACTCGAAAGTTTGAGTACCCCTAGGCGATTGTCGCATTTTGTAACTCTAGGAAACTAATCAACAGAGCCTTTGATTTGTGATTCCGTTGTTCTCCAACACTTTAGAAATGATATTGGACAGGTTCCGAGAGATTTGGAGACACAAAATTTTTGACCCCAAAAATCACATAAGGCTATAGCCCATGGATTTTTTCGATTTTGGGTCCGGAAAAAAATGTTGAGATTCTGATTGATAATGATTCAGAAACTTCCAGAATCAGAATAAAGTTACTCTGACCTGATCCTGAGCCTTTGTTCTGCTGTTACAGTACTCGAAAGTTGGAGTACCCCTAGGCGATTGTCGCATTTTGTAACTCTAGGAAACTAATCAACAGAGCCTTTGATTTGTGATTCCGTTGTTCTCCAACACTTTAGAAATGATATTGGACAGGTTCCGAGAGATTTGGAGACACAAAATTTTTGATCCCAAAAATCACATAAGGCTATAGCCCATGGATTTTTTCGATTTTGGGTTCGGAAAAAAATGTTGAGATTTTGATTGATAATGATTCAAAAACGTTTCAGAATCCGAATAAAGTTACTCTGACCTGATCCTGAGCCTTTGTTCTGCTGTTACAGTACTCGAAAGTTGGAGTACCCCTAGGCGATTGTCGGATTTTTAACTCCAGGAAACTGATCGAGAGAGACTTCAATTTGTGATTCCGTTGTTGTCCAACACTTTAGAAATGATATTGGACAGGTTCCGAGAGATTTGGAGACACAAAATTTTTGACCCCAAAAATCACATAAGGCTATAGCCCATGGATTTTTTTCGATTTTGGGTCCGGAAAAAAATGTTGAGATTTTGATTGATAGTGATTCAGAAACGTTTCAGAATCCGAATAAAGTTACTCTGACCTGATCCTGAGCCTTTGTTCTGCTGTTACAGTACTCGAAAGTTGGAGTACCCCTAGGCGATTGTCGCATTTTGTAACTCGGAGTAACTGATCGAGAGAGACTTCAATTTGTGATTCCGTTGTTCTCCAACACTTTAGAAATGATATTGGACAGGTTCCGAGAGATTTGGAGACACAAAATTTTTGACCCCAAAAATCACATAAGGCTATAGCCCATGGATTTTTTTCGATTTTGGGTCCGGAAAAAATGTTGAGATTTTGATTGATAATGATTCAGAAACTTCCAGAATCAGAATAAAGTTACTCTGACCTGATCCTGAGCCTTTGTTCTGCTGTTACAGTACTCGAAAGTTGGAGTACCCCTAGGCGATTGTCGCATTTTGTAACTCTAGGAAACTAATCAACAGAGCCTTTGATTTGTGATTCCGTTGTTCTCCAACACTTTAGAAATGATATTGGACAGGTTCCGAGAGATTTGGAGACACAAAATTTTTGACCCCAAAAATCACATAAGGCTATAGCCCATGGATTTTTTCGATTTTGGGTCCGGAAAAAAATGTTGAGATTCTGATTGATAATGATTCAGAAACTTCCAGAATCAGAATAAAGTTACTCTGACCTGATCCTGAGCCTTTGTTCTGCTGTTACAGTACTCGAAAGTTGGAGTACCCCTAGGCGATTGTCGCATTTTGTAACTCTAGGAAACTAATCAACAGAGCCTTTGATTTGTGATTCCGTTGTTCTCCAACACTTTAGAAATGATATTGGACAGGTTCCGAGAGATTTGGAGACACAAAATTTTTGACCCCAAAAATCACATAAGGCTATAGCCCATGGATTTTTTCGATTTTGGGTCCGGAAAAAAATGTTGAGATTCTGATTGATAATGATTCAGAAACTTCCAGAATCAGAATAAAGTTACTCTGACCTGATCCTGAGCCTTTGTTCTGCTGTTACAGTACTCGAAAGTTGGAGTACCCCTAGGCGATTGTCGGATTTTTAACTCCAGGAAACTGATCGAGAGAGACTTCAATTTGTGATTCCGTTGTTGTCCAACACTTTAGAAATGATATTGGACAGGTTCCGAGAGATTTGGAGACACAAAATTTTTGACCCCAAAAATCACATAAGCCCATGGATTTTTTCGATTTCGGGTCCGGAAAAAAATGTTGAGATTTTGATTGATAATGATTTAGAAACGTTTCAGAATCCGAATAAAGTTACTCTGACCTGATCCTGAGCCTTTGTTCTGCTGTTACAGTACTCGAAAGTTGGAAAACCCCTAGGCGATTGTCGCATTTTGTAACTCTAGGAAACTAATCAACAGAGCCTTTGATTTGTGATTCCGTTGTTCTCCAACACTTTAGAAATGATATTGGACAGGTTCCGAGAGATTTGGAGACACAAAATTTTTGACCCCAAAAATCACATAAGGCTATAGCCCATGGATTTTTTCGATTTTGGGTCCGGAAAAAAATGTTGAGATTCTGATTGATAATGATTCAGAAACTTCCAGAATCAGAATAAAGTTACTCTGACCTGATCCTGAGCCTTTGTTCTGCTGTTACAGTACTCGAAAGTTGGAGTACCCCTAGGCGATTGTCGCATTTTGTAACTCTAGGAAACTAATCAACAGAGCCTTTGATTCGTGATTCCGTTGTTCTCCAACACTTTAGAAATGATATTGGACAGGTTCCGAGAGATTTGGAGACACAAAATTTTTGACCCCAAAAATCACATAAGGCTATAGCCCATGGATTTTTTCGATTTTGGGTCCGGAAAAAAATGTTGAGATTTTGATTGATAATGATTCAGAAACGTTTCAGAATCAGAATAAAGTTACTCTGACCTGATCCTAAGCCTTTGTTCTGCTGTTACAGTACTCGAAAGTTGGAGTACCCCTAGGCGATTGTCGGATTTTTAACTCCAGGAAACTGATCGAGAGAGACTTCAATTTGTGATTCCGTTGTTGTCCAACACTTTAGAAATGATATTGGACAGGTTCCGAGAGATTTGGAGACACAAAATTTTTGACCCCAAAAATCACATAAGGCTATAGCCCATGGATTTTTTCGATTTTGGGTCCGGAAAAAAATGTTGAGATTTTGATTGATAATGATTCAGAAACGTTTCAGAATCAGAATAAAGTTACTCTGACCTGATCCTAAGCCTTTGTTCTGCTGTTACAGTACTCGAAAGTTGGAGTACCCCTAGGCGATTGTCGGATTTTTAACTCCAGGAAACTGATCGAGAGAGACTTCAATTTGTGATTCCGTTGTTGTCCAACACTTTAGAAATGATATTGGACAGGTTCCGAGAGATTTGGAGACACAAAATTTTTGACCCCAAAAATCACATAAGGCTATAGCCCATGGACTTTTTCGATTTTGGGTCCGGAAAAAAATGTTGAGATATTGATTGATAATGATTCAGAAACGTTTCAGAATCAGAATAAAGTTACTCTGACCTGATCCTGAGCCTTTGTTCTGCTGTTACAGTACTCGAAAGTTGGAGTACCCCTAGGCGATTGTCGCATTTTGTAACTCTAGGAAACTAATCAACAGAGCCTTTGATTTGTGATTCCGTTGTTCTCCAACACTTTAGAAATGATATTGGACAGGTTCCGAGAGATTTGGAGACACAAAATTTTTGACCCCAAAAATCACATAAGGCTATAGCCCATGGATTTTTTCGATTTTGGGTCCGGAAAAAAATGTTGAGATTCTGATTGATAATGATTCAGAAACTTCCAGAATCAGAATAAAGTTACTCTGACCTGATCCTGAGCCTTTGTTCTGCTGTTACAGTACTCGAAAGTTGGAGTACCCCTAGGCGATTGTCGCATTTTGTAACTCTAGGAAACTAATCAACAGAGCCTTTGATTCGTGATTCCGTTGTTCTCCAACACTTTAGAAATGATATTGGACAGGTTCCGAGAGATTTGGAGACACAAAATTTTTGACCCCAAAAATCACATAAGCCCATGGATTTTTTCGATTTCGGGTCCGGAAAAAAATGTTGAGATTTTGATTGATAATGATTTAGAAACGTTTCAGAATCCGAATAAAGTTACTCTGACCTGATCCTGAGCCTTTGTTCTGCTGTTACAGTACTCGAAAGTTGGAAAACCCCTAGGCGATTGTCGCATTTTGTAACTCTAGGAAACTAATCAACAGAGCCTTTGATTTGTGATTCCGTTGTTCTCCAACACTTTAGAAATGATATTGGACAGGTTCCGAGAGATTTGGAGACACAAAATTTTTGACCCCAAAAATCACATAAGGCTATAGCCCATGGATTTTTTCGATTTTGGGTCCGGAAAAAAATGTTGAGATTCTGATTGATAATGATTCAGAAACTTCCAGAATCAGAATAAAGTTACTCTGACCTGATCCTGAGCCTTTGTTCTGCTGTTACAGTACTCGAAAGTTGGAGTACCCCTAGGCGATTGTCGCATTTTGTAACTCTAGGAAACTAATCAACAGAGCCTTTGATTCGTGATTCCGTTGTTCTCCAACACTTTAGAAATGATATTGGACAGGTTCCGAGAGATTTGGAGACACAAAATTTTTGACCCCAAAAATCACATAAGGCTATAGCCCATGGATTTTTTCGATTTTGGGTCCGGAAAAAAATGTTGAGATTTTGATTGATAATGATTCAGAAACGTTTCAGAATCAGAATAAAGTTACTCTGACCTGATCCTAAGCCTTTGTTCTGCTGTTACAGTACTCGAAAGTTGGAGTACCCCTAGGCGATTGTCGGATTTTTAACTCCAGGAAACTGATCGAGAGAGACTTCAATTTGTGATTCCGTTGTTGTCCAACACTTTAGAAATGATATTGGACAGGTTCCGAGAGATTTGGAGACACAAAATTTTTGACCCCAAAAATCACATAAGGCTATAGCCCATGGATTTTTTCGATTTTGGGTCCGGAAAAAAATGTTGAGATTTTGATTGATAATGATTCAGAAACGTTTCAGAATCAGAATAAAGTTACTCTGACCTGATCCTAAGCCTTTGTTCTGCTGTTACAGTACTCGAAAGTTGGAGTACCCCTAGGCGATTGTCGGATTTTTAACTCCAGGAAACTGATCGAGAGAGACTTCAATTTGTGATTCCGTTGTTGTCCAACACTTTAGAAATGATATTGGACAGGTTCCGAGAGATTTGGAGACACAAAATTTTTGACCCCAAAAATCACATAAGGCTATAGCCCATGGACTTTTTCGATTTTGGGTCCGGAAAAAAATGTTGAGATATTGATTGATAATGATTCAGAAACGTTTCAGAATCAGAATAAAGTTACTCTGACCTGATCCTGAGCCTTTGTTCTGCTGTTACAGTACTCGAAAGTTGGAGTACCCCTAGGCGATTGTCGCATTTTGTAACTCTAGGAAACTAATCAACAGAGCCTTTGATTTGTGATTCCGTTGTTCTCCAACACTTTAGAAATGATATTGGACAGGTTCCGAGAGATTTGGAGACACAAAATTTTTGACCCCAAAAATCACATAAGGCTATAGCCCATGGATTTTTTCGATTTTGGGTCCGGAAAAAAATGTTGAGATTCTGATTGATAATGATTCAGAAACTTCCAGAATCAGAATAAAGTTACTCTGACCTGATCCTGAGCCTTTGTTCTGCTGTTACAGTACTCGAAAGTTGGAGTACCCCTAGGCGATTGTCGCATTTTGTAACTCTAGGAAACTAATCAACAGAGCCTTTGATTCGTGATTCCGTTGTTCTCCAACACTTTAGAAATGATATTGGACAGGTTCCGAGAGATTTGGAGACACAAAATTTTTGACCCCAAAAATCACATAAGCCCATGGATTCTTTCGATTTCGGGTCCGGAAAAAAATGTTGAGATTTTGATTGATAATGATTTAGAAACGTTTCAGAATCCGAATAAAGTTACTCTGACCTGATCCTGAGCCTTTGTTCTGCTGTTACAGTACTCGAAAGTTGGAGTACCCCTAGGCGATTGTCGCATTTTGTAACTCTAGGAAACTAATCAACAGAGCCTTTGATTTGTGATTCCGTTGTTCTCCAACACTTTAGAAATGATATTGGACAGGTTCCGAGAGATTTGGAGACACAAAATTTTTGACCCCAAAAATCACATAAGGCTATAGCCCATGGATTTTTTCGATTTTGGGTCCGGAAAAAAATGCTGAGATTCTGATTGATAATGATTCAGAAACTTCCAGAATCAGAATAAAGTTTCTCTGACCTGATCCTGAGCCTTTGTTCTGCTGTTACAGTACTCGAAAGTTGGAGTACCCCTAGGCGATTGTCGCATTTTGTAACTCTAGGAAACTAATCAACAGAGCCTTTGATTCGTGATTCCGTTGTTCTCCAACACTTTAGAAATGATATTGGACAGGTTCCGAGAGATTTGGAGACACAAAATTTTTGACCCCAAAAATCACATAAGCCCATGGATTTTTTCGATTTCGGGTCCGGAAAAAAATGTTGAGATTTTGATTGATAATGATTCAGAAACATTTCAGAATCAGAATAAAGTTACTCTGACCTGATCCTGAGCCTTTGTTCTGCTGTTACAGTACTCGAAAGTTGGAGTACCCCTAGGCGATTGTCGCATTTTGTAACTCTAGGAAACTAATCAACAGAGTTTTTGATTTGTGATTCCGTTGTTCTCCAACACTTTAGAAATGATATTGGACAGGTTCCGAGAGATTTGGAGACACAAAATTTTTGACCCAAAAAATCACATAAGGCTATAGCCCATGGATTTTTTCGATTTTGGGTCCGGAAAAAAATGCTGAGATTCTGATTGATAATGATTCAGAAACTTCCAGAATCAGAATAAAGTTTCTCTGACCTGATCCTGAGCCTTTGTTCTGCTGTTACAGTACTCGAAAGTTGGAGTACCCCTAGGCGATTGTCGCATTTTGTAACTCTAGGAAACTAATCAACAGAGCCTTTGATTCGTGATTCCGTTGTTCTCCAACACTTTAGAAATGATATTGGACAGGTTCCGAGAGATTTGGAGACACAAAATTTTTGACCCCAAAAATCACATAAGGCTATAGCCCATGGATTTTTTCGATTTTGGGTCCGGAAAAAAATGCTGAGATTCTGATTGATAATGATTCAGAAACTTCCAGAATCAGAATAAAGTTACTCTGACCTGATCCTGAGCCTTTGTTCTGCTGTTACAGTACTCGAAAGTTGGAGTACCCCTAGGCGATTGTCGCATTTTGTAACTCTAGGAAACTAATCAACAGAGTTTTTGATTTGTGATTCCGTTGTTCTCCAACACTTTAGAAATGATATTGGACAGGTTCCGAGAGATTTGGAGACACAAAATTTTTGACCCCAAAAATCACATAAGGCTATAGCCCATGGATTTTTTCGATTTTGGGTCCGGAAAAAAATGCTGAGATTCTGATTGATAATGATTCAGAAACTTCCAGAATCAGAATAAAGTTTCTCTGACCTGATCCTGAGCCTTTGTTCTGCTGTTACAGTACTCGAAAGTTGGAGTACCCCTAGGCGATTGTCGCATTTTGTAACTCTAGGAAACTAATCAACAGAGCCTTTGATTCGTGATTCCGTTGTTCTCCAACACTTTAGAAATGATATTGGACAGGTTCCGAGAGATTTGGAGACACAAAATTTTTGACCCCAAAAATCACATAAGGCTATAGCCCATGGATTTTTTCGATTTTGGGTCCGGAAAAAAATGCTGAGATTCTGATTGATAATGATTCAGAAACTTCCAGAATCAGAATAAAGTTTCTCTGACCTGATCCTGAGCCTTTGTTCTGCTGTTACAGTACTCGAAAGTTGGAGTACCCCTAGGCGATTGTCGCATTTTGTAACTCTAGGAAACTAATCAACAGAGCCTTTGATTCGTGATTCCGTTGTTCTCCAACACTTTAGAAATGATATTGGACAGGTTCCGAGAGATTTGGAGACACAAAATTTTTGACCCCAAAAATCACATAAGGCTATAGCCCATGGATTTTTTCGATTTTGGGTCCGGAAAAAAATGCTGAGATTCTGATTGATAATGATTCAGAAACTTCCAGAATCAGAATAAAGTTTCTCTGACCTGATCCTGAGCCTTTGTTCTGCTGTTACAGTACTCGAAAGTTGGAGTACCCCTAGGCGATTGTCGCATTTTGTAACTCTAGGAAACTAATCAACAGAGCCTTTGATTTGTGATTCCGTTGTTCTCCAACACTTTAGAAATGATATTGGACAGGTTCCGAGAGATTTGGAGACACAAAATTTTTGACCCCAAAAATCACATAAGGCTATAGCCCATGGAATTTTTCGATTTTGGGTCCGGAAAAAAATGCTGAGATTCTGATTGATAATGATTCAGAAACTTCCAGAATCAGAATAAAGTTTCTCTGACCTGATCCTGAGCCTTTGTTCTGCTGTTACAGTACTCGAAAGTTGGAGTACCCCTAGGCGATTGTCGCATTTTGTAACTCTAGGAAACTAATCAACAGAGCCTTTGATTCGTGATTCCGTTGTTCTCCAACACTTTAGAAATGATATTGGACAGGTTCCGAGAGATTTGGAGACACAAAATTTTTGACCCCAAAAATCACATAAGGCTATAGCCCATGGATTTTTTCGATTTTGGGTCCGGAAAAAAATGTTGAGATTTTGATTGATAATGATTCAGAAACGTTTCAGAATCAGAATAAAGTTACTCTGACCTGATCCTAAGCCTTTGTTCTGCTGTTACAGTACTCGAAAGTTGGAGTACCCCTAGGCGATTGTCGGATTTTTAACTCCAGGAAACTGATCGAGAGAGACTTCAATTTGTGATTCCGTTGTTGTCCAACACTTTAGAAATGATATTGGACAGGTTCCGAGAGATTTGGAGACACAAAATTTTTGACCCCAAAAATCACATAAGGCTATAGCCCATGGATTTTTTCGATTTTGGGTCCGGAAAAAAATGTTGAGATTTTGATTGATAATGATTCAGAAACATTTCAGAATCAGAATAAAGTTACTCTGACCTGATCCTGAGCCTTTGTTCTGCTGTTACAGTACTCGAAAGTTGGAGTACCCCTAGGCGATTGTCGCATTTTGTAACTCTAGGAAACTAATCAACAGAGCCTTTGATTTGTGATTCCGTTGTTCTCCAACACTTTAGAAATGATATTGGACAGGTTCCGAGAGATTTGGAGACACAAAATTTTTGACCCCAAAAATCACATAAGGCTATAGCCCATAGATTTTTTCGATTTTGGGTCCGCAAAAAAATGTTGAGATTTTGATTGATAATGATTCAGAAACGTTTCAGAATCAGAATAAAGTTACTCTGACCTGATCCTGAGCCTTTGTTCTGCTGTTACAGTACTCGAAAGTTGGAGTACCCCTAGGCGATTGTCGCATTTTGTAACTCTAGGAAACTAATCAACAGAGCCTTTGATTTGTGATTCCGTTGTTCTCCAACACTTTAGAAATGATATTGGACAGGTTCCGAGAGATTTGGAGACACAAAATTTTTGACCCCAAAAATCACATAAGGCTATAGCCCATAGATTTTTTCGATTTTGGGTCCGGAAAAAAATGTTGAGATTCTGATTGATAATGATTCAGAAACTTCCAGAATCAGAATAAAGTTACTCTGACCTGATCCTGAGCCTTTGTTCTGCTGTTACAGTACTCGAAAGTTGGAGTACCCCTAGGCGATTGTCGCATTTTGTAACTCTAGGAAACTAATCAACAGAGCCTTTGATTCGTGATTCCGTTGTTCTCCAACACTTTAGAAATGATATTGGACAGGTTCCGAGAGATTTGGAGACACAAAATTTTTGACCCCAAAAATCACATAAGGCTATAGCCCATGGATTTTTTCGATTTTGGGTCCGGAAAAAAATGTTGAGATTTTGATTGATAATGATTCAGAAACGTTTCAGAATCAGAATAAAGTTACTCTGACCTGATCCTAAGCCTTTGTTCTGCTGTTACAGTACTCGAAAGTTGGAGTACCCCTAGGCGATTGTCGGATTTTTAACTCCAGGAAACTGATCGAGAGAGACTTCAATTTGTGATTCCGTTGTTGTCCAACACTTTAGAAATGATATTGGACAGGTTCCGAGAGATTTGGAGACACAAAATTTTTGACCCCAAAAATCACATAAGGCTATAGCCCATGGATTTTTTCGATTTTGGGTCCGGAAAAAAATGTTGAGATTTTGATTGATAATGATTCAGAAACATTTCAGAATCAGAATAAAGTTACTCTGACCTGATCCTGAGCCTTTGTTCTGCTGTTACAGTACTCGAAAGTTGGAGTACCCCTAGGCGATTGTCGCATTTTGTAACTCTAGGAAACTAATCAACAGAGCCTTTGATTTGTGATTCCGTTGTTCTCCAACACTTTAGAAATGATATTGGACAGGTTCCGAGAGATTTGGAGACACAAAATTTTTGACCCCAAAAATCACATAAGGCTATAGCCCATAGATTTTTTCGATTTTGGGTCCGCAAAAAAATGTTGAGATTTTGATTGATAATGATTCAGAAACGTTTCAGAATCAGAATAAAGTTACTCTGACCTGATCCTGAGCCTTTGTTCTGCTGTTACAGTACTCGAAAGTTGGAGTACCCCTAGGCGATTGTCGCATTTTGTAACTCTAGGAAACTAATCAACAGAGCCTTTGATTTGTGATTCCGTTGTTCTCCAACACTTTAGAAATGATATTGGACAGGTTCCGAGAGATTTGGAGACACAAAATTTTTGACCCCAAAAATCACATAAGGCTATAGCCCATAGATTTTTTCGATTTTGGGTCCGGAAAAAAATGTTGAGATTTTGATTGATAATGATTCAGAAACATTTCAGAATCAGAATAAAGTTACTCTGACCTGATCCTGAGCCTTTGTTCTGCTGTTACAGTACTCGAAAGTTGGAGTACCCCTAGGCGATTGTCGCATTTTGTAACTCTAGGAAACTAATCAACAGAGTTTTTGATTTGTGATTCCGTTGTTCTCCAACACTTTAGAAATGATATTGGACAGGTTCCGAGAGATTTGGAGACACAAAATTTTTGACCCCAAAAATCACATAAGGCTATAGCCCATGGATTTTTTCGATTTTGGGTCCGGAAAAAAATGTTGAGATTCTGATTGATAATGATTCAGAAACTTCCAGAATCAGAATAAAGTTACTCTGACCTGATCCTGAGCCTTTGTTCTGCTGTTACAGTACTCGAAAGTTGGAGTACCCCTAGGCGATTGTCGCATTTTGTAACTCTAGGAAACTAATCAACAGAGCCTTTGATTTGTGATTCCGTTGTTCTCCAACACTTTAGAAATGATATTGGACAGGTTCCGAGAGATTTGGAGACACAAAATTTTTGATCCCAAAAATCACATAAGGCTATAGCCCATGGATTTTTTCGATTTTGGGTCCGGAAAAAAATGTTGAGATTTTGATTGATAATGATTCAAAAACGTTTCAGAATCAGAATAAAGTTACTCTGACCTGATCCTGAGCCTTTGTTCTGCTGTTACAGTACTCGAAAGTTGGAGTACCCCTAGGCGATTGTCGCATTTTGTAACTCTAGGAAACTAATCAACAGAGCCTTTGATTTGTGATTCCGTTGTTCTCCAACACTTTAGAAATGATATTGGACAGGTTCCGAGAGATTTGGAGACACAAAATTTTTGACCCCAAAAATCACATAAGGCTATAGCCCATAGATTTTTTCGATTTTGGGTCCGGAAAAAAATGTTGAGATTTTGATTGATAATGATTCAGAAACATTTCAGAATCAGAATAAAGTTACTCTGACCTGATCCTGAGCCTTTGTTCTGCTGTTACAGTACTCGAAAGTTGGAGTACCCCTAGGCGATTGTCGCATTTTGTAACTCTAGGAAACTAATCAACAGAGTTTTTGATTTGTGATTCCGTTGTTCTCCAACACTTTAGAAATGATATTGGACAGGTTCCGAGAGATTTGGAGACACAAAATTTTTGACCCCAAAAATCACATAAGGCTATAGCCCATGGATTTTTTCGATTTTGGGTCCGGAAAAAAATGTTGAGATTCTGATTGATAATGATTCAGAAACTTCCAGAATCAGAATAAAGTTACTCTGACCTGATCCTGAGCCTTTGTTCTGCTGTTACAGTACTCGAAAGTTGGAGTACCCCTAGGCGATTGTCGCATTTTGTAACTCTAGGAAACTAATCAACAGAGCCTTTGATTTGTGATTCCGTTGTTCTCCAACACTTTAGAAATGATATTGGACAGGTTCCGAGAGATTTGGAGACACAAAATTTTTGACCCCAAAAATCACATAAGGCTATAGCCCATGGATTTTTTCGATTTTGGGTCCGGAAAAAAATGTTGAGATTTTGATTGATAATGATTCAGAAACGTTTCAGAATCCGAATAAAGTTACTCTGACCTGATCCTGAGCCTTTGTTCTGCTGTTACAGTACTCGAAAGTTGGAGTACCCCTAGGCGATTGTCGCATTTTGTAACTCCAGGAAACTGATCGAGAGAGACTTCAATTTGTGATTCCGTTGTTCTCCAACACTTTAGAAATGATATTGGACAGGTTCCGAGAGATTTGGAGACACAAAATTTTTGACCCCAAAAATCACATAAGGCTATAGCCCATGGATTTTTTTCGATTTTGGGTCCGGAAAAAAATGTTGAGATTTTGATTGATAGTGATTCAGAAACGTTTCAGAATCCGAATAAAGTTACTCTGACCTGATCCTGAGCCTTTGTTCTGCTGTTACAGTACTCGAAAGTTGGAGTACCCCTAGGCGATTGTCGCATTTTGTAACTCGGAGTAACTGATCGAGAGAGACTTCAATTTGTGATTCCGTTGTTCTCCAACACTTTAGAAATGATATTGGACAGGTTCCGAGAGATTTGGAGACACAAAATTTTTGACCCCAAAAATCACATAAGGCTATAGCCCATGGATTTTTTTCGATTTTGGGTCCGGAAAAAATGTTGAGATTTTGATTGATAATGATTCAGAAACGTTTCGGAATCAGAATAAAGTTACTCTGACCTGATCCTGAGCCTTTGTTCTGCTGTTACAGTACTCGAAAGTTGGAGTACCCCTAGGCGATTGTCGCATTTTTAACTCTAGGAAACTGATCGAGAGAGACTTCAATTTGTGATTCCGTTGTTCTCTAACACTTTAGAAATGATATTGGACAGGTTCCGAGAGATTTGGAGACACAAAATTTTTGACCCCAAAAATCACATAAGGCTATAGCCCATGGATTTTTTCGATTTTGGGTCCGGAAAAAATGTTGAGATTTTGATTGATAATGATTCAGAAACGTTTCAGAATCAGAATAAAGTTACTCTGACCTGATCCTGAGCCTTTGTTCTGCTGTTACAGTACTCGAAAGTTGGAGTACCCCTAGGCGATTGTCGCATTTTGTAACTCGGAGTAACTGATCGAGAGAGACTTCAATTTGTGATTCCGTTGTTCTCCAACACTTTAGAAATGATATTGGACAGGTTCCGAGAGATTTGGAGACACAAAATTTTTGACCCCAAAAATCACATAAGGCTATAGCCCATGGATTTATTTCGATTTTGGGTCCGGAAAAAATGTTGAGATTTTGATTGATAATGATTCAGAAACGTTTCAGAATCAGAATAAAGTTACTCTGACCTGATCCTGAGCCTTTGTTCTGCTGTTACAGTACTCGAAAGTTTGAGTACCCCTAGGCGATTGTCGCATTTTGTAACTCTAGGAAACTAATCAACAGAGCCTTTGATTTGTGATTCCGTTGTTCTCCAACACTTTAGAAATGATATTGGACAGGTTCCGAGAGATTTGGAGACACAAAATTTTTGACCCCAAAAATCACATAAGGCTATAGCCCATGGATTTTTTCGATTTTGGGTCCGGAAAAAAATGTTGAGATTCTGATTGATAATGATTCAGAAACTTCCAGAATCAGAATAAAGTTACTCTGACCTGATCCTGAGCCTTTGTTCTGCTGTTACAGTACTCGAAAGTTGGAGTACCCCTAGGCGATTGTCGCATTTTGTAACTCTAGGAAACTAATCAACAGAGCCTTTGATTTGTGATTCCGTTGTTCTCCAACACTTTAGAAATGATATTGGACAGGTTCCGAGAGATTTGGAGACACAAAATTTTTGATCCCAAAAATCACATAAGGCTATAGCCCATGGATTTTTTCGATTTTGGGTCCGGAAAAAAATGTTGAGATTTTGATTGATAATGATTCAAAAACGTTTCAGAATCCGAATAAAGTTACTCTGACCTGATCCTGAGCCTTTGTTCTGCTGTTACAGTACTCGAAAGTTGGAGTACCCCTAGGCGATTGTCGGATTTTTAACTCCAGGAAACTGATCGAGAGAGACTTCAATTTGTGATTCCGTTGTTGTCCAACACTTTAGAAATGATATTGGACAGGTTCCGAGAGATTTGGAGACACAAAATTTTTGACCCCAAAAATCACATAAGGCTATAGCCCATGGATTTTTTTCGATTTTGGGTCCGGAAAAAAATGTTGAGATTTTGATTGATAGTGATTCAGAAACGTTTCAGAATCCGAATAAAGTTACTCTGACCTGATCCTGAGCCTCTGTTCTGCTGTTACAGTACTCGAAAGTTGGAGTACCCCTAGGCGACTGTCGCATTTTGTAACTCGGAGTAACTGATCGAGAGAGACTTCAATTTGTGATTCCGTTGTTCTCCAACACTTTAGAAATGATATTGGACAGGTTCCGAGAGATTTGGAGACACAAAATTTTTGACCCCAAAAATCACATAAGGCTATAGCCCATGGATTTTTTTCGATTTTGGGTCCGGAAAAAATGTTGAGATTTTGATTGATAATGATTCAGAAACTTCCAGAATCAGAATAAAGTTACTCTGACCTGATCCTGAGCCTTTGTTCTGCTGTTACAGTACTCGAAAGTTGGAGTACCCCTAGGCGATTGTCGGATTTTTAACTCCAGGAAACTGATCGAGAGAGACTTCAATTTGTGATTCCGTTGTTCTCTAACACTTTAGAAATGATATTGGACAGGTTCCGAGAGATTTGGAGACACAAAATTTTTGACCCCAAAAATCACATAAGGCTATAGCCCATGGATTTTTTCGATTTTGGGTCCGGAAAAAAATGTTGAGATTTTGATTGATAATGATTCAGAAACGTTTCGGAATCAGAATAAAGTTACTCTGACCTGATCCTGAGCCTTTGTTCTGCTGTTACAGTACTCGAAAGTTGGAGTACCCCTAGGCGATTGTCGCATTTTTAACTCTAGGAAACTGATCGAGAGAGACTTCAATTTGTGATTCTGTTGTTCTCTAACACTTTAGAAATGATATTGGACAGGTTCCGAGAGATTTGGAGACACAAAATTTTTGACCCCAAAAATCACATAAGGCTATAGCCCATGGATTTTTTCGATTTTGGGTCCGGAAAAAATGTTGAGATTTTGATTGATAATGATTCAGAAACGTTTCAGAATCAGAATAAAGTTACTCTGACCTGATCCTGAGCCTTTGTTCTGCTGTTACAGTACTCGAAAGTTGGAGTACCCCTAGGCGATTGTCGCATTTTGTAACTCGGAGTAACTGATCGAGAGAGACTTCAATTTGTGATTCCGTTGTTCTCCAACACTTTAGAAATGATATTGGACAGGTTCCGAGAGATTTGGAGACACAAAATTTTTGACCCCAAAAATCACATAAGGCTATAGCCCATGGATTTATTTCGATTTTGGGTCCGGAAAAAATGTTGAGATTTTGATTGATAATGATTCAGAAACGTTTCAGAATCAGAATAAAGTTACTCTGACCTGATCCTGAGCCTTTGTTCTGCTGTTACAGTACTCGAAAGTTTGAGTACCCCTAGGCGATTGTCGCATTTTGTAACTCTAGGAAACTAATCAACAGAGCCTTTGATTTGTGATTCCGTTGTTCTCCAACACTTTAGAAATGATATTGGACAGGTTCCGAGAGATTTGGAGACACAAAATTTTTGACCCCAAAAATCACATAAGGCTATAGCCCATGGATTTTTTCGATTTTGGGTCCGGAAAAAAATGTTGAGATTTTGATTGATAATGATTCAGAAACGTTTCAGAATCAGAATAAAGTTACTCTGACCTGATCCTGAGCCTTTGTTCTGCTGTTACAGTACTCGAAAGTTGGAGTACCCCTAGGCGATTGTCGCATTTTGTAACTCTAGGAAACTAATCAACAGAGCCTTTGATTTGTGATTCCGTTGTTCTCCAACACTTTAGAAATGATATTGGACAGGTTCCGAGAGATTTGGAGACACAAAGTTTTTGACCCCAAAAATCACATAAGGCTATAGCCCATGGATTTTTTCGATTTTGGGTCCGGAAAAAAATGTTGAGATTTTGATTGATAATGATTCAGAAACGTTTCAGAATCAGAATAAAGTTACTCTGACCTGATCCTGAGCCTTTGTTCTGCTGTTACAGTACTCGAAAGTTGGAGTACCCCTAGGCGATTGTCGCATTTTGTAACTCTAGGAAACCCTCCAACAGAGCCTTTGATTTGTGATTCCGTTGTTCTCCAACACTTTAGAAATGATATTGGACAGGTTCCGAGAGATTAGGAGACACAAAATTTTTGACCCCAAAAATCACATAAGGCTATAGCCCATGGATTTTTTCGATTTTGGGTCCGGAAAAAAATGTTGAGATTTTGATTGATAATGATTCAGAAACGTTTCAGAATCAGAATAAAGTTACTCTGACCTGATCCTGAGCCTTTGTTCTGCTGTTACAGTACTCGAAAGTTGGAGTACCCCTAGGCGATTGTCGCATTTTGTAACTCTAGGAAACTAATCAACAGAGCCTTTGATTTGTGATTCCGTTGTTCTCCAACACTTTAGAAATGATATTGGACAGGTTCCGAGAGATTTGGAGACACAAAATTTTTGACCCCAAAAATCACATAAGGCTATAGCCCATGGATTTTTTCGATTTTGGGTCCGGAAAAAAATGTTGAGATTTTGATTGATAATGATTCAGAAACGTTTCAGAATCCGAATAAAGTTACTCTGACCTGATCCTGAGCCTTTGTTCTGCTGTTACAGTACTCGAAAGTTGGAGTACCCCTAGGCGATTGTCGGATTTTTACCTCCAGGAAACTGATCGAGAGAGACTTCAATTTGTGATTCCGTTGTTGTCCAACACTTTAGAAATGACATTGGACAGGTTCCGAGAGATTTGGAGACACAAAATTTTTGACCCCAAAAATCACATAAGGCTATAGCCCATGGATTTTTTCGATTTTGGGTCCGGAAAAAAATGTTGAAATTTTGATTGATAATGATTCAGAAACGTTTCAGAATCAGAATAAAGTTACTCTGACCTGATCCTGAGCCTTTGTTCTGCTGTTACAGTACTCGAAAGTTGGAGTACCCCTAGGCGATTGTCGCATTTTGTAACTCTAGGAAACTAATCAACAGAGCCTTTGATTTGTGATTCCGTTGTTCTCCAACACTTTAGAAATGATATTGGACAGGTTCCGAGAGATTTGGAGACACAAAATTTTTGACCCCAAAAATCACATAAGGCTATAGCCCATGGATTTTTTCGATTTTGGGTCCGGAAAAAAATGTTGAGAGTTTGATTGATAATGATTCAGAAACGTTTCAGAATCAGAATAAAGTTACTCTGACCTGATCCTGAGCCTTTGTTCTGCTGTTACAGTACTCGAAAGTTGGAGTACCCCTAGGCGATTGTCGCATTTTGTAACTCTA
Organism: Caenorhabditis parvicauda; assembly: GCA_963978915.1. Classification (NCBI taxonomy): domain Eukaryota; kingdom Metazoa; phylum Nematoda; class Chromadorea; order Rhabditida; family Rhabditidae; genus Caenorhabditis; species Caenorhabditis parvicauda. The sequence continues at coordinate 1,114,864 of OZ022251.1, read as the reverse complement.
GGAAACTAATCAACAGAGCCTTTGATTTGTGATTCCGTTGTTCTCCAACACTTTAGAAATGATATTGGACAGGTTCCGAGAGATTTGGAGACACAAAATTTTTGACCCCAAAAATCACATAAGGCTATAGCCCATGGATTTTTTCGATTTTGGGTCCGGAAAAAAATGTTGAGAGTTTGATTGATAATGATTCAGAAACGTTTCAGAATCAGAATAAAGTTACTCTGACCTGATCCTGAGCCTTTGTTCTGCTGTTACAGTACTCGAAAGTTGGAGTACCCCTAGGCGATTGTCGCATTTTGTAACTCTAGGAAACTAATCAACAGAGCCTTTGATTTGTGATTCCGTTGTTCTCCAACACTTTAGAAATGATATTGGACAGGTTCCGAGAGATTTGGAGACACAAAGTTTTTGACCCCAAAAATCACATAAGGCTATAGCCCATGGATTTTTTCGATTTTGGGTCCGGAAAAAAATGTTGAGATTTTGATTGATAATGATTCAGAAACGTTTCAGAATCAGAATAAAGTTACTCTGACCTGATCCTGAGCCTTTGTTCTGCTGTTACAGTACTCGAAAGTTGGAGTACCCCTAGGCGATTGTCGCATTTTGTAACTCTAGGAAACCCTCCAACAGAGCCTTTGATTTGTGATTCCGTTGTTCTCCAACACTTTAGAAATGATATTGGACAGGTTCCGAGAGATTAGGAGACACAAAATTTTTGACCCCAAAAATCACATAAGGCTATAGCCCATGGATTTTTTCGATTTTGGGTCCGGAAAAAAATGTTGAGATTTTGATTGATAATGATTCAGAAACGTTTCAGAATCAGAATAAAGTTACTCTGACCTGATCCTGAGCCTTTGTTCTGCTGTTACAGTACTCGAAAGTTGGAGTACCCCTAGGCGATTGTCGCATTTTGTAACTCTAGGAAACTAATCAACAGAGCCTTTGATTTGTGATTCCGTTGTTCTCCAACACTTTAGAAATGATATTGGACAGGTTCCGAGAGATTTGGAGACACAAAATTTTTGACCCCAAAAATCACATAAGGCTATAGCCCATGGATTTTTTCGATTTTGGGTCCGGAAAAAAATGTTGAGATTTTGATTGATAATGATTCAGAAACGTTTCAGAATCCGAATAAAGTTACTCTGACCTGATCCTGAGCCTTTGTTCTGCTGTTACAGTACTCGAAAGTTGGAGTACCCCTAGGCGATTGTCGGATTTTTACCTCCAGGAAACTGATCGAGAGAGACTTCAATTTGTGATTCCGTTGTTGTCCAACACTTTAGAAATGACATTGGACAGGTTCCGAGAGATTTGGAGACACAAAATTTTTGACCCCAAAAATCACATAAGGCTATAGCCCATGGATTTTTTCGATTTTGGGTCCGGAAAAAAATGTTGAAATTTTGATTGATAATGATTCAGAAACGTTTCAGAATCAGAATAAAGTTACTCTGACCTGATCCTGAGCCTTTGTTCTGCTGTTACAGTACTCGAAAGTTGGAGTACCCCTAGGCGATTGTCGCATTTTGTAACTCTAGGAAACTAATCAACAGAGCCTTTGATTTGTGATTCCGTTGTTCTCCAACACTTTAAAAATGATATTGGACAGGTTCCGAGAGATTTGGAGACACAAAATTTTTGACCCCAAAAATCACATAAGGCTATAGCCCATGGATTTTTTCGATTTTGGGTCCGGAAAAAAATGTTGAGATTTTGATTGATAATGATTCAGAAACGTTTCAGAATCAGAATAAAGTTACTCTGACCTGATCCTGAGCCTTTGTTCTGCTGTTACAGTACTCGAAAGTTGGAGTACCCCTAGGCGATTGTCGCATTTTGTAACTCGGAGTAACTGATCGAGAGAGACTTCAATTTGTGATTCCGTTGTTCTCCAACACTTTAGAAATTATATTGGACAGGTTCCGAGAGATTTGGAGACACAAAATTTTTGACCCCAAAAATCACATAAGGCTATAGCCCATGGATTTTTTTCGATTTTGGGTCCGGAAAAAAATGTTGAGATTTTGATTGATAATGATTCAGAAACGTTTCAGAATCAGAATAAAGTTACTCTGACCTGATCCTGAGCCTTTGTTCTGCTGTTACAGTACTCGAAAGTTGGAGTACCCCTAGGCGATTGTCGCATTTTGTAACTCTAGGAAACTAATCAACAGAGCCTTTGATTTGTGATTCCGTTGTTCTCCAACACTTTAAAAATGATATTGGACAGGTTCCGAGAGATTTGGAGACACAAAATTTTTGACCCCAAAAATCACATAAGGCTATAGCCCATGGATTTTTTTCGATTTTGGGTCCGGAAAAAAATGTTGAGATTTTGATTGATAATGATTCAGAAACGTTTCAGAATCAGAATAAAGTTACTCTGACCTGATCCTGAGCCTTTGTTCTGCTGTTACAGTACTCGAAAGTTGGAGTACCCCTAGGCGATTGTCGCATTTTGTAACTCTAGGAAACTAATCAACAGAGCCTTTGATTTGTGATTCCGTTGTTCTCCAACACTTTAAAAATGATATTGGACAGGTTCCGAGAGATTTGGAGACACAAAATTTTTGACCCCAAAAATCACATAAGGCTATAGCCCATGGATTTTTTCGATTTTGGGTCCGGAAAAAAATGTTGAGATTTTGATTGATAATGATTCAGAAACGTTTCAGAATCAGAATAAAGTTACTCTGACCTGATCCTGAGCCTTTGTTCTGCTGTTACAGTACTCGAAAGTTGGAGTACCCCTAGGCGATTGTCGCATTTTGTAACTCGGAGTAACTGATCGAGAGAGACTTCAATTTGTGATTCCGTTGTTGTCCAACACTTTAGAAATGACATTGGACAGGTTCCGAGAGATTTGGAGACACAAAATTTTTGACCCCAAAAATCACATAAGGCTATAGCCCATGGATTTTTTCGATTTTGGGTCCGGAAAAAAATGTTGAAATTTTGATTGATAATGATTCAGAAACGTTTCAGAATCAGAATAAAGTTACTCTGACCTGATCCTGAGCCTTTGTTCTGCTGTTACAGTACTCGAAAGTTGGAGTACCCCTAGGCGATTGTCGCATTTTGTAACTCTAGGAAACTAATCAACAGAGCCTTTGATTTGTGATTCCGTTGTTCTCCAACACTTTAAAAATGATATTGGACAGGTTCCGAGAGATTTGGAGACACAAAATTTTTGACCCCAAAAATCACATAAGGCTATAGCCCATGGATTTTTTCGATTTTGGGTCCGGAAAAAAATGTTGAGATTTTGATTGATAATGATTCAGAAACGTTTCAGAATCAGAATAAAGTTACTCTGACCTGATCCTGAGCCTTTGTTCTGCTGTTACAGTACTCGAAAGTTGGAGTACCCCTAGGCGATTGTCGCATTTTGTAACTCGGAGTAACTGATCGAGAGAGACTTCAATTTGTGATTCCGTTGTTCTCCAACACTTTAGAAATTATATTGGACAGGTTCCGAGAGATTTGGAGACACAAAATTTTTGACCCCAAAAATCACATAAGGCTATAGCCCATGGATTTTTTTCGATTTTGGGTCCGGAAAAAAATGTTGAGATTTTGATTGATAATGATTCAGAAACGTTTCAGAATCAGAATAAAGTTACTCTGACCTGATCCTGAGCCTTTGTTCTGCTGTTACAGTACTCGAAAGTTGGAGTACCCCTAGGCGATTGTCGCATTTTGTAACTCTAGGAAACTAATCAACAGAGCCTTTGATTTGTGATTCCGTTGTTCTCCAACACTTTAAAAATGATATTGGACAGGTTCCGAGAGATTTGGAGACACAAAATTTTTGACCCCAAAAATCACATAAGGCTATAGCCCATGGATTTTTTCGATTTTGGGTCCGGAAAAAAATGTTGAGATTTTGATTGATAATGATTCAGAAACGTTTCAGAATCAGAATAAAGTTACTCTGACCTGATCCTGAGCCTTTGTTCTGCTGTTACAGTACTCGAAAGTTGGAGTACCCCTAGGCGATTGTCGCATTTTGTAACTCGGAGTAACTGATCGAGAGAGACTTCAATTTGTGATTCCGTTGTTCTCCAACACTTTAGAAATTATATTGGACAGGTTCCGAGAGATTTGGAGACACAAAATTTTTGACCCCAAAAATCACATAAGGCTATAGCCCATGGATTTTTTCGATTTTGGGTCCGGAAAAAAATGTTGAGATTTTGATTGATAATGATTCAGAAACGTTTCAGAATCAGAATAAAATTACTCTGACCTGATCCTGAGCCTTTGTTCTGCTGTTACAGTACTCGAAAGTTGGAGTACCCCTAGGCGATTGTCGCATTTTGTAACTCTAGGAAACTAATCAACAGAGCCTTTGATTTGTGATTCCGTTGTTCTCCAACACTTTAGAAATGATATTGGACAGGTTCCGAGAGATTTGGAGACACAAAATTTTTGACCCCAAAAATCACATAAGGCTATAGCCCATGGATTTTTTCGATTTTGGGTCCGGAAAAAAATGTTGAGATTTTGATTGATAATGATTCAGAAACGTTTCAGAATCAGAATAAAGTTACTATGACCTGATCCTGAGCCTTTGTTCTGCTGTTACAGTACTCGAAAGTTGGAGTACCCCTAGGCGATTGTCGCATTTTGTAACTCTAGGAAACTAATCAACAGAGCCTTTGATTTGTGATTCCGTTGTTCTCCAACACTTTAGAAATGATATTGGACAGGTTCCGAGAGATTTGGAGACACAAAATTTTTGACCCCAAAAATCACATAAGGCTATAGCCCATGGATTTTTTCGATTTTGGGTCCGGAAAAAAATGTTGAGATTTTGATTGATAATGATTCAGAAACGTTTCAGAATCAGAATAAAGTTACTCTGACCTGATCCTGAGCCTTTGTTCTGCTGTTACAGTACTCGAAAGTTGGAGTACCCCTAGGCGATTGTCGCATTTTGTAACTCGGAGTAACTGATCGAGAGAGACTTCAATTTGTGATTCCGTTGTTCTCCAACACTTTAGAAATTATATTGGACAGGTTCCGAGAGATTTGGAGACACAAAATTTTTGACCCCAAAAATCACATAAGGCTATAGCCCATGGATTTTTTTCGATTTTGGGTCCGGAAAAAAATGTTGAGATTTTGATTGATAATGATTCAGAAACGTTTCAGAATCAGAATAAAGTTACTCTGACCTGATCCTGAGCCTTTGTTCTGCTGTTACAGTACTCGAAAGTTGGAGTACCCCTAGGCGATTGTCGCATTTTGTAACTCTAGGAAACTAATCAACAGAGCCTTTGATTTGTGATTCCGTTGTTCTCCAACACTTTAAAAATGATATTGGACAGGTTCCGAGAGATTTGGAGACACAAAATTTTTGACCCCAAAAATCACATAAGGCTATAGCCCATGGATTTTTTCGATTTTGGGTCCGGAAAAAAATGTTGAGATTTTGATTGATAATGATTGAGAAACGTTTCAGAATCAGAATAAAGTTACTCTGACCTGATCCTGAGCCTTTGTTCTGCTGTTACAGTACTCGAAAGTTGGAGTACCCCTAGGCGATTGTCGCATTTTGTAACTCGGAGTAACTGATCGAGAGAGACTTCAATTTGTGATTCCGTTGTTCTCCAACACTTTAGAAATTATATTGGACAGGTTCCGAGAGATTTGGAGACACAAAATTTTTGACCCCAAAAATCACATAAGGCTATAGCCCATGGATTTTTTCGATTTTGGGTCCGGAAAAAAATGTTGAGATTTTGATTGATAATGATTCAGAAACGTTTCAGAATCAGAATAAAGTTACTCTGACCTGATCCTGAGCCTTTGTTCTGCTGTTACAGTACTCGAAAGTTGGAGTACCCCTAGGCGATTGTCGCATTTTGTAACTCTAGGAAACTAATCAACAGAGCCTTTGATTTGTGATTCCGTTGTTCTCCAACACTTTAGAAATGATATTGGACAGGTTCCGAGAGATTTGGAGACACAAAATTTTTGACCCCAAAAATCACATAAGGCTATAGCCCATGGATTTTTTCGATTTTGGGTCCGGAAAAAAATGTTGAGATTCTGATTGATAATGATTCAGAAACTTCCAGAATCAGAATAAAGTTACTCTGACCTGATCCTGAGCCTTTGTTCTGCTGTTACAGTACTCGAAAGTTGGAGTACCCCTAGGCGATTGTCGCATTTTGTAACTCTAGGAAACTAATCAACAGAGCCTTTGATTCGTGATTCCGTTGTTCTCCAACACTTTAGAAATGATATTGGACAGGTTCCGAGAGATTTGGAGACACAAAATTTTTGACCCCAAAAATCACATAAGGCTATAGCCCATGGATTTTTTCGATTTTGGGTCCGGAAAAAAATGTTGAGATTTTGATTGATAATGATTCAGAAACGTTTCAGAATCAGAATAAAGTTACTCTGACCTGATCCTAAGCCTTTGTTCTGCTGTTACAGTACTCGAAAGTTGGAGTACCCCTAGGCGATTGTCGGATTTTTAACTCCAGGAAACTGATCGAGAGAGACTTCAATTTGTGATTCCGTTGTTGTCCAACACTTTAGAAATGATATTGGACAGGTTCCGAGAGATTTGGAGACACAAAATTTTTGACCCCAAAAATCACATAAGGCTATAGCCCATGGATTTTTTCGATTTTGGGTCCGGAAAAAAATGTTGAGATTTTGATTGATAATGATTCAGAAACGTTTCAGAATCAGAATAAAGTTACTCTGACCTGATCCTGAGCCTTTGTTCTGCTGTTACAGTACTCGAAAGTTGGAGTACCCCTAGGCGATTGTCGCATTTTGTAACTCTAGGAAACTAATCAACAGAGCCTTTAATTTGTGATTCCGTTGTTCTCCAACACTTTAGAAATGATATTGGACAGGTTCCGAGAGATTTGGAGACACAAAGTTTTTGACCCCAAAAATCACATAAGGCTATAGCCCATGGATTTTTTTCGATTTTGGGTCCGGAAAAAAATGTTGAGATTTTGATTGATAATATTTCAGAAACGTTTCAGAATCAGAATAAAGTTACTCTGACCTGATCCTGAGCCTTTGTTCTGCTGTTACAGTACTCGAAAGTTGGAGTACCCCTAGGCGATTGTCGCATTTTGTAACTCTAGGAAACTAATCAACAGAGCCTTTGATTTGTGATTCCGTTGTTCTCCAACACTTTAGAAATGATATTGGACAGGTTCCGAGAGATTTGGAGACACAAAATTTTTGACCCCAAAAATCACATAAGGCTATAGCCCATGGATTTTTTCGATTTTGGGTCCGGAAAAAAATGTTGAGATTTTGATTGATAATGATTCAGAAACGTTTCAGAATCCGAATAAAGTTACTCTGACCTGATCCTGAGCCTTTGTTCTGCTGTTACAGTACTCGAAAGTTGGAGTACCCCTAGGCGATTGTCGGATTTTTAACTCCAGGAAACTGATCGAGAGAGACTTCAATTTGTGATTCCGTTGTTGTCCAACACTTTAGAAATGATATTGGACAGGTTCCGAGAGATTTGGAGACACAAAATTTTTGACCCCAAAAATCACATAAGACTATAGCCCATGGATTTTTTCGATTTTGGGTCCGGAAAAAAATGTTGAGATTTTGATTGATAATGATTCAGAAACGTTTCAGAATCAGAATAAAGTTACTCTGACCTGATCCTGAGCCTTTGTTCTGCTGTTACATTACTCGAAAGTTGGAATACCCCTAGGCGATTGTCGCATTTTGTAACTCGGAGTAACTGATCGAGAGAGTCGGAGTAACCGATCGAGAGACTTCAATTTGTGATTCCGTTGTGTTCCAACACTTTAAAAATGATATTGGACAGGTTCCGAGAGATTTGGAGACACAAAATGTTTGACCCCAAAAATCACATAAGGCTATAGCCCATGGATTTTTTCGATTTTGGGTCCGGAAAAAAATGTTGAGATTTTGATTGATAATGATTCAGAAACGTTTCAGAATCAGAATAAAGTTACTCTGACCTGATCCTGAGCCTTTGTTCTTCTGTTACAGTACTCGAAAGTTGGAGTACCCCTAGGCGATTGTCGCATTTTGTAACTCTAGGAAACCCTTCAACAGAGCCTTTGATTTGTGATTCCGTTGTTCTCCAACACTTTAGAAATGATATTGGACAGGTTCCGAGAGATTAGGAGACACAAAATTTTTGACCCCAAAAATCACATAAGGCTATAGCCCATGGATTTTTTCGATTTTGGGTCCGGAAAAAAATGTTGAGATTTTGATTGATAATGATTCAGAAACGTTTCAGAATCAGAATAAAGTTACTCTGACCTGATCCTGAGCCTTTGTTCTGCTGTTACAGTACTCGAAAGTTGGAGTACCCCTAGGCGATTGTCGCATTTTGTAACTCTAGGAAACTAATCAACAGAGCCTTTGATTTGTGATTCCGTTGTTCTCCAACACTTTAGAAATGATATTGGACAGGTTCCGAGAGATTTGGAGACACAAAATTTTTGATCCCAAAAATCACATAAGGCTATAGCCCATGGATTTTTTCGATTTTGGGTCCGGAAAAAAATGTTGAGATTTTGATTGATAATGATTCAGAAACGTTTCAGAATCAGAATAAAGTTACTCTGACCTGATCCTGAGCCTTTGTTCTGCTGTTACAGTACTCGAAAGTTGGAGTACCCCTAGGCGATTGTCGCATTTTGTAACTCTAGGAAACTAATCAACAGAGCCTTTGATTTGTGATTCCGTTGTTCTCCAACACTTTAGAAATGATATTGGACAGGTTCCGAGAGATTAGGAGACACAAAATTTTTGACCCCAAAAATCACATAAGGCTATAGCCCATGGATTTTTTCGATTTTGGGTCCGGAAAAAAATGTTGAGATTTTGATTGATAATGATTCAGAAACGTTTCAGAATCAGAATAAAGTTACTCTGACCTGATCCTGAGCCTTTGTTCTGCTGTTACATTCCTTGACAGTTGGAGACACTCGTAAATATGGATTATTCATTCTTACATGTATGACATAAGTCAAACATACGCATTATGCCGTGGTCACGCAAACTTCACATCATGTAGGACTTTATAGTGAGAACTAGTCCTGCTGGTTCCATCGGTGCGAGTGAGCGGATGGAGAAGGATCTAAAAAGGCAACATTTCTATTAATCCGATTGAGAATCGGATAAATTTCAATTGGAGGAAACCCCAACCTCTTTAAGCTCAACAGTTCCAAAGTAGAACTCTTTCAGAGTTTCTAGAATTTGCGATGCATCGAATGTAACATCTTCAGTTCTTTCGTTCTGAAAAATGATATTATGAGAGGGAGAGAGCGAGAGAAAAACAGCCGAAACCCTCTCGATCCACTTCGAGTTCATCAGTGTAACGTGGAGCTTAACTCCAGTAGGAGCTGGTGAAAAGCCGTTTTTTGACAAATTTTCTTCCACACAGTTCGCAATTTCTTGCAGCCTGAATATCGATTTATTGATTTGCTCATTTGGTGACGTCACCTGGCTCCGCCCACTTTCGCGTACAGCACTCTCGTGTTGTACGGGTCGTCGTTCATGATGTCGATTCCTTGGATATCAGCTATCAGTTTGTCGCCGTCAAGGCGCTTTCTGAAGTTTGTGGAGTTGTAAACTGCGCACGAGTTGCAGAGGGGGCGTGGTTTCTCTCGAACTTACTTT
>OZ022251.1:925189-1097689 GCA_963978915.1 Caenorhabditis parvicauda | reverse complement strand
TGTACCATTTGCTGGTGCCAACATGCCGATTGGTTGGGTGTTTCAACAAGATAACGACCCGAAACACACTAGCCGTCTTGTTCGCGAATGTCTCCAGGATGAGGCTATCGATGTTCTTCCGTGGCCCAGTCAGTCTCCAGACCTCAACCCTATAGAGCACTTATGGGAAGAACTCGAGAGACGCGTTTCCGGCCATTACACATCCAATGCCGCGCAAAAATACGCGGTTTTACAAGAAGAGTGGAAAAAAATTCCGCGAGTCAAGTTGGAGAACTTGATTGAGAGCATGCCGAGAAGATGTAAAGCCGTCATTGATAATTTTGGTTATGCCACTAAGTATTAAGGTTTTAATAATGTTTTGATGTTCATTCCTTATCGATTTGAATTGTTACAACCGTTTACCACTATGTTTTTGAGTTTGTGGAAAATGTGTTTTTTATAGTGTCTGAGAATAACTTTTTTTATTTTTTTCTCTTTTGGTTTGATTTGAATTCGTTTTGACATAAGATGTAATAATGTTTGAAGTATTACCATTCAAAAAATCAGACCGATAGGTGAGGTTTGACAAGAGTTATGGCCGAAAATAAAAACTTTCTAAACTTTTGAACGCTACTGTATGTAGCTTCCTCTACCTGTCAAAAAGTCTGGCCTCCGTAAATCGGGTACTTAGTACCGTAGCAGTTTCGCCTTGAAATACAAGAACGATTTACGTAATGAGCCTTCAATTTCAATGGACTGAAAGTAAGAATAATGATTTAAATCCACAAAGATCTAACACTTCGTCGTGAGAGTCCCGTTTCCTACCGTACTCATTCTGCAAAATTGAGATTAGAGTGCGTATAAAAACGGCCATGCTTCTAGCGATATATGTACGTTATAGTTCTCGCAGATGTTCATCAAAGTTACTTTTTCGTATAATAATGTCGTTGAAACAGTTTTTCTAATACACAAAAAATGAATTGAAAAAAAAGAAGTTCTCGTATAAAACAAGAGTAAAGTACTTGAAAAAGCTTTCTAGCAGACTCCAAAAACATACAACAAGAAAATACCTTTTCAATTAAAGCACACATATATCTCTAGAAGCATGGCCGTTTTCAAACGCGCTCTAATCTCAATTTTGCAGAATGAGTACGGTAGGGTCTGGACTCTCACAACGAACAGTTAGATCTGTGGATTTAAATTATTATTCTTACTTTCAGTCCATTCTGAAATTAAAGGCTCATTACGTAAATCGTTTTTGTATTTCAAGGCGAAACTGCTACGGTACTAAGTACCCGATTTACGGAGGCCAGACTTTTTTACAGGTAGAGGAAGCTATGTGAAGCACTTTAAGAGATTAAAATGTAATCACGATCAGACAACCTTTAATGGTCTTTCGAACGCATAACTTCACACAGCTGTCCAATGACCACAAAACTATTATTAACAAACAATTTTAATCTGTTTTTATCAAGAAGTGGGCAACGGTCTCAACTACAAATTCCTTTCGGTCTAGAAAAGAGATCGAAATCTCAAGCGTTTGTGTAACAAAAATCGGCAAGGCTTTCCATTTTGAATTTTCTTCTTCATCTCTCTCTCTCTCTCTCTCTCTCACTCTCATTCTCTCTCTCTCTCTCTCCCTCTCTCTCTCTCTCCCCTCTCTCTCTCTCTCTCTCTCTCTCCCCCCCCCTCTCTCTCTCCCTCTCTCTCTTTATCTATCTATCTTCCCCTATCATATGGTAACCTTTGGAAAGTACAATTATGATCTTATAACTTGATAGAACCTGTTTCATCGTGATTGAAATCGCCTCGAGGTCACTGCATATAAGTTAGAAAACCGAGTCTTATCACAGTTTAGTCATGAACTTTTCCACCACTTTTTTCACAAACGATATTTTTGGTGATATCCACACATATTCGTACATACCGTAACCAAAAACGTTCATTTTCTCTATCGATAGGAAAAAGGCTGTACGGCACGTAAAACTGTATTGGTCACATACTTTTGAAGGGAACTTCAGTCTATTCATTCATTAAAGACAACAAAAACTAATGTCCACCAAAGTCCAAACGAAGACAATAAGAACTGTGACCACTTTGCTTCGCTTTGATGGATCGTTACCCAGCCCTTTGGACAGTTTTTATGATTGTGACTAGTGTAGTGCTTCACATAGCTTTCTCTGCCTGTAAAAAAGTCTGGCCTCCGTAAATTGGGTACTTAGTACCGTAGTAGTTTCGCTTTGAAATACAAGAACGATTTACACAATGAGCCTTCAATTTCAGAATGGACTGAAAAGGAAAAATAATTTAAATCCACAAAGATCTAACGGTTCGTTGCAAGAGTTCCAACCCTACCGTACTCATTCTGCAAAATTGAGATTAGAGCGCGTTTGAAAACGGCCATGCTTCTAGCGATATAAGTGTGCTTGTCTTCTATAGTTTTTATAGTGAGGGCTATTTTACTGTTCCTAGAATGGTCTAACAAATCAATTTTGATTTTAAAAACTAGCTATTTTATCTTCCAGTGTTTTTCGTTTGTTTTCGGGAATAACTTTGTTGTTAAGGACACACAGTTAAATTTTACTAGAACGTACTGACAATTAAATTTCGCCCTAATGATTTCACTTCCATGTCTGCCTGTTAAAACAGGACACAACGTTCGCCACTGACCGTTCTTTTCTCAAGGTTATTGTGTACAAAGTTCGTCATCTCCTCTATTCATACACCTCGCTACGGTTGAAGGACCTCTAAGTTGATGACTTATAAGCCCGCCAGGTTCAGTCCCCCAATCCACCCTCTTTTTGTTTTTTCACTTCCTTATCTACTGGTAGGGATGCCCAAGGTTACTACTGCCTACTTCCTTGTTCGAGAACCAGTCGAGATCAGGGAAAAGTCACGTTTGGTACATTAAATCTGTAGTAGGAAAAAAACGATTAACCCATTACAGCACGACCAAGCTCGTATGGCTGGTTGTTTCTATCCCACCAATACTAAACTTGCTTGTTAGTTTCAAATACTTTGATTTATCCATGGGTGTACTAGAAGATTTGAAGTAAGTCATTAGTGATGACAAAGACTAATCCAGGTCAAAATGATCCCGATCAGACAAATGGGTCGAGGGAAGCGAGTGCCTGTGCCAGGTCGGGCACCTATTTTTTGACTCTTCCTGTCCGATTTCCTCTTCTCCCTCATGGTTGATTACTTACCCTAATTTGAGGTATATATCCCCGAAGATGACGTGATTGCCGAAACATTGGAAAAATAAATATATCTTGTGCAATTCTACTGGTCATACGATCTGTCAACAACCACAATAATCAACACGATGCACAATAACATTCTTCACCACCTACACTTCATTTAAAAAAAAACTCCCAGATGTTCCAGCCTTCTGTACTATTTCTGTTCGATGACGTCTCAACGTCGGTTACAGAGTCCTCCCACGTGACCATTACACAATAGACTTATTGATACCACCACGCGATTCAAACCGATCATCCAACTTTTCTGTTACCCTTTTGGTTCCAAGTTTGGAGTGAAATTTTATTTATGATGTTCTGTACTTTTGAGAATCTCTGGGATACCGGCCTTCTTGCTTTGTTTTGCTAAATCTCGCTACGATCAGTCTGAACAAACTTTATACACTTTATTTAGTGCATTTACTCTTGCTTGGGGTAGACCATTGAAATATTATTGGTGAAAAAGCTGTTCCTTGAAGTTATCTCGATTAAATTTTTAAAAATTAATTTCACAAATTAAATTCCAACAGTAGTTCAATAACCTGATGGGTTGATCGGAAAGAATGACATCCGAAATTGTGTTGAGAAAAGTGGGCGGCCCCATTATTTTAACATTAAATGTCGCTTCCCACTAATTCATTTGTTAATCTCACAGCTGAGTTTCACTTTCCCACGCGTTAAATGCCCTAGGTGCGTTGGGTATGTTGCTTAAGATAATCATTGACTGATGAGATCATATCTTTCTTCTTTCAAATTATGGATTAATCGTTCTATGTATGGTATATACATATTAATTTTTCTCAGGTAAACTAGTTCTTTGTAGAACTTCAACAACTTTTGATGTCAAGATGTGGTCAAAATATTTTTTAGAACAATTTTTTCAAAACTGAATACGAGTATGAATAAAAATTTCACTTTTTTCTCCTATCTGCAATTTTTCATTAAGAAAAATAGAGTCTTGCATTGGCCACCAAAATATTCTCATAAGATACGGTATCCAATGTTCTGGAACATTCCAGAAACACTCCTAATCTCTCCACCAGAACATCTTCATTCTTTGATCTCATATATTCAATAACATATTGTTACTCCGACTACTGTTTAGCGTCGCTCGTAAAGACCTTTCAAGTGAACATTTTACTGCTAAGTGTCTCAAAAGAGTTGTTATTCATGAATGTTACTGTTTTCAACGTCGTTTCTCGCAATTTCTAAGCAACTTTTGACACGAGTGTTCTGTCTAGTCTCGAGTTGTTTATTTGCTTTGTTTTTTGGCTTCAAAAATTGAATTTTAAACATTTTTCTAAATATTGAACATTTTTCGCGAATTCGTTTGAATTGGTCATGATGGAATGCGTCCATGGGTTAGTCTCTCAACGCTCATCGGCTGTCAGGAATAAGCTCCACCTCCAAAATTGGCGATCTCAAAAAGTGGGCGGAGTCAGGGGCGGAGCCTCTGTTTTTTGAAGATCAAAAGTGGAGTATAAATGCTCAGTCTGATCTGAGAAAATGATTACAGGAACTGACACTCTCTCTCTTTCTCTCTGTCTCCCCTTCCCCTCTCTCTCTCGCATTCTATTCACAAAATTCCAGATGATAACCAGGTGGCTTCTACTCGCTGCGCTCGCTTTCCCCACCAACACTTTACCAACAAAGGTACAGTACCCTGAAGTGGGCGTGGCTAAACGATCGATAATTCAGAGCACTATAGAGACTGAAAAGGTCAACAAGCTCATGTATCAAGACGTCTTCACCGACAGCGTCCTGCCATGTGACAATAAGACTGCGCCAGGACAGTGAGAAATATCGATCGATTATATTGACTTATCGATTTTTTCAAGGTACATGATCTACTGTAGCGGACGACTGTTGCAAGCTGTGATGGCGGTTAAGTTGAACAAAGATAGCAAAACATTCTTGGATCGACCTATGAAGAAAAATATGACTGGGGAGAAGGTGAGTTCGGGAAAGGCTAGGTGGCCTAGGATTTCTGAAAGTCAAGATGACCTAGAAGTTTTAGAATTCAAATTTATTGCGGTATCCTTCCGACTTCGAGATAACCATAGTGGAATATGAGTTTGTCAATGACCTAGGAATTGAAATAATCCTGGTGGTCTAGGTTTCCAAGAATATTTTCTATAGCCCAGTATCTAGCAATTCCAAAAATTAGAATCCTGATAATTCTTGAAACTGCTATGAGAATAGAACAAATATTTTGTGGACTAGAAAATCCAAAAACATGACCTAGACTTTCAGATCATGTCCGAGTTCGACACTCGCTTCCCTGGCGACCTTTCTACAATCAGCAAGGAGGAAGTTGGAAAATTTGTTGACGAATTTTTCGATGAAGAAAATCAGGAGTTGGAAACGTTGGTGTTTTCTATTGAGTAGTTTAGAGAATCGGGCGAAACCCGCGAACGGTCGGACAACTAAATGGTTCAGGTGCAAGCTCAAAGATTGGAAGGCGGGTCCAGCAATTTTAAGCCAGATCGTCGACCCGAATTATCGTGATTTCGCCGAAAAGTTGCACGAAATATGGCCAACGTTGTGTAGGGAAATGAAGAAGGAAGTTTCTGATGAACCGGATCGATTTTCTTTGATCTACGTCCCACACAACTTCATTGTGCCAGGTAAGAGAGAGAGGGAGAGGAAAAAGAGAGAGAGAGAGAGAGAGAGAGAGAGAGAGAGAGAGAGATAGAGAGAGAGAGAGAGATACCATACATTGACCATTTTGAGAAAAAGACGTAGAGAATTTCTCCAATTTACAGGAGGTAGATTCCGCGAGTTCTACTATTGGGACGCCTATTGGATCATCAAGGGTCTTCTGGCTTCTGAATTATACGAGACAACCAGAAACATGATTCTCAACTTTGCGCATCTTATAGAGACTATTGGATTCGTGCCGAACGGAGGAAGAGTTTATTACTTGAGAAGGTGGGTGAGAGAGAGAGAGAGAGAGAGAGGGAGGAAGAGAGAGAGAGAAAGAGAGAGAGAGAGAGTGGGAAGAGAGAGAGAGAGAGAGAGAGAGAGAGAGAGTGAGAGAGAGAGAGAGAGAGAGAGAGAGAGAGAGAGAGAGAGAGGGGAGAGAGGGGGGGGAGAGAGACAGACAGACAGAGAGAAGGAGAGAGAAAGAGAATTCTTTAGAAGCCAACCTCCACTCTTCGCTCAAATGGTTTACGACTACTATCAGGCGACAAAGGACTCTCAGTTCTTAGCCGAAATGACGCCAGTCATAGAGAAAGAATTCGAGTTCTGGACCTCGCGTCGCTCAGTCAACGTAAGCGTAGGCAATGGCGAGGAGACACTTCACATGTTCCAGTTCAGAACTGAAGCACAGACGCCTAGGTGGGTGTTTGAAGAGTCATGGTGATCACTCCCGAAAAAAATAAATGTGATTTAATGGTGTCATTAGAATCTTTAAAGACCATTTAAATTTCCTTATGGCAACTTTAAACGCAATTATTTTTCTAAATGTTAATTAAAGAAATCTGAAATATCTTTATGGCACCTTTGAATTCCATTTAAATATTAGGCGTTTCTAAGATGACTTCAAAGAGTTTTTAAATGTACACCGGATGTAATTCAAAGATTAGACATTTCAAAAGTGAAGAATAGTAATCAATCACATTTAAATGTGCTATAAAGCACATAAAAGTACTTCAATTCAACTCTGTTAGTAACCGTCAATGAGGAACTCTAGAGGGTGTTACTGTAATTTTAGTTCTTTGGATCAGCCAATCAATAACACCAGGAGGCGTGGCCTGATGGACATTGATCTAGGTAGATCAATTCCATAATAATAATAATGTCTCATTCCGTAAGGCGAAGAATAGAGAAATGTAGAAGTTTAAAAAAACGCTATTAATTGAGGATTTGAAAAATTTCTCTTACTGTATGTAAAGCTTTCCCACGCTCAAATTTTTTGAAAGTTGGTTAATTCTGTCTCAAAACACGTAAATTTTGAAACCTCTAATCCTTCCAGATCAAAATTCATGATATTTAGACCCGAATCCTTCCGCGAAGACATCATCAGTTCTGGGAAAATCGATAGTTTGGACGAGAAACGTCGCTTCTTCCAGAACATTGGCAGTGCTGCCGAATCCGGTTGGGATTTCTCGACTCGTTGGTTCACCGATAACATGCACATGGAAACAATCGACACGCTGAACATTATTCCGGTCGATCTCAACGCTTTCATGTGCTATAACATGCACATTTTGAGCTACTTCTATAAAGTTTTGGGTTCGTTTCAAATAAGCCATTACGACTACTCCAAGTGAATCGACAAAAAATCTTTGAATCATTAATATTTTAAAATTTCTCTAGAAAATATCACAATTGATGTAAAATTTAAACTTTTTCAACAGTTTCGAATCAATTTTCCAGTTGTAGACTTGTAAAGTCTGTTTCTCTCGATATCAATTGCTTTTTTTAGACCAAAATTTAGAAAACATACTTTCTGGATCATAAAAATCGATACAGAACCCTACAATATTTCAAAATTACAGGAAATCCACTCAAAGAAGCCGCATGGTCAGAGAAATATACCAAGTTCCGTGGCGACTTCCAAAAAGTGTTCTACGTCAACTCGAGGCGAGGATGGTATGACTACAACGTGGCCAGTGGTGAACACAACACCAACTTTTTCCCTACCATCGCTATTCCTCTCTACGCTCACTGCTACGATCCATTGGATCAGAAGTTGGCGGTCGACGTTTACAATCAGATGGAATCGACTGGAGCTTTCAACTTCAGCGGTGGGATTCCGACTAGGTATGGAATGCAAACTGCGGCGGGGAAAAATGGGCGGGGCTCATCTCTGGTCTATTGGCACGATGAAAAAAGCAAAGTGCGGCAGGGGGAAGGTATGACTTACCGCTGAACCATATTCACAAGGAAAAGAACTACAAAGTGTTGGAAAACGTATTGGAATGCAAAGTGCGGCGTAAAATGATAGGCGTGATCTCAAAAATGACGTCATTACAGTCTCAAGAACTCGTCTCAACAGTGGGACTTCCCTAACGGATGGAGCCCATTGAACCATATGGTGATCGAAGGACTGAGAAAATCGATAAATCCAAGGTAAGTCAAAGTCACGTTTCACGTCGATCTAGTCAAAATTCCACGTTTCACGTGGATCTAGTCAAAATTCCACGTTTCACGTCGATCTAGTCAAAATTCCACGTTTCACGTCGATCTAGTCAAAATTCCACGTTTCACGTCGATCTAGTCAAAATCTCACGTTTCACGTCAATTTAGTCAAATTTCCACGTTTCACGTCGATCTAGTCAAAATTCCACGTTTCACGTCGATCTAGTCAAAATTCCACGTTTCACGTCGATGTAGTCAAAATTCCACGTTTCACGTGGATCTAGTCAAAATTCCACGTTTCACGTCGATCTAGTCAAAATTCCACGCTTCACGTCGATCTAGTCAAAACTCCACGCTTCACGTCAATTTAGTAAAAATTCCACGTTTCACGTCGATCTAGTCAAAATTCCACGTTTCACGTCGATTTAAGCAAAATTTCACGTTTCACGTTGCATTTTTCCGCAAAATTTCACGTTACAGAATGCAACAAAAGGCCTTCGTGCTGGCGGAAAAATTCGTCCGATCAAATTACAAAACTTTCGTCCAATCCAACAACATGTGGGAAAAGTACGATGTCGCTGACCCCGATTCGAAACTAGCTACCGGCGGAGAGTACGACGTTCAGGTTAGTCTGGTCTAGCTTTTGTCATCCCCTTGGTCTAGCTTTTCAAAACGCTAAAGTCATATTCAGACGGGATTCGGATGGTCTAATGGAGTAGCGCTAGACATTCTAGTCAACTATGGAGATCGACTTCAACTCCCACCTAACGGTAGCACAACTACAGTTTAAAATTTAGTTTTTTTGTAAAAATTAGATAGAATTAATCGTATACCCTGAACGAAAAGTGTGGATATGGTGGAAAATAAGAAAAAATACCGTTTTTTTCTACAGCTTTAGCTTAGAATTTTGATTAGAACCACAAAAATCAAATTTTTCTCGATTTCCATCACATCTCGACCCATACCGCCACTGTTTTAGTCATCATTTTATCGGGTATCAGCTTTATCGATTATTTTTTAGTAAAGATTTGATGTTTACGATGGAAATACTCACCGCGTCCGGTTTTTCCGAGAACTCCGAAAGACCATGATTCGTCGATGAAGATTCTTGCCTGTAAAAGTGGGATGAAAGAGAGGAAGAATGAGAAAGAGAGAGAGAGAGAGAGAGAGAGAGAGAGAGAGAGAGAGAGAGAGAGAGAGAGAGAGAGAAAGAGAGAGAGAGAGAAGGAGAGTGAGGGAGAGACAGATAGAGAGTGAGAGAGAGTGAGGGAGAGATAGATAGAGAGAGAGAGGGAGAGAGAGAGAGAGAGAGAGAGAGAGAGAGGGAGAGAGAGAGAGAGAGAGAGAGAGAGAGAGAGAGAGAGAGAGGGAGAGAGAGAGGGAGAGATAGATGGAGAGAGAGGGAGAGAGAGAGAGAGAGAGAGATAGAGAGAGAAAGAGAGAGAGAGAGAGAGAGAGAGAGAGAGAGAGAGAGAGAGGGAGAGATAGATGGAGAGAGAGAGAGGGAGAGAGAGAGAGCGAGAGCGAGAGAGAGAGAGAGAGAGAGAGAGAGAGAGAGAGAGAGAGAGAGAGAGAGAGAGAGAAGGAGAGTGAGGGAGAGACAGATAGAGAGAGAGAGAGAGAGAGAGAGAGAGAGAGAGAGAGAGAGAAAGAGGGAGGAGAGATAGATGGAAAGAGAGAGACTCACAAATATTTTGTCGATTTAACCGTCAACACTTTCAAAAAAAGTCTTCAAGAAGCGTTTTTTAATGTTCTAACAAAAAAACCTTATATCTCCACTTGAGTTCAACAATCTTCGGCAGTGGGCACACGTCAGCAGTGTTGGCGTAGAGACCCTCCACGACGATAAATCTTCTGGATGTGGCTGCCTTCTTGGGCTCTTTCTTGTCCCGCTCTTCTTGCTTTTTCAGCAACCTTTCCAAATCTTCCATGTCGTTGTGTTCAAAAAAGTCGACTCTGCTTCGCGACGCTTGAAGTCCTTTCTGGATGGCAAAGTTGACACCTGTAAAACAGAATTTTTTGGAGAAATGAATTGAAAACTACATTTTTTTCAATTTCTGGAAGCTTTTTACATGCCAAATTTAGAAATAGCAAAATTTTAACAAGAAAATTTCACAAAACTAATACGCTTTCATGAGGATAGCAGTTTTCTTGTTATTTTTAACCAGCAGCTATTCCTCGCTACGCTCGGGCCGCTGGAGTTTTTTCGCTAACGCTCCAAAACGTTTTCCCCCTCTCTTCGCTGTCCGCTTCCGCACTTCCCGAACAATCCAAACACTTCGAACACTAATGCAAGTTTGGCTAGAACTAATTCAACAACCTGAGTGGGCCCCCAGTGGTGACGCGTGAAGCGCTCGCGAAAGACGTGCAGCGATGACCGAATGCTTACATTTTTTGTTAGGCCGTTCAATTAATATGATGTTATTTTCAAAGCTCACCTTTGTCCACAAAAATAACGTCTCCTTTCTTGGCATATGCTGGGATAGCGCTTGCTACAGTAGCGAAACCGTAACTGTAGAGCACCGCCTCTTCACAGTTCATGAATCTTAAATTTGATGATTTTTTTTCAATTTCGGTGAAAATCTTTCAGAGTATTTTCCACAAGCAGTTTTCAAAAAAATATATATTGTGGAGAATTTCTCGAATGAAAAAATGGCCGACTCAAATGAGTAACTTTTTTCGTGTAAATACGTTGAGGCAACTTAAGAATTATTTTCAGATCTTAAAAAGTCTTAACGGTGACTTGTGAAAGAATAAAATTTAGTCAATTTTTGAATACTTTTTTTTAAAAAAGAACTTCAAAAGCTCACGCAGCAAGTTGACTTTCAAGGTTTAAGTGAACATCGACGGTTCCGTAAAATCCTCTCGGTCCACATGAACCGACTCCGTACTTGAAAATGGTTGCTTTGGCCTTGTCCTGAAAAATGTCACTCACAAATTATTGTATGAAAAATTGAAGAAATGGAATTGTTTTTACCCATTTTTGGAGAAACCTATGAGTCTTAATTAGACATGGGTATATTGCTAATAGCATTGGCAGTCGATTGACAATGCAATTTTGTTATAACATCATCGTCAACGTCAAGAAGGCCTAGAAATCAAAATCCAAGTCAATTGCATTGCACATATCTAGCAAAAAGTCTGACCGATTTCAAACGCGCGCCAGTCGCGTTGTTGTAAAATGAGTACGGTAGGGTCGGGACTCTTGCAAAGAACCGTTAGATCTTTGTGGATTTAAATTATTACTTTCAGTCCATTGAAATTAAAGGCGCATTACTTAATCGTTCTTGTATTTCAAGGCGAAACTACTACGGTACTAACTACCCGATTTACGGAAGTCAGACTTTTTTACAGGTAGAGGAAGCTATGTGCATTGTCAACCAATTGCCAATGATTGGCAATATGCCTATGCCTAGTCTTATTACAAACCCATTTCGGTCAAGTTTTTCCAAAATCTAATTTTTTGTACTTTTTCCATCAAAAAATTCGTAAAAGTGAATCAAATCAAAATTGAGTTCTTCACTTTCAAAGAGAACGAAATTCGGCAAACAATGATTCTTCTTGAACATAAAAATTCTCATTTTAAAAATCGATAAACTTCATTTGAAAAAAAAACGCAAACCCCACCTCAATTCTTTTGTTGCCGATGAAGCTGAGGAAGTTCGACGAAGCAAGATTGAGGTACTTTTGACCGTCAATCGTCACTTCCTTTGTCATTTTTCTGGAATTTTGATTAAATCTTTCGCATTATTATCAGAATCGATTGACTTTTTTTTCAATTTCTCCAATGAACCAAACATCGTCAAAAGAGTTGCACGGAAGTTAAATTTTTCAAAACGGAACACATATATCGCTAGAAGCATGACCGTTTTCAAACGCGCTCTAATCTCAATTTTGCAGAATGAGTACGGTAGGCCTTCCTTAGGAGTTGGGACTCTCACAACGAACAGTTAGATCGTTGTGGATTTCAATTATTATTCTTACTTTCAGTCCATTGAAATTAAAGGCGCATTACTTAAATCGTTTTGTGTTTCGAGGCGTAACTGCTACCGTACTAAGTGCCCGATTTACGGATGCCAGATTTTTTTACAGGTAGAGGAAGCTATGTGCGGAAGTCGGAAGACGGAAGTGAATTTTTTCAACGGTAGTCGGGAGTGCAAAACAGTTGAAAAACCCAGAGATACTGTATATCCGCTCATTCTCAACAGGTGAAGGTCAATTCCTGACTGACAGTAGAAACGATTTCACGAAAAAAAAATTTTTGTGCAAAATGAACGGTGCAAAATCTCACCCATCTGCCAGTTTTGGATTCAAGACTGGGTGGTCCTGTGGTGTCTCTGGCACTAATGGTTCTGGCTCCCATTCCGCAATCAGCTCGTCTTTTTGCTAAAATGATAATAAATGGAGGTCAAATGTTCTGTAGGTCAAAAATATTAATACTTCAACTTTCTGATGGTTGTCTAGAATACAACTGGAAATTATCGAAAAAGAGAATATTCTATAAATTCGAACCCTAACACACCGCGCTAAGCGCAATAGAAAAGTGTTTGATCAAGCAGCAAGGGGAGGCGACCAATAAGCAGCGAGCACAAACCCCGCCCCTTCGTAAATCCTGCACCGCTGTAGATCAAATTACAGTTACTGTAGTTAAGAAACTTTTCTCTGACGTTTTCTCAAAATCCCAGAATTCATGATAAAAAGCTAGATACAAAGGAAATTTACATGCTTTGTAATTTTTCAATAGAAATTGGCGGAACAAACTTGCTTGTTAAGATGAAAAGAAAAGGACAGAAGGATTTTTAAAAATATTGAAACGCGAACGCGCCCTATAGCGAATTTGAGTTCAATATAATTTTCGTGCAACGCGTCTAATCGATAACGATCACCTTAAGCTCAGTGTGTTTTTTCAAATCCAACTGAAAAATTATCGGGAAAGAGAATATTCTATGAATTCAGACCCTAATGAAAGGTCCAACTTCCTATGGGTTAAAAATTTTTAACTTGTAGAAGTAAATATCGGAATTTTCATTAATTATTTTTTAGCTTTGAAAATTGTTCGAGTAAAATCACCTTTTCTGTTAGCTTGTGAGTGACTCTTCCAGCCTTCTTGCTTCTTGACTTATACCAAAAATATGCAGCAACTAGGAAAAGGAGAGCTTCCACATAATAGTGACCGGAGCCGGCGAAGAGAGACATCTGAAATGGTTGAATATGTCAAGGCTTCTTGAATGACAATTGTTGCTATGGATGCAGTGAAGGGGTCAAGTCTATGAGTAGATTCATGTTTCAGACCCCTTGAGATGGATAAACTCAGACTGGATTCCAGTTTTCCACAAATGAGAAATGGTTGGATCCAATCAAATTTTCCTTCTCTGAGCCCAACAGGGCTGGGGTATCAAGATAATGATAGGAATATGCTGGGATTGATCTGAACGTCGATGAAGTGGGAATTACCTTGGTACTGTAGAGAGAATTTATATCACTACGTTCACCAAATAGTACCACATGTATTAGGGTTTTTTTTGATTCCATATTATACAACACGTAAAAAATGGAGGGGCACACAATAATTATGATGACAAATGAAGAAGAATGATTATATGAAAACATTGTGCCACTCAGTCTCTCCTTATATTTTTCACTGGGAAGGAGATGTGGCGTTAGACATAAGACATAAATTTTCAGTTTTTTGTAGATCTACTCAACTCCGTAGAAGATAAATCTTCTATTATACGTATGTGTTTTGAAAAAAACATACTAATTAAACTAATTTGAATTTTATTAAAAATAAAACTAACAAATCATGTTTCAGAAAAATAATTTAACAAAAAAGCTCATTTGTTCTCATTTTTTCTCAATTACAGATTCTAGTAGTCAACGATTGGAACGAGAAACAAATAGCAAAGCTAATTTTATTCTTTTCATGAATTTCCGCTTTTCAGTCGTTATCACGAAAAATTGATATTTAAAAAACGTGCAAAACGAAAGAACGAAGCAAAAAAACTATTTTTCAGGTTGTACACACTGTGTTGCTGCTCGACCGTTGTATTTGTCTACATTCGTTCAGGTCTAGTCGGTGTGAGAGGGAGAGAATTAGAGAAAGATACTAGACAGTGTTTACTTAGAGTCCTAAAGGACTACTGTCTAATAACTTTGTGATTTCAAGTTTTTAGATCTTCGAATGAATTGAAAACTAATGGTATTGCATTCTTGCTGATGTAACCACAGTTTTGACCAAGAATCGTTTACTGCTCTAACTGGAGAAGCTTTTTAAACAGGTTCTCAGCTTCAAAACTTTTGGCGGAACGGCAATGGACCGTAACTGGGCGACAGATGGATGTCCGGGACGACTGTCGCCCATCTACGGTCCAATGCCGGTCCACGAAAAGTTTTGGAGCAGAACGGTTCACCACATTCTATTATATTTTTTGAGCTTACAGCGGCTATTGCTGGTCGTTACTATACGTTTTTCATTGAATCAGAAAAAGATCCAGAACGATTCTTTAAAAAAAATCTGAATCAAAGTATGAGAAAGGCAAAAAACGGAAATAATTGGAAGAAAACTCAGATTTATGAGTGAAAATACAAATTATATTTCTTCAATTTGATGAAAAGTTCAAAAAACATGAACATGGTAAATTTCTCAAAAGTTGAAACCTACACAAGTAGGGGCAATATTTATCCATAGCAAGCTTTGGAAAAAACTCTTTCTTTCCGACAAAAATTCATGGCAATAATCGGAAAAACCTATCAAAAAATAAGGAAACAACAACTTTTTATCAGTAGCAAACAGGCATCTGATCGACTAAATAACTTTCCAAAAGTGCATTCGAAAAGTGCAAAACTGTCAAGAATCCCATAAAATGTAGCAGAAAAAAAGGTGATTGGTACACTGCTGGAAATTGATAAGTTATGACTGATATCAGACGAGATGTCGTGTCATTCGAAAGTACACCAGGGGTCCAAGGAACACTTTGTTTTTTGTTGGTTTTGATTAATTAGACTTCCTTGTTTTTTCTCCGAAATTTGTGTTATCATCCTCCTAATAGAGTATATTCACTTCCAACTGTTCTGATAATGAAATAAATTCTTCAAGATAATGTACACATTTGGAAGAGTGGTTGATTTTCTGTTGTACTTCCTTGTTTTTTCTACGCCCAATTTTTATTTTCATTATGGAATTAATCTGAATATTGAAAAAAACCATCGATAATATTCGTATTTGGTAGAAACATGTAAACAACTTTTTCAAATTCTGCTTCATTATTTGAAAAATTTCAAGATTTTTGATGTTATTTTGGAAAAATATAAAGTTTTAAAATACTATTCAATGATCTCAAGTACCTAAATCAATTTTTAAAAAATTTGCTCCGACCCAAAACGGTTTCCGCTGACTAATCGTATGGAGAGGGTTCTGACACGGATGTAGATAACACTAACATACGGAAAACAACAAACTGATAGAGTTATCATTTCTATTCAACAAAGAAATACGAGAAAGTCGAACCATTCGGGTGTGCAATGGATACATTGCGTATCGAACAATGAACAAAACGTAACGAGAGAGAGAGAGAGAGAGAGAGAGAGAGAGAGAGAGAGAGAGAGAGAGAGAGAGAGAGAGAGAGATGACGAGAGGAAGAGATAGAAAGACAACAGATAGGGAGAGAAAGAGAACGGAAGAGAAAGAGAGAGAAAGTGAGAGAGAGAGAGTGTGTGTGTATGCGTGTCGTAGAGAAAGTGAGAGAATAAGAGAAACATAAAGGCATCTAGAGAAGTCTAGGAAACAATAATCGAATTATGGTAAACTAAAAACTAATCTGGCGAAACTCTTCCCGCTTAAATTAACTATTCAAGTTCAGAAAATTTAATTTTTTCAAAAATCAAAATCTCACCTTGAAGCTGATCTTCACTTCTGCTTGTCTCCTTTTGACGTACCAAGATCTGCTCTATAATAGTATTTTTGTATCCAAACACAAGTAAAAAACGCCACAAACGTTCAAAAACACATGCTAAGAGTGTTTGATTTAAAAAATTTATAACAAAAATTGTAACAACAAAAACCAACAATTTCATGAACTGCTTTTCTTCTTCTTTTTCAACTTCTTCTTGATTGTGGGGGATGGCTGGGCTATCTGGAAGGTTTTCCCTGTTACTTTAAGCGAGAAAAGTCTCTTGAACTACAGAATAGAACTGCAAAATCTCTGTGAGTGGTTTTTGTGGACTACGTACAAAGCAGTACTGTAAAAACCCTTCTTCCCTAATATGAGACACATATATCGCTAGAAGCATGGCCGTTTTCAAACGCGCTCTAATCTCAATTTTGCAGAATGAGTACGGTAACTCTCACAAAGAACAGTTAGATCTTTATGGATTTAATTTATTATTCTTACTTCTCCATAACTAAAACGTTGGATATTTGTCGACATTTCATAGCGTCTCGTGTCGTGCTACTATAGCGCGTTGAAAACGTCGCGAAAACATCGACAATCTTTCATCCACCGGCCAGGGGTTCGTTGCGCTCACACGACGTTTTCGGCCACGCCCCCAATCAATAAGAATTATTCCAATCACATTTATTCAATAGACAATGAGATACATGAACAACAGCAAAAATGCACGGAGAAAAGAGAGAGAGATAGAGAGAAAGACAAAAAAATAAATTTACATAGAGGATAAGGACTTACTCTTTGGTGAACACACTCTTTCAACTTCTCATATGAGACCTTCAGAGGTTGACGGATTGAGAGTTTTGGTACTTCAAAGGTGTCTGAATAGTGCGATCGATTCTGAAAACGACGATGGATTGATGAACTTCGGCTCTTTTTTACTTTTTCACTGTACGAATTAAGAAAATTATACCGAGAATAAAGCAAAAACAGTTTCGATAAAACGCTTGCAGAATCAAATAAAAACTCACGAAGTCAATAGGGGTAATGCTAGATGCTCACGTTCCAGATACATCTCTGATAACATGCGCTGGTTCATTGTTCTTCACTAATTGGGTTGCGAGACGGCCGACAAGTTCTCTTTTTTTTCTCTTTCTTTCTCTCTCCCTCTCTTCCTCCATCTTTAACTCTCACACACAGTCTCCCTCTCTCTCTCGCTCATTCTCTTTCTTTTTCGGAGTTTTGATATTATCACTAGCTTCATCAAATAGAATACTCACCATTACGTTGCTGATTCTTCAAGCAATCAGAAACTCGCTTCGTATTCTCCAACAATGTCAGCGCAGTGTAATAATGTCTGAAAGGCGGGTAAATCTGCGTAATCTTAGGTTGAAATTGATTTTGATATTCTTGGCTCGTGAGAGTGATTATAAACTATTAACAGAAAAAATCACCTATGAACGATATGCCTCTCGATCTCCCTGTACAGCTTGTGGAAAAAGCCGAACTCTCTTCTTGTGTGATCCATCATCTTAATATAAAATTTTGTGGTAGAATAATAAAAATTCATCAGATGAGGCGCAGTTTTCAAAATTTTCGAGCAATTTCCCATATAAATTTTGAAGAAAGCAAAAAATACCTGTTCAACCAAGTGAGTTCTCTCGGCAGCTTTTCCATCTAAACGGCTTCACATTTCCACCGTACTCCTTCGTATGTCACAGTGGTCCCATTATCGGGTTGACCAGGTCTGCGACGTTTCTGAAAATTACAACTGTAAGAAGTCGGAACAAAGGTGGGGGATGCTACAAGGTGGGGGATGCTGTTCTTTTTGATATTTTGACATGAGCTACAAAATAGTGAAATAGACGTGTTTAACAAATCAAAAATTCTGAAATATAAACTCTCAAACTTGGCCTAAATTCTTTGTTTGAAAAAACGAAGATTCTAAGGATTTTACTAAATCTAAATGAAACAATTCACTTCAAAAATTATTTTCTTGATTATACAGACTAAAACAAATGAAATCAAAGACCCAAACAAGTAGAGAGAACGATGACAGAATGAAAAAAAAAAGAAAAACGAGTGTCAGCTGGCGTGTCGTTTCGATGAGAGAGTAAGAGACAGAGAGAAAGATGCGGAGGTATTCCAGAACAACTCGCGTTGCGTCGGGAAAATGCGTTGAAAACGTCGATTTCAGGCCCCTCGCATGCAATTTGGCCCAAATAGTAGACAAAGTGTCGGATTTTTGCAAATCACCGATGAAATGTCGACAAATATCCAACGTTTTAATTATGGAGTTACAGTTCATTGAAATTAAAGGCGCATCACTTAATCGTTCCTGTGTTTCAAGGCGAAACTGCTACAGTACTAAGTAACCGATTTACGGAGGCCAGATTTTTTTACAGGTAGAGGAAGCTATGTGTGAGAGATTCAAGAAAAGGCAAAAAAAAGTATCTTTCGTCGAAACTCAAAACGCAAAAAATAGACTTTTTAACCTCGAGGTAGAATATACTCTTTTCAAAATGAGAAAAAAACCTTCGCTACTTCAACTTTCTCCTTTTTCTTGGGTTCTTCACTTCCAACCACTAATTTCTTCTTCTTCTTTATTTTCTTCTTCATCACTTCAGCTACCTCCTCTACCGTTGATTTCTAAAGTTTCCCTTCATTTTCTACACATGTTCACCACAAACCTTCAACTTCTTCTTCTTTTTCTTTGACGTGACTGGGGTGAACGGGCAATCTTCGAAAACCTGTTAATTTGGATGTTTTCTTGTGTTTACAAGATAAAAATCAACCTTTTTCTCTACGTTCACTGGTTGATCCTTTCTCTTGAACAGGAAGGGCGACAAGAGAGATTTTTCCAGCACTGATTCTTCCAAGATAGTCGTTTCTGAAAATCCAAGTGAGAAATCTATGAATAAATGTTTAATATGTTAGTTCTTGATCTGTGATCGATTCCTGACGGTGTTCTCCGTGTTCCAGAGATTTAAAAAAAACAACGTTTTTTCTAGTTTTTTTTGCGAGAAAAACGTCTGACCGGAGCAGGTTCTCAGAGTTATTACTACTCCCTATAATTGTTCGAGCTTTTAGCGGCTATTGCTGGTCGTTATTGAAGCACTCCGACCATTCTATCTCGAAAACACGGATTCCTGGGTTTTTGATTGACGTTTTTCCTGTTTCAAGACACGATATTCAAAGAATCAGTAAGAACTAGCTTACTTTGGGATCGTTTTCAAATTATGGTACAAAAATAGACAAATTTCAACACATTCGGTCTATACAGAACACATACCATTTTTTCGGTCATTTTATTGTGAAAAAGGGGAACTTTTAGCAATAAAACTCTTACCAGCAAGACTCTTGTTCATATCATCCCTTGAGATTGTGACACCCATGTCGAGATCCGCAGTCGATGGTCCACGACCGTGAATCTCTTCGAGAATCTTCTTTCTGAATGATGGATGCTTGACTCCGCCCTTTTGCGACAACTCACTTGTAATTCTTCATTTCACTCTCTCGATCGGCTTCTTCCAGCTTTTTCTCGTCAAACTTCAACAATGCGGCTACCGTTGCCAACTTTGTGTCGGATATCTTGTCCTCTGTCAGGATCAACTTCACAACGCTAAGATCTTCGAGATTCTCCGGTAGCCTGAAGATGTTAACATGTTCGAGTTCGAACTTACTCACTTTACATATGGTCCGATACAAATTTTGAAGTTAGAAAAAACTATTCTTTTTCATCAGAAACGCACTGTATGAATGCTTTTATTCACAAACTGTTTTTTTTTTCATAGAGAAGGACAGAAATACCATTTTTTCGACAAATCGCATAATCTCAGTCGCTCAGAAGGAATTTTTTAAAAACTATAACTAAAACCGGGTCGTTTCCACAACTTTTCAGACCGGTTCTATCATCTTCAGTGTAGTTGAAAACCTAGGAGATTTTTCAGACTTTCCTATTTCATAGTGCCTTGGTAGCATTCCCATTTCAGACATCAAAATCCAATCGTTTTACAAAATTTCAGACTGTTTTTAATCATTTCCGAAAGTTTACATGAAATATTGGACTGCTTTCAGTACTCTCCGACGGCGAAATGACAAAAAAAAATCTAAAAATGGGTTTGGATGACTTTTTTTTTTGAAAATAACACTAAGAACTATGTAAGACAACCATAAAAACTGAAAAAATGACATTATCTTTTGAAAAAAAACTCAAACTTAGTCAAAACGTTCGTATTTTCGAGGGGAAATTTCTTAAAAATCATATTAAAGCATTCATGACTAGTTTTGGTTGAAGTGGGTGAATGTTCACAAAAAATGAGACATAACACATCTCCCTGCTTACTGTATGAACTCTGGTCACTCCAAACAGTCCTCACTGTCTCGCTAGCTCTCGCGCATCAGCAGTCTCGCCTTCTGCCACACTTTCTCACCAGAGTTGCACGGAAGTAAAAATTTTCAAAACGGAAGTCGGAAGTGAAAAAACGGCGGAAGTCGGTAGGCGGAAGGCGGAAGTCGGAAGTAGAACTTTTTCAACGGTAGCCGGAGTGCAAAAAAAGTTGAAAAACCCAGAGATATTGTATATTCGCGCATTCTCAACAGGTGATAGGTCAATTCCATACTGAACAGAAACGATTTCACGGTTTTTTCGTCATTTTTCACGAAAAAAAATTTTTTGACGGAAGTCGGAAGTAGATTTTGTTAAACGGAAATCGGAAGTGAAATTTTTTCACGGAAGTCGGAAGTCGGAAGCCGGAAGTGAAATTTTTTCACGGAAGTCGGAAGGCCGAAGTCGGAATTCCGTGCAACTCTGTTTCTCACTCATTCGCAAGCAGTGATCTCTACAGTAACTAGCGATTTTACTTTTAGGGGGGAATGTTTGAACTTTTTGATTTCGAGCGCTCGTTAGTGACAGTTAACATATTTTAAACACTCGAGTAGAAATACGAAGGTGAAAGAAAGGAAAAATACTCATTGAAAATGAAAAGTTATACGGAACAATGAAAAGAGAATATCGAGTAGCCTCCTGCCCCCCGTAAACCTACACAGAACATTCTATGACCGGGGGTTCGTCTCAAAAACAGTCACATAGTGATCAAACTGTATACACCCACTGTAATTAATTTGTCTCTGTGCTCTCTCATTTTTGCTACTGTTCTCACCTCGGCACATAAACAGGAAGATGTGCCTAACCAAGTCGCGCATTCAATTTTTTGTTCTTCAAGAAAAACCTCACCTGCTTTCCACTTTCCTCGCGTATTTGCCTATCAACTTCCACGTTTTGACAATCTGCTCACAGTTTTCAACAATTCCGCGGTTAACTGAGGCACAGAGGCCGACAATGAACATCGAGAACTTTTCCTGAATTTTTATCATTAAGCACACCGAGCTAAAAGGGTGATTTTTATCGATTAGACGCGTTGCACGCAAATTATATTGAACTCAAATTCGCTATAGGGCGCGTTCGCACATCAATATTTTTTTTCACTCTTCTGTCATATTTTTCTCATCTGGACAAGTGAATTTGTTTTGCCAATTGCTGTTGAAAACTGCAAATCATGTAACTTTCCTTCGTAACTAGCTTTTTATCATGATTTTTGAAAAAACGTTCGAGAAAACAGTTTTAACAACAGTAACTGTAATTTGATCTACAGCGGTGCAGGATTTACGGAGGGGCGGGGTTTATGCTCGCTGCTTATTGGTCGCCTCCCCTCGCTGCTTGATCTGATATTTTTCTACTGCGCTTAGCGCGGTGTGTTGAGAAGTGTTCAAGATGAAATTTACCCAAAAACCGAGCTCCAACTGTCCCATTACTGTGTAGGCTGCTTTTATCGCATTCTTCCGTATCTGAAATTTTGAATTGCAAGTTACCGTTTTTATGAACAGACAAAGGTATGTATGATCAGAGAAGCCAACTCTTATTAGAATCAAACACATATAACTGGATCCAATCAGTTGCTTTCTCTGAGTAGTGTCGATAACAGAAATTCGACTTTCGTTAAAAAATTTTCATTTTCGTGTGATGAATTACGTTAAAAATGTGAAGAAACTTATTGAAATTGAGAAAAGGAGAGAATATCAATTTTCATCAATTCCTGTTCATAATCAGCAGATTTACGAAATTTACGGGTTTCCTCGAGACGTTGTCACTTCAAACTCCCCTTTTCAAAAAGGTTACTTCCGTACAAGACCAGTGTGAAGGCCGTTATTGATATTCTCGGAAGTGGTCTAATAATTTATCTTTTTCGAAAATATTAAAAAAAACACGTCCGCATCGCACTGCGGGAAAGTTAAAACTTCGAAGTTTGAAAAAAATTCCGACAGTTCTGGGCGAAATTTTATGAAAGTGGACTGTCTTTCACTAAAATTTTTGAGAAAAAATGAATCCAAAAGAATAATTGGAGGTCATTGTAATTCAAGTGCATATAATATAGCAACCTCACCTTCTCCAGTAGGTAGAGCCTTCGCAGAAACACTGCAGCGACAAAGCTCGAAACTTCTGGTTTCAGTTGATATGAGTCATCTTTCATGTTCAGGGTTCTCTGGCAAAACAAGTACGTGTTAATTTGTGAGCTGGTCAGTACTCACTCTATACTCTGTGTTGAGTGATTTCAATGTCGAAACTTCGTTGAACTTGCGCAAGTTTCGTGCCATCGATCTTAAAAAATGTTCAGTTGAGATTTCGAGCAATGGATGAAACATTCCATTTTTTATCTAATTTTTAATTGATATTTCAATACAAGCAGGTAGTCCTCGCTACGCTCAGAGCCGTTTTTCATTACAAAAACACATATTCAGACCTTTTTATTGAAAAAATAAGTAGTTTTCATTCCCTGTTCGCTTTCACACTCCCTGTACAACTCAAGTACGGCGAAAACTAATGCAAGTCGGGCTAGAACCAATGCAACAACTTGTGGGCCCCCAGTGGTCACGTGTGCAGCGCTCGCAAAAAATGTGCAGCGGTGACCGAGTGGTTAAAGCGTTGGATTTCTACTCGCTTAATGCGCGTTCGAATCTCGTCAACTAACGGCCACTTTCGCACAACCCTCTCCTTCCCCCCCCCCCCCCCCCCCTCAATCAAATCCAAAAAGCTTCACCCAAAAATTTGCCTCACGAAAAAGGGGGCGGGGCAAAGTGGGCGGAGGATTTGTCAATTAATAATATGACAAGCTCACATACGGTCGTTGCGCCTAACGGCGCAACAAACCCACGTAATTCTCTCGAAACGGGCCAGGGCCTAAATCTCGACTTTTTCGTACTTCTCGCAAAAGGGGGTAAAGGCATGGGGCCATCTAGCACCAGCCATCACCCCCTTTTGCGAGATGATTTCCATTCGATAATTCAGTTTAGGTTCAGCATTCGGAGGATTTGAGTAGGGTCCCCGGATTTGGCCTCAGGTAGAATTGCACGCATCCAGTTGCGCCGTTAGGCGCAAGTGCCGCGCCGAAGGCGCGGTTAGGCTTAGGCTTTAGGCTTATTAGGCTTTAGGCTTAGGCTTTAGGCTTAGGCTTCGGGCTTGGCACTGGTGCATTTAGGCTTAGGCATGGCCAAAATGGCTTGATTTGGTTAGGCTTCAGGCTTAGGCTTTAGGCTTGGCACTGGTGCATTTAGGCTTAGGCATGGCCAAAATGGCTTGATTTGGGGGGTCGACCTGATACACTACGTTGCAGCTATGCTTAAACCCCGGAAAACCCAATCCTAACCCCCTATTAGACTTTAGGCTTAGGCTTTCAACATAGGCTTGGCACTGGTGCATTTAGGCTTATTTAGGCTTAGGCTTAGGCTTAAGGCTCAGGCTTTATTTAGGCTTTAGTTTAGGCTTGGGCTTAGGCTTGGCACTGGTGCATTTAGGCTTAGGCATGGCCAAAATGGCTTGATTTGGGGGGTCGACCTGATACACTACGTTGTAGCTATGCTTAAGCCCAGGAATTAGGCTTTAGGCTTAGGCTTAGGCTTCAGGCTTAGGCTTTAGGCTTCAGGCTTTAGGATATAGGCTTCAGGCTTTGGGCTTGGCACTGGTGCATTTAGGCTTAGGATGGGCCAAAATGGCTTGATTGGCACTGGTGCATTTAGGCTTAGGATTGACCAAAATGGTTTTTCTTTATATTTGAGGCTATTAATGAGACATTTGAGTTTAGGCTTAGGCTTAAGGCTTAGGCTTTAGGCTTAGGATTTAGGCTTGGTACTGGTGCACTTAGGCTTATTAGGCTTAGGCTTAGGCTTTAGGCTTTAGGCTTTAGGCTAAGGCTTCAGGCTTAGGCTTAGGTTAGGCTTAGGCTTTAGGCTTGGCACTGGTTTAGGCTTTAGGCTTAGGCTTTAGGCTCAGGCTTAAGGCTTTTAGGCTTTAGGCTTAGGCTTTAGGCTTAGGCTTTAGGCTTAGGCTTTAGGCTTAGGCTTTAGGCTTAGGCTTTAGGCTTAGGCTTGGCACTGGTGCATTTAGGCTTAGGCATGGCCAAATTGGTTAGGCTTAGGCTTAGGCTTAGGCCTTAGGCTTAGGCTTCAGGCTTAGGCTTTAGGCTCAGGCTCCAGGCTTAGGCTTAGGATTGAGCTTAGGCTTTAGGCTTAGACTTTAGGCTTAGGCTTTATGCTTTATGCTTTAGGCTTTAGGCTTAGGCTTTATTAGGTTTAGGCTTAGGCTTAGGCTTAGGCTTTATTAGGTTTAGGCTTAGGCTTAGGTTAGGCTTAGGCTTAGGCTTTAGGCTTAGGCTTAGGCTTTAGGCTTAGGCTTAGGCTTATGCTTAGGCTTAGGCTTTAGGCTTATTAGGCTTTAGGCTTGGCACCAGTGCCGGCGAAGCCGGCACTGGTGCATTTAGGCTTAGGCATGGCCAAAATGGCTTGATTTGGGGGGTCGACCTGATACATTAGGCTTTAGGCTTAGGCTTCAGGCTTGGCACTGGTGCATTTAGGCTTAGGCATGGCCAAAATGGCTTGATTTGGTTAGGCTTCAGGCTTAGGCTTTAGGCTTAGGATTTAGGCTTAGGCTTTAGGCTTAGGCTTAGGCTTCAGGCTTAGGCTTAGGCTTAGGCTTAGGCTTTAGGCTTTAGGCTTAGGATTTAGGCTTTTAGGCTTTAGGCTTTTAGGCTTTAGGCTTGGGCTTTAGGCTTAGGCTCTAGGCCTAGGCTTTAGGCTTAGGCTTCAGGCTCAGGCTTAGGCTTTAGGCTGAGGCTTTAGGCTTTGGGCTTAGGCTTAGGCTTATGCTTAGGCTATAGTATAGGCTTTAGGCTTAGGCTTTAGGCTTAGGCTTAGGCTTAGGCTTAGGCTCAGGCTTAGGCTTAAGGCTTAGGCTTTAGGCTTAGGCTTTAGGCTTAGGCTTTAGGCTTGGTACTGGTGCACTTAGGCTTATTAGGCTTAGGCTTAGGCTTTAGGCTTTAGGCTTTAGGCTAAGGCTTCAGGCTTAGGCTTAGGCTTTAGGCTTGGCACTGGTTTAGGCTTTAGGCTCAGGCTTTAGGCTTAGGCTTAGGCTTTAGGCTTAGGCTTTAGGCTTAGGCTTGGCACTGGTGCATTTAGGCTTAGGCATGGCCAAAATGGTTAGGCTTAGGCTTAGGCTTAGGCCTTAGGCTTCAGGCTTAGGCTTTAGGCTCAGGCTTCAGGCTTAGGCTTAGGATTGAGCTTAGGCTTTAGGCTTAGACTTTAGGCTTAGGCTTTAGGCTTTATGCTTTATGCTTTAGGCTTTAGGCTTAGGCTTTATTAGGTTTAGGCTTAGGCTTAGGCTTAGGCTTTAGGCTTAGGCTTTATTAGGTTTAGGCTTAGGCTTAGGTTAGGCTTAGGCTTAGGCTTAGGCTTTAGGCTTAGGCTTAGGCTTTAGGCTTAGGCTTAGGCTTAGGCTTATTAGGCTTTAGGCTTAGGCTTTAGGCTTAGGCTTCAGGCTTGGCACTGGTGCATTTAGGCTTAGGCATGGCCAAAATGGCTTGATTTGGTTAGGCTTCAGGCTTAGGCTTTAGGCTTTAGGCTTAGGCTTTAGGCTTAGGCTTTCAACATAGGCTTGGCACTGGTGCATTTAGGCTTATTTAGGCTTAGGCTTAGGCTTGGCACTGGTGCATTTAGGTTAGGCTTTTAGGCTTAGGCTTAGGCTTGGCACTGGTGCATTTAGGCTTTTAGGCTTAGGCTTAGGCTTAGACTTTAGGCTTAGGCTTGGCACTGGTGCATTTAGGCTTAGGTTAGGCTTAGGCTTTAGGCTTAGGCTTTTAGGCTTTTAGGCTTTAGGCTTAGGCTTTAGGCTTAGGCTTAGGCTTAGGCTTAGGCTTAGGCTTAGGCTTAAGGCTCAGACTTTATTCAGGCTTTAGTTTAGGCTTTAGGCTTAGGCTTAGCCTTAGGCTTAGGCTTTAGGCTCAGGCTTTAGGCTTTAGGCTTTAGGCTTTAGGCTTAGTCTTTAGTCTTTGGGCTTTAGGCTTTAGGCTTCAGGCTTAGGCTTTAGGCTTAGGCTTTAGGCTTCAGGCTTCAGGCTTCAGGCTTCAGGCTTAGGCTTTAGGCTTAGGCTTAGGCTTTAGGCTCTAGGCTTAGGCTTATGCTTTAGGCTTATGCTTTCGGCTTAGGCTTGGCACCAGTGCGCCGAAGGCGCACTGGTGCATTTAGGCTTAGGATCGCGTGAAAAAGAGGTGTTTTGGGGTGTCAACTGACATACTAGGCTTGCACGACCCTTAGACGGCAGAATATCAAAGCCTAACCCCCTACATATTGGTTTAGGCTTTAGGCTTAGGCTTTAGGCTCAGGCTCTAGGCTTAGGCTTTAGGCTTAGGCTTAAGGCTTAGGCTTAGGCTTTAGGCTTTAGGCTTAGGCTTTAGGCTTTAGGCTTTAGGCTTTAGGCTTAGGCTTTAGGCTTAGGCTTTCAACATAGGCTTTAGGCTTAGGCTTAGGCTTAAGGCTTAGGCTTTATTTAGGCTTGGCACCAGTGCCGGCGAAGCCGGCACTGGTGCATTTAGGCTTAGGCATGGCCAAAATGGCTTGATTTGGTTGGGCTTAGACTTGGCACTGGTGCATTTAGGCTTAGGCATGGCCAATTAGGTTTAGGCTTAGGCTTAGGCTTTAGGCTTCAGGCTTTAGGCTTCAGGATATAGGCTTCAGGCTTTGGGCTTGGCACTGGTGCATTTAGGCTTGGGCATGGCCAAAATGGCTTGATTTGGGGGGTCGACCTGATACACTACGTTGTAGCTATGCTTAAGCCCAGGAATTAGGCTTTAGGCTTAGGCTTCAGGCTTAGGCTTTAGGCTTCAGGCTTTAGGATATAGGCTTCAGGCTTTGGGCTTGGCACTGGTGCATTTAGGCTTAGGATGGGCCAAAATGGCTTGATTGGCTCTAGGCTTAGGCTTTAGGCTTAGGCTCCAGGCTTAGGCTTTAGGCTTAGGATTTAGGCTTAGGCTTTAGGCTTAGGCTTCAGGCTTCAGGCTTAGGCTTAGGCTTTAGGCTTTAGGCTTAGGCTTTAGGCTTTTAGGCTTTAGGCTTTTAGGCTTTAGGCTTTTAGGCTTTAGGCTTAGGCTTTAGGCTTAGGCTCTAGGCCTAGGCTTTAGGCTTAGGCTCTAGGCCTAGGCTTTAGGCTTAGGCTTAGGCTTTAGGCTTTAGGCTTAGGCTTAGGCTTAAGGCTTAGGCTTTAGGCTTAGGCTTTAGGCTTGGTACTGGTGCACTTAGGCTTATTAGGCTTAGGCTTAGGCTTTAGGCTTTAGGCTTTAGGCTAAGGCTTCAGGCTTAGGCTTAGGTTAGGCTTAGGCTTTAGGCTTAGGCTTTGGGCTTAGGCTTTAGGCTTAGGCTTCAGGCTCAGGCTTTTAGGCTTTAGGCTTAGGCTTTAGGCTTAGGCTTTAGGCTTAGGTTTTAGGCTTAGGCTTAGGCTTCAGGCTTTAGGCTCAGGCTTCAGGCTTAGGCTTAGGATTGAGCTTAGGCTTTAGGCTTAGGCTTTAGGCTTAGGCTTTAGGCTTTATGCTTTTTTAGGCTTTAGGCTTAGGCTTCAGGCTTAGGCTTTAGGCTTTAGGCTTAGGCTTCAGGCTTAGGCTTAGGCTTAGGCTTTATTAGGTTTAGGCTTAGGCTTAGGCTTCAGGCTTAGGCTTTATTAGGTTTAGGCTTAGGCTCAGGTTAGGCTTAGGCTTAGGCTTTAGGCTTAGGCTTAGGCTTAAGCTTTAGGCTTAGGCTTAGGCTTTAGGCTTAGGCTTTAGGCTTATTAGGCTTTAGGCTTAGGCTTTAGGCTTAGGCTTCAGGCTTGGCACTGGTGCATTTAGGCTTAGGCATGGCCAAAATGGCTTGATTTGGTTAGGCTTAGGCTTAGGTTAGGCTTAGGCTTAGGCTTAAGGCTTAGGCTTAGGCTTAGGCTTTAGGCTTAGGCTTTAGGCTTAGGCTTAGGCTTTAGGCTTAGGCTTTAGGCTTTAGGCTTAGGCTTTCAACATAGGCTTGGCACTGGTGCATTTAGGCTTATTTATTGGCACTGGTGCATTTAGGCTTAGGCATGGTTAGGCTTAGGCTTAGGCTTGGCACTGGTGCATTTAGGCTTTTAGGCTTAGGCTTAGGCTTAGGCTTTAGGCTTAGGCTTGGCACTGGTGCATTTAGGCTTAGGCTTAGGCTTAGGCTTAGGCTTTAGGCTTTAGGCTTAGTCTTTAGGCTTTAGGCTTTAGGCTTCAGGCTTAGGCTTTAGGCTTAGGCTTTAGGCTTAGGCTTCAGGCTTCAGGCTTAGGCTTTAGGCTTAGGCTTTAGGCTTAGGCTTTAGGCTTAGGCTTCAGGCTTCAGGCTTAGGCTTTAGGCTTAGGCTTTAGGCTCTAGGCTTAGGCTTATGCTTTAGGCTTATGCTTTCGGCTTAGGCTTAGGCTTTAGGCTTAGGCTTAAGGCTTAGGCTTAGGCTTAGGCTTAGGCTTAGGCTTTAGGCTTAGGCTTTAGGCTTAGGCTTTAGGCTTTAGGCTTTAGGCTTTAGGCTTTAGGCTTAGGCTTTAGACTTAGGCTTTCAACATTGGCACCAGTGCCGGCGAAGCCGGCACTGGTGCATTTAGGCTTAGGATTGGCCAAATAGGCTTTAGGCTTAGGCTTCATTTAGGCTTTAGGCTAAGGCTTCAGGCTTAGGCTTAGGTTAGGCTTAGGCTTTAGGCTTAGGCTTTGGGCTTAGGCTTTAGGCTTGGCACTGGTTTAGGCTTTAGGCTTAGGCTTCAGGCTCAGGCTTTTAGGCTTTAGGCTTAGGCTTTAGGCTTAGGCTTTAGGCTTAGGTTTTAGGCTTAGGCTTAGGCTTAGGCTTCAGGCTTTAGGCTCAGGCTTCAGGCTTAGGCTTAGGATTGAGCTTAGGTTTTAGGCTTAGGCTTTAGGCTTAGGCTTTAGGCTTAGGCTTTAGGCTTAGGCTTTAGGCTTTATGCTTTTTTAGGCTTTAGGCTTAGGCTTCAGGCTTAGGCTTTAGGCTTAGGCTTCAGGCTTAGGCTTAGGCTTAGGCTTTATTAGGTTTAGGCTTAGGCTTAGGCTTCAGGCTTAGGCTTTATTAGGTTTAGGCTTAGGCTTAGGTTAGGCTTAGGCTTAGGCTTTAGGCTTAGGCTTAGGCTTAAGCTTTAGGCTTAGGCTTAGGCTTTAGGCTTAGGCTTTAGGCTTATTAGGCTTTAGGCTTAGGCTTTAGGCTTAGGCTTCAGGCTTGGCACTGGTGCATTTAGGCTTAGGCATGGCCAAAATGGCTTGATTTGGTTAGGCTTAGGCTTAGGTTAGGCTTAGGCTTAGGCTTTAGGCTTAGGCTTAAGGCTTAGGCTTAGGCTTAGGCTTTAGGCTTAGGCTTTAGGCTTAGGCTTTAGGCTTAGGCTTAGGCTTTAGGCTTAGGCTTTAGTTTAGGCTTTAGGCTTAGGCTTTCAACATAGGCTTGGCACTGGTGCATTTAGGCTTATTTATTGGCACCAGTGCCGGCGAAGCCGACACTGGTGCATTTAGGCTTAGGCATGGTTAGGCTTAGGCTTAGGCATGGTTAGGCTTAGGCTTGGCACTGGTGCATTTAGGCTTTTAGGCTTAGGCTTAGGCTTAGGCTTAGGCTTGGCACTGGTGCATTTAGGCTTAGGCTTAGGCTTAGGCTTAGGCTTTAGGCTTTAGGCTTAGTCTTTAGGCTTTAGGCTTTAGGCTTCAGGCTTAGGCTTTAGGCTTAGGCTTTAGGCTTAGGCTTTAGGCTTAGGCTTCAGGCTTCAGGCTTAGGCTTTAGGCTTAGGCTTTAGGCTTAGGCTTCAGGCTTCAGGCTTAGGCTTTAGGCTTAGGCTTTAGGCTCTAGGCTTAGGCTTATGCTTTAGGCTTATGCTTTCGGCTTAGGCTTAGGCTTTAGGCTTAGGCTTTAGGCTCAGGCTCTAGGCTTAGGCTTTAGGCTTAGGCTTAAGGCTTAGGCTTAGGCTTAGGCTTAGGCTTAGGCTTTAGGCTTAGGCTTTAGGCTTAGGCTTTAGGCTTTAGGCTTTAGGCTTTAGGCTTTAGGCTTAGGCTTTAGGCTTAGGCTTTCAACATTGGCACCAGTGCCGGCGAAGCCGGCACTGGTGCATTTAGGCTTAGGATTGGCCAAATAGGCTTTAGGCTTAGGCTTCATTTATTAGGCTTTAGGCTTGGGCTTAGGCTTGGCACTGGTGCATTTAGGCTTAGGATTGGCCAAAATGTTAGGTTTAGGCTTAGGCTTAGGCTTTAGGCTTCAGGCTTTAGGCTTCAGGATATAGGCTTCAGGCTTTGGGCTTGGCACTGGTGCATTTAGGCTTAGGATGGGCCAAAATGGCTTGATTAAACGGGATGCGATTTACTAATTGCCATAAAATAGAAATATTTCTGTTAGAAGTTGTTTAATGCAAACAGTATGAGTTTTGGAACAGTGTTGGAAATGAAAAAATGAAGAGATACAATGGATCTCTGAAGTATTTGAAGTGAGTAAGTGAATTGGAAATAAATGAAGAATAACAAATATACATCCGGTCGTTTTTTTTTTGAAGACATTTCACTTTTACTTTGAAAACTCACTTGAAGAATCCCCAATAACACTGATGTTTGTGCGGTCCGCTCTGCTTGTAGATTATTTGATTGATGAGAGTTTCAGTTTCTGCAACCAATGGGACTTTCATTTGGTCAATCTGAATGGAATGCTTATTTGAAGACATTAACGGTTACGGTTCCCACGCCCATTATCTGTGCTCATGACGACTATTGCTGGTCGTCACGAAGTTTATGAACTTTATTTTCAAAGAATAAAGTTATTATTATTATAACTGTACTTCAGTGACTTTGAAATTTTGGTAAATTTTTCGAAACTTGCAATGTAACTTTTTTTAAAACATAAATTCCAAATTTATACTTTTGCAGTATTATTTTTGTTAAAATTAATGTAAGTATTTTTCTTTCAATTTAATTTTTATTTAAAATTTCCAAATTCTCTATATCCTATTTTTCTCCATTTCTTTGATTTTATAAATATATTTTATATTCATGTTTCGATTCAATTTTTAAAAAATCTGATTTCATGCTTGTTCTCTGATTCTGCAAAACTTCTATTCAGAATAACTTTTCAATTTTCTCCAATAATCAAAAACCCACCACGCACATAAGTACATGAATCGCTTCTTTCGCTTCTGTCTCAGTCTCGCATGCCTTCCATCCGAACCACTGTTTCGGGGGCTTTGCACATGTTTCTTCAAGAAATT
Source organism: Caenorhabditis parvicauda (assembly GCA_963978915.1). NCBI lineage: Eukaryota > Metazoa > Nematoda > Chromadorea > Rhabditida > Rhabditidae > Caenorhabditis > Caenorhabditis parvicauda. Next base: position 1,065,901 of record OZ022251.1, on the reverse strand, counting down.
CTGAATTTTGCCATCAAAGCTGAAAAATCCAAAATCTTACTTATAAATTCATCTTCTGAAGTGCATGCTTCCATCGGCTTCTGCAGTCTGTTTAAAACTTTTCCAAAATCATCAATTGAAGATAACACATGGCACGAAGACCAAAAAAAACAACGAACACTATCGATGTATAAAAATTTAACAAAAAGCAAATCAACAATAACAATTCGAAAACGGAACTTAAACGATTGGCATGATGATCACTTTTACCTATTGGTTGGTTCGAGTCGTCAAAAATGTGTTATCGAGAATTCAACGTCGGAAAACTCAGGAAAATTCAGGTTTTATCTTACAACAATTTTCCGAAATCATGATCCTTTCTTAGTAATGCTGAGCACAAAGATGTCGGTTTTTACTGTAGACCTATCAGATTTTGGAAACAGTGATTCTCTTCTGAATTACACTATAAATCACCTGTTTTGTGAGTTCCGATGCTCACCAATAGGTAAAAATGGCCACTTGGTAATGTGAATTTACAACTCATCTTCGCGTTTTTCTTCTTGGCGTCGGTGCTTCACCACTCGGCGCTTTGAAGAGTTGTGCTGCGCGGAGCGATTTCATCCGGACAGCGTCGTCGTTGTTCAGTTTCATCACATTACAGCCGAGTCCTTCGAAGAGCTGCAAGTAATGCATTATTCTGGCAGTGATTCGATAACATCTGATCACCCTCTCATGACTATGACCTTTTGGATGTAAACACCTGGGACACGCCCCCTTGTGATCTTGGCCCTGATCATTCCATGTCTCTGTGCTGACGCCGCGAGGTGTCTCACAGACCTCAACCTTGTCGACAATAAAGGTTACCACAGACATGTTGAGACTTCATGGCATATAAGCACCGTCAAGGCTTATTATGTTATAATTCTAGATTTTTGACTACATGTTTTAAAAATGTTATGTTGAAAAAAACCTTTTCTAGCTTTGTCAGTGGGTATCCCAAGGCCATGTGGAACGGTGTCGTAGGAACGAGGTGAGCAGGAGCTGTAAAATTATACTGATCAAATTCATATTCAGAACATGGTAAAAGCTATATTTAAGCATGAACAGCATAAAATTTATTTTTTTAAGCATGAACAGCATGAACCCTTGTTCTATTAACTGTTGGGAACCTTCCTAAATTACGGTCAAATGCAATTTGTCAGACTACTGGTTGGAATTGATCTGAATATCCTGGTCGAACAACTAACACCAACGTTCTATCATTACTAACACTCATATTCAGTTCCTCTCCTCCGGTTATCTTACAAAGCTATCCAACGTACTTCTTGCAAAAAATTGCACAACTGTTCAACTTTTTTAAAGGTTCTCCTACGGTTCCCACGCCCATTATCTGTGCTCATGGCGGCTATTGCTGGTCGTCATGAAGCTTATAACCTTTTTTTCTACATGAATAAAGTTATTATTATTAATTACTGAAAAATATCGGGTTTCTACCCCTTTTTCTCAGTCATTCTGGACAATTTTTGCAACGGTTAAAAAAAATAACAGAGGAAATCTCACCCAATGTTAGGGCCAATGCAAGTGCATGGGCTAGAAATCTGTCGTACTGGGCCAAATTGAGCTTTATCCTATCTGCTCCCCTGTTAGTGACACCACGATTCGAAGTTGCATCTGGAAGAAAAATTTTATTGGTATTATTTATCGCACAGAGAAGAAGTCAACTCTGATTGGATCCAAAAAATTCCAGATTGGATTCCAGTTTCTCCCAAATTAGATGTGGTTGGATTCAATCAGAGTTGCTTTTTATGAGATGGATTGAAATACACCAATTTTCATGTATTTTCATTTGTAGTGAATAAATTCAATATAATTATAATTTTTTGGCTCTGATTTATCTTGCAGACGTTTACACCTTTAACAGCGTGTGTGGTACGAATAAAATTTCAAAACTTCTGCCACTAAATGTAAAACATGTTCCATCTTTTCAATTAATTAATACAAGCCGGTAGTCCTCGCTACGCTCAGAGCTCATTTTTCCCTTTTTCATTACAAAATCAAAAATTCAGACTTTTAAATTGAAAGAAAGTGATTTTCTGAAGGCAATTTATTCGCTATTTCTCTCTCTCTCTTTTTCCAATCGGAAAGTGACTATAACTAATGCTAGTGTTGCTGAAACCAATGCAAGAACACGCGTAGACCCCCGAAGCCATCACTAGTCACGCAAACGGTCGCCACAAAATTTTGTGCAGCGGTGACCGAATGGTTAAAGCAGAGAACTTTCACGTAGGCATGGGCATACTGCCAATCATTGGCAGTCGATTGACAATGCTATTGGCAATGCAGTTTGTTATAACACGATCTTTAACGTCAAGAAGGCCTAGAAATCAAAATCCAAGTCAATTGCATTGCCAATCGACTGCCAATCATTGGCAATATGCCAATGCCTACTTTCACGTGCTCGTCGCAGGTACGCTTCCCTCTGGGCACTTTTGCACAACCCCTTCCTCTCCCCCTACCCTACAACAAAACCGAAAAGGACCACCCAATAATCGGCTTCACTAAAATGGGGGCGGGGCAAAGTGGGCGGAGGATCCTTCGTTTATATATATGATGATTCCAAGTCCCCCTAGGATTCGTCCTGCGATATGTTTTTTCTAACTTTACAACAAGACTGCGAAGTCTTGTCGCGAACTTTTATCTGATTTATTTCTAATCAATATTCCACATTGTTAATTCTTGTGAAAACTTCCACTGGACTTTTCGAGAATTATGTTTTGGTTCAAGAACGTTGTCAAGAATTTCATAAGGTCACATCATGCTAGGAGAAAAACATGTCTCATTTATCCTATAATATTGATCTTCTAGTTCTATCAGAATTCTCAGCATGAAACTTTTTCCGAATCCAAAATGCCTACTGAAAATATTGAATTTCTTCTCAACATCAGACATTTCTCAACAGACACATTGTAAAAAGTTCCATGTAATCATAACAGGTAACATGAAAAATTCTGTAAATTTATAGTAACTTTAATCTGATTCTAAAACGTTTCTGAATCGATATCACTCAAAACCTGAACAATGTTTTCCGGACCCAAAATCGAAAAAATTCATGGTCTATAGCCTTACACACTGCGGTAAATGCAGTTGAAAAGTGTGAGCAAAGAAAATTGATAGAGAAGATCACATTTCAGTTACTGAAAAATTTTACCTTCCCTACTTTTTTTCGTCCCAGATTCACAAATCGTAGCGTAAAAATGTTTGAAGTAGGTAAAACTATCGTTAGTAACAGTCCGCAACATTCAATATGTCTATTGAAACATTTTTAAAGTACAAACACCTTCGAAAATGAAAGCGGAGGTCGGCAAACTCCGGAAAATAATAAATGTGATTTAAAGGTGCCATAAGAATCTTTAAAGACCATTTAAATTTCTTTATGGCACCTTTAAATGCCATTATTTTTTCCAAATGTGATTTAAAGACATCTGAGATATATTTATGGCACCTTTGAATTCCATTTAAATATTAGGCGTTTCTGAGATGACTTCGAAGAGACTTAATACGAAAAAGTGTACTGAATCGTTTCTATTAAGAATCATTTCCTCAAGGAGGGCTTACAAGGTGAAAAATTTTTTTTGTGATAATCAAGTTTAAACTTTGATCAAATCTTATCATCGTACCTAACTAGTGCTTTGAACCTTACCTAAGCCTAAAATTTGAGGTGTCGACAAAGATAAATGAAAAAATGATTCTCAATAAAAACGATTCAGTACACTTTTTCGTATTAACTTTCGAAGAGTATTTAAATGTACACCGAATGTCATTTAAAGATTAGACATTTCAAAAGTTAAGAATAGTAATAAATCGCATTTAAATGTGCTATAAAGAACATAAATGAACTTCAATTCAGACATAATCTTTAAATCATATTAATTATTTTCCGGAGAAGCGGTTGCGAAGGGCAATTAGTAAAATGCACCCCGTTGCACTCTGCACTCTGCACTCCGTTTTCAAAAATGGAGTGCATGCACTTTTTTTTCATTGCACCCCATTTTCAAAAATGGAGTGCATGCACTCTTTTGTCATTGCACTCCGTTTTCAAAAATGGAGTGCATGCACTTTTTTTACTGCACTCCATTTTGAAAAATGGGTTGGTTCGTAGTTTTATCTTCTGAAAAGGAATTTTTGAACGTAAGTAGTAACAAAGTCTTCACTTTCACTTTTTCAGAGCTAACCAAAAATATTTCAAACATGTTTTTTAAAAAATATTCTTTCGATTTCCTTAACACTTAAAAATTCAATTGAACAGTGCTAATTTATTGAAACGATAATTTGTAAAATCACATTTTCAAGCTGTTAGTTCAATATTCGCCTATCATTCTATGTATCTCTTTGAATGTTCTTACATGAATCATGGTTTAGTTCCGAAATTGATTCCTGAAAAACTAATCTGTAAAAGATGTTAAATTTATTTTCAACAATATGAAAAAATGAACAACGGTACAAGAGAATGAGATCAACTTGTGTTGGGGAGAGGGAAATATTCAATAATCAACGAAATTTTCAGATGAATGTACTTTTCTTCTGGGTAGAAGTCGTAAACTTGTTCTATTACAGTGCAAAGGTTCTGACTGAATATTGATTCGAATTCTGCGCCTTTCTAGCCGTTAACATCATCCTGTGTCCTGAGCCCGCCACCATCACCAACGTCAATTTGAATGAAGTCGAAGGTCGCCTCTGAATATGTCATATATATTTCTGCTTAGCAATATTCCTGTAATCATCCATAGACAAACCACTGAGTGAAATCTTATCTTTAAAGTCAAATATTACCTTGATCAGTCACTGATTGGAATTCTGCGCCCTTCGAGCCATCAACATCATCCCGCGTCACGAGCACGCCATAATCACCAACGTCAATTTGAATGAAGTCCAAGGTCGCCTCTGAATATTTCATATATTTTTTCTTAGCAATTTTCATTTAAGTCATCCACATTATCGGTGTGACGTGATAATTCTTTTCTTTGAATGAGCTGACTATGTTCGTTAGCTTCCACACTCAACATTATTCCAAAAATAGAAACGAAAAACTTACATATGTTTTCAATAACTTTTCGTGTCGATACGGCTTCTCTCAATCGTTTCAAAACCACCATGGTTTCTATTTCACGTCTGAAAGAAAAAATTAAAAATGTTTCTTACGTGTTGACATTTAAAAAATTATTTTTCAAAATAGAGTATGCTTTATAAAGAAAACACATTTTCTTGCTGATGAATTCTATTCATCAAAAAAATCGGACTTGATAATTGTTATAAAACTTACATCAGTAACCTCCATGACATGAACATCAAAACATCTGTTACTAACGTTCAAAAATTCCTTTTCAGAAGGTAAAACTACGAACCAACCCATTTTTCAAAATGGAGTGCAGAAAAAAAGTGCATGCACTCCATTTTTGAAAACGGAGTGCAATGACAAAAAAGTGCATGCACTCCATTTTTGAAAATGGAGTGCAATGAAGAAAAAGTGCATGCACTCCATTTTTGAAAACGGAGTGCAGAGTGCAGAGTGCAACGGGGTGCATTTTACTAATTGCCGTTGCGAAGCGGTTTTATTGTCTTATGCCCTTGCCGAGATGTGCCTTACGTGATTTTTGGGTTCGAAAACTTAGTATCTCCGAATCTCTCGGAAACTATCCAATATCTTTTTCAAAAAAAGGTGAAAACGACAGAACCGCCTCCAAAAGTTGCATCAACGGCTGCTACGAATTGTATCGTCTCCGCCACCCTCACAGATTCTCCGACCTTGTATATAACTATGCAGTACATTTTTTTTCAACTTGAGAAAATGATATCTCTCCACTCACTTCTTCATATGACTTCATGCAAATTACTTTTGTTTACAAAATTGACAATAGTAAAAAACGAACCAGGAAAGTACTCCGCTTGAACTTTGATTTTCATGGCCGATGGCATCTTGAGATCGTTCAACTCCTTCTTCAAGATCGATTTACTTTTACCAAGTGTCTGAAGGAAAATTTAATGATCTGATAGAAGTGATACTCTCACTATAAGAATATTGATCATGGTACCTAACAGCAGGTAGGCGACTGATCGAGTCGGTTCCTTTTCGTCATGAAGAATGGCTAGAAGAAGTTCTGGGAAGCCTGAAGCGGAACTGATATAGTCACCATTGGAAAATCAGAACTTCCGAATCTATTCAAAGCTCTTTGGCATTCATGAATGCGGTTCACACCTCGGCAAAGGCATAAGACAATAAAACCGCTTCGCAACCGCTTTGCCGACCTCCGCCTTCATTTTCGAAAGTGTTTGTACTTCAATTAATGTTTCACTTGGCATAATGAAAGTTGCGGACTGTCCCAACAATAGTTTTACCTACTTCAAACATTTTTACGTTACGATTTGTGAATGTGGGACGAAAAAAAGTACGCAAAGTATAATTTTTTGAACTACAGTAACTGAAATTTGATCTACTATATCGCTTTTTTCTTTGCTTACACTTCTCAACTGCGTTTTACAACATACTTTCGCTCCATTTCTAGCTCTAGACTTAGTTTCATGACTTCTCTGAAGGATTTTTCCGAAAAAGCTCAAAAATATTGAGATTACCAAACTTCCAAATTCCTTTGGAAAATGTGACTTTTCAATAGAGTAGATCAAATTTCAGTTATAATCGATAGAGTAGATCAAATTTCAGTTACTGTAGTTCAAAAAATTTTGTTTTTCCTGTCTTTTTTCATCCCAGATTCACAAATCTTAACGGAAAAATGTTCGAAGTGGGTAAAAGTCTAGGGAACAATCCGCAACGTTTATAGAGATGAGAAAATGAGGTTCAAATATTAGCCAAAATGAAATAATAATGAGGTAAGTGCGCTCCGCTGAGAGACTTACGCTTTTGCCGAGGTGTGTAACAGACGTGACATTCCATTGTTTTTATTCGAAACCCTCACCATCAGCTACATATTCCTTCTTTTTCCGTTCAAAGAACTCGATCGCAGCTTCTTGCATCAACTCGACCTCTTCACTGTTGACGAACATACTGAGCGGGTAAATATCCTTTGCCAAGTTGGCTGTGTAGACTGGCAGTGGCAGAATTGAAGAGACAGCCTGCAAAGACGGAATGACTAAACCAATAACCTTACGCAACTCGTCTTGATAGTTTAATATGGGTAGCAGAAGTGCACGGAACTAAAATTTTTCAAAACGGGAATCGGAAGAGGGAAGTGAATTTTCTTTCTTGGAAGTCGGAAGCGAATTTTTTAAACGAAAGTCGGAAGTGGATTTTTTCACGGAAGTCGGAAGAGGGAAGTGAATTTTCTTTCTTGGAAGTCGGAAGCGAATTTTTTAAACGAAAGTCGGAAGTGAATTTTTTCACGGAAGTCGGAAGTCGGAAGTGAAAAAGGACGGAAGTCAAAGTGAAATTTTTTCAACGGTATTCAGGAGTGCAAAAAAGTTGAAAAACCCAGAGATATTGTATATCCGCTAATTCTCAACAGGTGAAGGTCAACTACTGACAGAGTAGAGACAATTTCACGGTCTTTTCGTCATTTTTAACGAAAAAATTTTTGCCGGGAGTCGGAAATAGAATTTGTTAAACTGAAGTCGGAAGTGCAAAAAAAGGGCGGAAGTGAATTCCCTGCAACTCTGATGGGTAGTACTCCTCGCCTACATCAATATGCACAAAATTAAAACAAGTAACACAAATGAACTTGTCTCGGAAGTTAATAACTCTATTGCTTGAAAATTTAGAGAAAAACGAGACAATCTATGATGATACTTGAGAATCAAAAATATAGGAATTATGAAACGTATGTTTCATGTCACAAGTTATAAACTCAAAAAACATGTTAGAAAAGATTCCGCATAAATACTAACAATTACCACAATGCTGGAGAATGAAGATTAAAGAAGTTATGAAACATGTTTTTATTTAGCACGATCAATTGATTTAGAACTTTCGGTCCGGTCACACTGTTAAATGAATTCAGAATAAGTCGAGAAGTAATTTCTAGGTACAATTTTAGACTGCATGATTGTGATAAATTTCAAAAGAGCTGGCCTCTTTTAAACAAGCTAACTATTTTCTTGACTTAAAATAAGGTCGAAAAGAAAAAAGATAACTAACAATAAAAAGAAAAAGATAACTACCAAAGTCAAAATGGAAACTAACAATAATAACTTGCGGATACACTTTATATAAATTAAGAAACTTATTTTTCATGTAACAGCAGTTTTTCAGAGCGGTTTACCCCATTATATTGTTAAGCTAATAACGAATTTTGCTGATCGCTCGACCTCATTCTCCATGAATGAAGCGATTTCTAGTAAAAACAACCTCATTCTCCATGAATTAAGTGATTATTTGTAAAAACACTCAGAGAAGGCAACTCAGATTGGATCCAACCACATCTAGTTTGGGAAAAACTGAAATCCAACCTGATTTTTTCTGCATTTTCTGATTACTTTCGAATGCCCCAGATGTACTCGAAACTTGAGTTAACAGATAGATCATGAACAAAATTATTATGGAATTAATCATCATGATGTGTCATCATGGTTATAGGCCCATTTTCCATCAAATAAAAACTGCTAATTGGTTCCAATTTGATGAAGACCTTTAAATAACTACAATGTCCCGGAGAATTATTTTCTCGCCGAACACAAATAACACGATGAATCTTTGGTCAGCACGAGTATTTTGAAATTTTATTTCATTCCGATTGGAAACACAACTTTGGATCCAATTTGATTTTTTTCTGGATCCAATCTGAGTTGACTTCTTTGAGGATTCTGTTCTAATCTGTTTTTTGAGACCTCCGTAAATCGGTTACTTATTACTGTAGCAGTTTCGCCTTGAAACACAAGAACGATTAAGTAATGCGCCTTTAATTTTAATGGACTGAAAGTAAAAATAATAATTTAAATCCACAAAGATCTAACTGTTCGTTGTGAGAGTCCCGACCATAGGGTAGGCCTACCGTACTCATTTCACAAAAATTCGACTGGCGCGCGTTTGGAATCGGTCAGACTTTTTGCTAGATATGTGCTCAAGTATCATCATGGATTGTCTCGTTTTCTGATTTTTTTTCTGGATCCAGCCCGGTTTTTTCTTATTCTCCATGAATAAAGTGATTATTTGTAAAAAAAAAAAACACTCACTTTCTGTACCAAAGAGATCTGCTCAGCCTTGATACTGTCAATACCGACGTTGGAGTTTGATGCGAACGCAGTCTTACGAAGCTCATCAAGGGTGTCCTGAATGGAAAATTGAAAAGTTCAGAGAAAGAAACTCTCACCGTTTTGATCTGTCTCTTAAGCGACTGTTCTTGGAATTTGATCTTCTTAGAAGAACCGAACACCGACGTCAGCTCACGTCTCTTCTGTGCCCATTGGTCATTGGCGATTGTGTAGTCCTTGTCAAAGTCATCAACAGTACGTTTTCTGCAAAAATTTGATAAACTTCAAGTTGTTTTATTTTTTATTTATTATAAGGTTCAAAGCACTAGTTAGGTACAATGCTAAGATTTGATTGATGATCAAAGTTTAAACTTGATTACCACAAAAAAAATTCTGTACCTTGTAAGGAAATGATTCTTTATTCGATGATTCAGTCTACTTTTTCGTATTAAGTAGTTTTTTAAAGCGAAAATTGCATAAATGTCATGACCAGAACAGAATTTCGAATGCACCAGAACAGAATTTCGAATGCTTCGCTTCCGTTGAAGGTACTGACAATTTTTGTCGGTTTTCTCTATTTAGGACAATTCACTTTACATCAGAGTTGGAGAGATTCCAGAAACCGTACAGACACCGAATGGTTTCCCTGAGTTATACAGGGTGACCACTATTTACCCGGAATAGTTCAAATTGGTGTATATCAAAAAGTATGAGTCAGAACTCCGTGTAACTCAACAAATAGTTTTTTTCATGATTGTAACATAATAAAACATGGTTTTTTAACACAGATATAGTCAAGTTTCAGCTTGTATTTAAATGTGCTTTTATTGGAGGCCGATCGATTTTCATACCGATTACCATCTTTCAGGTGATTCGATGTGAATTTCACCTAATCTCCTCTTTCACAGCTCTGGTCCACTCTGGAACAATGTCTGTTGGTAGTCATTGTTCCCCAAGTCTATTGAAATATTTTTCAAACGTTTTAAAATAAAAAATAGAATCGAAGATGGCTGTTCTTGGAATTCTGAGATGTTTTCTGAAGTCACCTTCCGATAAATCACTAAATTGGTGGAATAGTTAAAAATGGTATAGTGAATGAAAATTTGTATGAATGGTTCACCATATAAACGCCAACACTTCACTATACGACGTTAAACCTTATTCCGGGTAAATAGTGGTCACCCTGTAAATGGCTAAAACTCACCGCTTGTTGATCAAATCCTCTTTATTCTTCGCATACTTCGCCTGAAACTCATAGAGCAGCGCCGGTTTGATTGTTATTGCTCCAGTAATTTTGTCGACTACCGCAACGGCAAAGTCGAATCCTTCATCGAGGCAGTTGACTTCTTCACCTACCTCTGCCACGTGGTCGCTTGCCTGAATAAGTTCCCTTTAGATACGTTTCAGGTACACAATACCTCATCCTCTACCACTGTGAAGAGAGATGTCTCTTTTCTGGATTCTGGTATGTGGCGCTGTAGTCTTAACTGAAAAAATTTGGGTATAACGTCTGACCGCAACGCGCCGAGTTGTTTTTTGGGTCGACAACAAATCCCAAATTCCTGATTCATACAAGTAGAAAGGCGAAAAATCTTTGTTTTTCCGATCTATAACCTTCTCATCGGCAGAATTTATGAAGTCTCTCCATAGACGGCTTCAGAGTCCCAAAAAAAAAGATCTGACACCGAAGATGACAAAATCGGTCTCAAAATCTGTTTTCAAAACCTGGTTTTCGAGTTATGTTCACAAAAAAAGTGTGAAAATCGGGTTTAGGATAAAATTATATGCGTATACACTGTGTTAAGAAAAAACGACAAGTTCTGATTACGGTAGAATTCTACACAATTTATGAAAACTGGGGAAACTTCCAGCACAAAAGTTGGTAAGCAGCTTGAACCAAACATTTCTTGTAAATTTCAGCCCAGGCGATTGATGGGCTCATAAATTGTGGAGAATTCTACCGTAATCAGAATTTGTCGTTTTTTCTTAACACAGTGTATAATATAAAAGATCAATCGCTTTTCCAGTTCGGGGTCCCCGGTCACTATCGAGAAAAATCAAAAAATAACAACCTCGAGTCAGGATTCAGAAAAAGAAACTTCAGAATTCGTTCTTGCAACAAAAAAACGCCCGATAGACAAAAATCATAATCCGTTTTGAGAAAAATAAAACTCACCTTGGTGATGTCAACAACCTTATTGTGAGCAAAAGAGCCAACAATGTCAATGTTCGCTGCTTCGTTCAAAAGTTCTTGACGACGTTTACTGCGCACCTCGATTTGTGCGTCTACTTCTTCCTGGGCTAACCACATTCTGAATATGTTCTTTTTTCTGAAGAGAATCAGGAAATAAGAAACCTGATCAGTCTCCAAACAAAAATCAATCAATAACTGTTGCTATTTTCGGTGTTGAAGCGTCAAAGAACACTGTGAGCACAGAAAAATAGATATTTCCGGTGTTGAACCGTCAAAGAACACTGTGAGCACAGAAAAATAGATATTTCCGGTGTTGAACCGTCAAAGAACACTGTTGGCACTGAAAAAAGTCAGTTTTATGATTAAAAATAGATGCAAAATATACAGAAAGGCAATTTAAAAGGAAATAGTAGAATGGTTAGATTAGTGGTCTAGTCCAATGGTTCTTGCTCCATTTCTTCATATCCTGATGAGCTAGATTGAACCTGGGAAGTTTCCGCTTCATGGGTTACGTTATGCAGAGGTTGAAGGACTTCGAAGCCGCCGTGGCTCAAGACTCCGGGATTGACTTCCAGCACTCCGTCAGGTCCTGAATAAGGAAAGATTACTTTGTGACTCACAATGCGCTAAGCGCAGTAGAAAAGTGTCGGATCAAGCAGCGAGGGGGGGGCGACCAATAAGCAGCGAGCACAAACCCCGCCCCTTCGTGAATCCTGCATCGATTTAGATCAAATTACAGTTACTGTACTTCAAAAACTTTTTCTTTTTTTTTTCTAAATTCATGATAAAAAGATAGTTACGAAGGAAAGTTACATGCTTTGTAATTTTTCAACAGCAATTGGCGGAACAAACTTGCTTGTTAAGATTAGAAAATTAGGATAAGAGAATGGCATTTAGGAAAACACAGACACCGCGGCAGACCACGGACGGCAGACCACCCCTTTTTTCTAGGCTTAGGTAAGGTTGGGACCCCCTGTTTTCACATAAGCTAAGCCTAAAAATGGTGCTGATTAAAATCCACAAAAAAAAGTTGGGGTCCCAACCTTACCAAAACCTAGAAAAAAGGGGTGGTCCGCCGTCCGTGGTCTGCCGCGGTGTCCGTGTTTTCCTAAATGCCTAATTTGCGGGCAATCAGTGAAACGCACCGGGTAAATTTTCCATTTGTATTCAGGCTTAGGCTGAACCTAAGCTATTAAAAGTTACCATTGTTCATCTCAAAAAAAAAGTTCATCTCTATTTTAGGCTTAGGTTAGGTTTGGGCCAGCTTTTAGGTTCTTTTGCTTAGGTTTTATGTAAGCCTGAATACGAATGGAAAATTTACCCGGTGCACCGCGGTGCGTTTTACTAAATGCCCCCGTATAATCTCTTTTAAACGCATAGGTCAAATTTTAAGTTGACCCAAAGATAAACTGTTTATTTAATTTAATTTCTTGGGTTTAAGCATAGCTGCAACATAGTATACACTTTGTTACAATAAAACAAGAACACCTATATTTTCTCATATTTCTCAGCTCATATTCAAGTTAGAACTATGTCACTTCACGAATGTTTTTAACGAACAGAAACAATGTTATTTGCCGAATATCTGCTGAATCGAACGATTGATTCAGAAGTTATAACAGAAAATGTCAAAAACAGGGTGTTACAAAAAAACAAGAACACTCAAATTACTGTAAGAAAAGAAAGTGTACGGTTGTCCAAACTTCATTTTTATTTTAATTTTTATCATTCAATAACTAATCAGTTATTTTTCAATGTATTGTGTGGTATAAAACATCTCTCTGGTGCATTAAAAAATAAAATCCTGTCTTTTCGTAAAAGCTGGCTTGTCCACATGGAAAATCGCAAGAAAAAATGGCAGGGCAGCTCTGTGTGTACTTAAATATCTTTAAAAATGTAATTTACTATTTCAGCTTGAGCGTTGAAAAAAATTGAATATTCTGAGTGATCGTGGAAGTCGTCTGATTATCGATAATGCGACTGACAAGACGATTGGAGTGCGCGAATTCGCTGTCAAATGGTCTCAATCAATCTCTTCAACTACAGCTTCACAAATCTGTTTCCAATCAAGCATGTAGAAATGTTTTTAGCTATTCTCAGGTTTTTAGCTATTCTCAAGTCAGCTCTCAGGGGATAGTTTTAAACAAGAAAATAAAATTTTAGATGAACCAGACGGTTTTAAAAGCTGTTGGAAAAAGTTACGGTAGGATTCCATCGTTTTTTCCACTCGTAATGAAAGTGCAGATGAACCTCTGACTTGCAAAGTTTTTTTTACGAACGGAAAATTTAATACTCAGTTTCTTCTGAGCACTGAGAATAGCTAAAAACATTTCTACATGCTTGATTGGAAACAGATTTGTGAAGCTGTAGTTGAAGAGATGGATTGAGGCCATTTGACAGCGAATTCGCGCACTCCAATCGTCTTGTCAGTCGCATTATCGATAATCAGACGACTTCCACGATCACTCAGAATATTCAATTTTTTTCAACGCTCAAGCTGAAATAGTAAATTACATTTTTAAAGATATTTAAGTACACACAGAGCTGTCCTGCCATTTTTTCTTGCGATTTTCCATGTGGACAAGCCAGCTTTTACGAAAAGACAGGATTTTATTTTTTAATGCACCAGAGAGATGTTTTATACCACACAATACATTGAAAAATAACTGATTAGTTATTGAATGATAAAAATTAAAATAAAAATGAAGTTTGGACAACCGTACACTTTCTTTTCTTACAGTAATTTGAGTGTTCTTGTTTTTTTGTAACACCCTGTTTTTGACATTTTCTGTTATAACTTCTGAATCAATCGTTCGATTCAGCAGATATTCGGCAAATAACATTGTTTCTGTTCGTTAAAAACATTCGTGAAGTGACATAGTTCTAACTTGAATATGAGCTGAGAAATATGAGAAAATATAGGTGTTCTTGTTTTATTGTAACAGAGTGTATCAGGTCGACCCCCAAATCGAACCATTTGGCCATTCACTAGTGCATAAAAGAGAGGTGTACGCACATCACCTTTTTCATGTTTGAAAGAAGAGTATGCATGATATTGCAGTTGATAACTTTCATGGTGACTTTTGAAACTCGATTCGAAATATAGAAATACTCACTGATAGAAAATTGAGTTCCTTCAGGCACAGAACCATCGATCAGAAGTTGACCCTTGTCGTTCATGTAGGCGGAAATACTGAAATAGTTCAAACTAGGATTTTAATAAAAGAACATATGTAATTCGCGTCTCAAGATCCAGAGATGAACCTTAACCGGGCATGCATGAAGTTTTCATGTGGAAAATTCTTGGGTTTTCTTTAACATGATATTTTAATTTGAAAATATAAATTGTATCATCTCTGGATCTGAACTATGTGAAGGTCTTTTAAGGTTCAGTCTAGTCACGGGCAGACCATTTTGCAAAGCACATGTGAAAACCTATTGAGCTATTTACGAAATTTAACGAAATTAACGATTTAAATGGATTTACGAAGTTTTTCGTTAAACTCAATTCAACGATTAACGAATTCGTTCAATTCTGAAAAAACCGTTAATTCAACATTTAACGGATTCGTTAAAAATGAGAAAACCGTTGATTTAACGTTTAACGGACTCGTTAAAATTTGAAAAATCGTTAATTTAACGATCAATAATTCCGTTGTAATTGAAAGTTGAAAATCATAGTTTAGTGATTTTTCTGTCACAATCATGGTCAATAATGCGTTTTTCAACAATGGTAGTGTTTAAAAAATTAACAAAATCCTAATTTGACCGCTTTAACAAAATTTTTCGTCAAATTTGGAATGTTAGGTGATTTAACGTTTAACGGTTTCGTTAAATTTGGAAAAACCATTAATTAATTAACGTTTAACGGTTTCGTTAAATTTGGAAAAACCATTAATTAATTAACGTTTAACGGTTTCGTTAAATTGGAACTTTCGTAACCAGCCTTGATTGGTACAAAGACAAATCGACTCACCTCAGCGGCTGCTGACCGTTCTCAACTTGAGGCTGTATAATGGGCACCAGATGAAAGGCCGTTTGCTCAGATGTGTCAGTTTCTGCCGCGTATTGAGTCGCCTCTTGTTGGGATTGTTGCTCGCTGACGGCAGTAGAGCCGTTATGACTGTCTTCTCTGAAGGAAAATGTTGCGGTGGAAAAAAACTGAAAACAGAGCAAGCGAAAAAATACTTTCAAAAAAACAAATGCAATTACTTTACATAATTTTTTGAATAAGAATAACCTCGTTACCTGTAGTTTGTATATATGTCTCCTATTTCTCTGTGCATTCGAACCGGATTGATGATCGTAGACGGCGGGTGTGCTGGGAGTGGTTTTGACTTCTGAAAATCTAGGTTGTGCACTTTTCAAGCTGAATACTACACATATCTAGCAAAAAGTTAGACCGATTTTAAACGCGCGCCAGCCGCATTTTTGTAAAATGAGTACGGTAGGCGTACCCTAGGGTCGGGACTCTCACAATGAACAGTTAGATCTTTGTGGACTTAAATTATTATTCCTACTTTCAGTTCATTGAAATTAAAGGCGCAGTACTTAATCGTTCTTGTGTTTCAAGGCGAAACTGCTACATTGATAAGTAACCGATTTACGGAGGTCAGACTTTTTTACAGGTAAAGGAAGATTTGTGTACTAAATGAAGTGTGAGTGGTGAAGAATGTTATTGTGCATTGTGTTGATTATTGTGGTTGTTGACGGATCGTCTCGTTATGACCAGTAGAATTGCACAAGATATATTTATTTTTCCAACGTTTCGGCAATCACGACATCTTCAGGGGTATATACCTCAAACTAGGGTAATTAAACCTTTTTAAAATCCAGGTTTAATTACCTTAGTTTGAGGTATATATCCCTGAAGATGGCGCGATTGCCGAAACGTTTGAAAAATAAATATATCTTGTGCAATTCTACAAGACGATCCGACACCAACCACAATGAATACTAAATAATGGGAATAAGCAACTTTACAGTGAAAGAAATTCCGAAGTGAATAATGTCTCTTACTAATCTCGATCTGCGACCTACGGTTAACAGAAAGTAAGAGTTGATTCAATCGTTCTACGGGATCAGTGACAACATAAAATAACTGTGTGATGCTATGGTAAGCGTGAATGATGAATTTTTGCAAAAAAGCTGAATTCTCATATGGATTTCAGTTCAATCTTTCTAACAACAGGAGCAAAAACATAAACTAACATTAGATACCAATGCCGGGTTCTGGTTTAAACTCTGTGGGTTGATTGTTGCCGGAATTAAGTCGATCAGGAAATCAAAGTGATCGAAGACTTTTGAGGCGGTCGCGATATCGTCCTGGAATGAAAAATAAGTGTTCAGAACATGCTACGGTTCCCTTTCTTACGAGATTTCATGTTTTACTCACGCTATTCGTAGACTAGCCATGTTTTCCCGGCAAACGAAAACATTCGGGTGCGAGGCGGTCAGCCGTATTATCTATTTTCATTTTGACTAGTAGTATTTAATTTACTGAAATTTCCGGTGTAACAAAACCTATCAGATGGCGTTCAAACCGTTCCAATCTTACTCCTATGAGAGACAGCGTTACCAAACGACTTTTTTTCTATCAGAAAAGACAACACGCCTCATAGAAACATGAAAAATCATGGGATTTTGTAAGACTCTCACTAGAATGTAAAATTTCATAACATTTTCAAACACGAACCTTGTGTACTGTCCTTCTTCTAGCATCATTGACCATGAACCAAGCAATTTGTGAGAGTTCTTCAACAAATAAGGTAGTACAAGCCGCCATGAAGACAATGGCATCAGCGCCGAGCATCTGTAAGAACGGGCAGTAGTTTCATGTTTCAGTTAGAAATGTGAAATTCGATAAAACCTGAACATACTCCGGAAAAAAATAAATGTGATTTGAAGGTTCCATAAGAATCTTTAAAGACCATTTAAATTTCTTTATGGCACCTTTGAGTTCCATTTGAATATTAGGCGTTTCTGAGATGACTTCAAAGAGTACTAAAATGTCATTTAAAGATTAGACATTTCCGAAGTGAAGAATAGTAATAAATCACATTTAAATGTGCTATAAAGAACATATGTTAACATAAATGAACTTCAATTCAGACATAATCTTTGAATCACATTTATTTTTTCCGGAGTAATGTAGATTGTGGAGGGCTTTGTTGCGAATCATTGGATAGATTCGTGCTAATTGACAATTCGTCTTAGTGTGACCACGGTTTTCTTGCACAATATTTATTTTATCCTATGTTTCTGCGTTAAGCCAGCAATAGCAAGACCATACTTCATACTAATCTTATATTAACCAGAGTTGCACGGAAGTAAATTTTTTCAAAACGGAAGTCGGAAGTTGGAAGTGAATTTTTTAAACGGAAGTTGGAAGTGAATTTTTTAAAACGGAAGTCGGAAGTCGGAAGACGGAAGTGAAATTTTTTTGACGGAAGTCGGAAGTCGGAAGTGAAAAAAGGGCGGAAGTCGGAAGTAGAATTTTTTCAACGGTAGTCGGGAGTGCAAAAAAGTTGAAAAAACCCAGAGATATTGCATATTCGCGCATTCTCAACAGGTGATAGGTCAATTCCCTACTGAATAGAAACGATTTCACGGTTTTTTCGTCATTTTTCACGAAAAAAATTTTTTGACGGAAGTCGGAAGTAGAATTTGTTAAACGGAAGTCGGAAGTAGAATTTGTTAAACGGAAGTCGGAAGTAGAATTTGTTAAACGGAAGTCGGAAGTCGGAAGTAGAATTTGTTAAACGGAAGTCGGAAGTCGGAAGTAGAATTTGTTAAACGGAAGTCGGAAGTCGGAAGTAGAATTTGTTAAACGGAAGTCGGAAGGCGGAAGTAGAATTTGTTAAACGGAAGTCGGAAGTAGAATTTGTTAAACGGAAGTCGGAAGTAGAATTTGTTAAACGGAAGTCGGAAGTAGAATTTGTTAAACGGAAGTCGGAAGTCGGAAGTAGAATTTGTTAAACGGAAGTCGGAAGTCGGAAGTAGAATTTGTTAAACGGAAGTCGGAAGTAGAATTTGTTAAACGGAAGTCGGAAGTAGAATTTGTTAAACGGAAGTCGGAAGTAGAATTTGTTAAACGGAAGTCGGAAGGCGGAAGTAGAATTTGTTAAACGGAAGTCGGAAGGCGGAAGTAGAATTTGTTAAACGGAAGTCGGAAGGCGGAAGTAGAATTTGTTAAACGGAAGACGGAAGTCGGAATTCCGTGCAACTCTGATATTAACCATTCTCATGTGAATATTTATAGGTGACTAACTATCCCTGGTGATGGCTTAACGCCAAAACATCGGATAAAATAAATATTGTGCAATGAACCGTGGGAAATCAAGACTAACCGTCAAGTAACAAGAAAAACTGAACAATGTTGGAGAAACTCACAAGTGGTTTAATATCATCGTCAACTCGCATGATTTTCTTTACACGAGCAACGGGAAAAGGCTGCGACTTGCAGTGAGCAATCATTCCGTCCTGAACAAAATGAATTATATTACTTCCCACTTTTTTAAACACTCACATAACTGATATCTTTGTAAAATTTTCTTCGCTTGAGCCAGAAAAGACGGTTCGCTTCTTCAAGAGTTCTCCGGTTTGGTGAAAATGGTTCGTAGCCTCTTTTCAGAATGCTCTGGAATTCATACTTTACGTATTAAACTAGGAGTACCTACGACGCTTCTACATGGCACACCTAGGCACAGGTATTAGACAATAAACCGCTTCGCAACTGCTTTGCCGACCTCCTTGCAGTTTCGAAAGTTTTTTACTTCAATAAATGTGTCACTTGACATAATGAACGTTGCGGACTGTTCCCCAACGATAGTTTTACCTACTTCAAACATTTTTCGTTACGATTTGTGATACTGGGATGAAAAAAGGAGGAAAAGTATGATATTTTGAACTAAAGTAAGTGAAATTTGATATATCGATTTGCTTTGCTTATACTTTTCAACTGCGTTTGCCGCAGTGTGCATGACCTCACTTTTGTTGAGTCGAAACCATAAATTCCAAAACGGTCACGTTGACACACTCGAATAGCATAACTGAGAAAAGTCGTGCCGTGCAGCAGCGCGCGGTTGGATTGAATTTCGAAATTGATGTGCATTTCCGATCAAATACCGTTTAGACGGGTTTTCGACGTCTTTGAGCTGAGAAAATGCCGCGAAAGACAATGTGACCAAATAAAATCAGCAAAGAAATGCCAATGAAAACGATCATTTCCAAAACTCACGTTTTCAAGAGTATGCATAGACTCTTCCATAAGCTTAGTAAGAGGTGACTTCGGCGGAGGCTCCTCGTTCGGTTCCACTATGTGTAACGCAGACGAACTGCCCTCGTTGTCTTCTTCAACTTGATCTGCCATTGGGTTCTGAACAACTTATAACGAAACAGTCATCTGAATATTGGCATGAAGAAATGAATATCTCTGCTAGGTAAAAATCACGTACAAGTAAGAGTTGCACGGAATTCCGATTTTTCATTTCAAACTTCCAGTAAAAGTCACGTACAAGTAATTGATGCACGTAATTCCAATTTTTCATTTCACACTTCCAGTAAAAGTCACGTACACGTAAGAGATGCAAGTAACTCCAATATTTTCATTTCCAACTTCCGTTAAAATTACTTTCATGATAAAAATTCCTACAAAAATGTGAACAAATGACTGAGTTTGAAAAACTATAAAACACTTGTATATTCAGTCCAGTCTGGCCATACAAAATTGTGGGGTTAAATCGTACTTCGAAACGCTCAAGACACAAACTCATAACTTTCATTCGGACATTTTATTTCAGTCAGAATTGTTTCAATTTCGAAGTCTGTTTCGCAAAATGTTACTGCTGTGAACTTCTTGTTTACAAATCTTTCGTTCACGCGACGATAATAAAAACAACATACCTGAGGCTCATAAGCTTCATAGTTATTAGAGGAACTCGAACCGTTATCTTGTGAGTACATCTAGTTTGAATCCTATAGGGCTGCAGAAATTTACGTCGATGTTTTGAAGAGTTTGAAAGGAAAAACTAAAATTAAAAGTTTCGCATCTTCGAAATTGTGTGTATGCACCACGAATTGCACTGAGGACTCGCAATGCCACGCGCAATGTTATTTCAAATACTTAACTTCACGACGCCTCGTAGTGGCGATAAGCTGTCTTCAGTGTTCTAACAGTTTGATTTTAAAAAAATCGATATTGTTTCCTTCAAAGAGCATATGACAAAAACGTTCGCTCCTTACTGAAGAGCAAGTTGTTGCTGATAATCCGTGGCGTGGTCCTGTTCTCCAACAAAGATGAGTTCAATACTACGCTTCATAGCATTTGGCCTTCTAGTCTTCTTCCTGATAAGTCTTAGTGACTCAACCACAGCCTTCCTCTTCTACATTATCTGGGCATGGTTTCTCATTGGGTTGTATCAGCTTCTCTCCGAGTCCGTTTCTCTTTTTACTTCCAAATGGACGAAACTAATTCCCGGTATTGTTATAGGGTAAGTTCCCGTTCGCTCAGTACAATGATTTCTCTTCAGATCGTTTTTGCTTGAAATTGGCCGAATTCATGAAGAGCATAAAGTTCAGCGAGGTGAGAAGTCCTACTAAATAAAGAAAACTTATTGAACATTTCAAAAATCACTCAATACACGTTCGAGACTACTCTAGAGCTGAATGTTTCAGAATCCTGGACTTCATACGTCTTCACATCACAAAAAGAGGATGTTCGGTGGAAAATGAGTCCTCCAACGGTTACCTGCATAATGATAGGAAGACTTCTCATACTTATAGCAGATATCGTAAGTTATCCAGATTTAATACCTTGTTCTCTTTTAGTTTTGTAAAAAAAAAAACGAAACTTCAGTTCGGCGCAACATTCGGATCATTCGTTTCTGGGTTCATTAATCGATTGCCATTGCTGGTACAAGTTCCTGCCTACGCTTCGGTAGTTTTTTTGTTACCTATAGGCTTCTTTGCTTGTTTCGGGTACAACTTCGATTTTGGATACGGATTAGTAAGAATCAGGTACTTGAGTGTTTTTTCTACGAATTCGAAAATGATTTCAGGCAAAATGGAGCTCGAGAAGTCACGACACAGGGTGTTGTCAAAGTTGTCAATGAACTTTATCAACGTACTAGTCCTTTTGCTCGTCCGGAATAAATTTATTTGTCAACGATTTTCTAAAAGATGAATTATGAGACAAATTTACCGCAATAAATTTTCGAAGAGCTAACATACGACAAACTTCTTAATGCTGCTTCATCTGGTATGGTGGAATGAGTCCAGATGATTCCGCGCGAGCTTGCTTCTCAGCCTCAATTTCGTCGAGATACGACTTCAGATACCAGGTCTCCTAAAATAGAAAATTGAAAGCTCAACTGAAAAGTTAGAGAAATTACTGCGAGAAAAAGCAACTAATTGTAAAGTTTCGTGAATAAACTATTCACAAAAAGTCAATTAGAATGTTTATAGGTTGAAGTTTGAAAAAATCTCACATTCATTCCAGAATTAAATCAATTGGTTTTGAATAAAACTTATTTTGAAGATTTTTAAATGAAAGATAAACATACATCTTCCCACTTAGTCCATTCGGTCTTTGGGAGTCGTTCTCCGTGCATGGCCAGAGTGTGAGCACGAGAAAGACGAATCTAAAACTCGACATTTTAATCAGTAGCAGATTGTCTGAAGAAAACCTTTCTCTGATCGAACAAGTGTGGCTCCTTCAAGTTAAGACGCTTCAGGGCCTCGGTGACTTCTGGAGCTGGCTCAAAGTAAGTGTCATGGAACTGGAGTCCTGAATAACAAGCAAATGTTTCCATTCAGTGTGTAACTAACCGTACTCGCGACCTCCCCAAAGGTAGTTCCAGGAGAACTTTCTGAGGGTGTTGGCAATTGCGTCTTAAAATTGCTTTCGGAACAAAACACAGATGTCAAACTTACTGTCGTAGGCAAACTTGACAGCCTTGGTAGCAGCCATTCTGAAAAGAAAAATAAGATTTCAGAAAACATAAAAGATTTTGAAATGAATTTTGAACAAATAGGAACTTGACTTCTAAATGCTAAGAAATTCAGCATCAGAACAACAGCTTGAATTGTAACGAAGCAATAGTACAATTTAAAAAGTATCGATCTTTTTATACCTAAACCCGATCAGAGAGGGGGGTTTTACAAACTGCACATATCTTCCTCTACCTGTAAAAAAGTCTGACCTCCGTAAATCGGTTTCTTAGTTACCGTAGCAGTTTCGCTTCGAAAAACATGAACGATTAAGTAATGCGCCTTTAATTTCAATGGACTGAAAGTAGGAATAACAATTTAAATCCACAAAGATCTAACTGTTCGTTGTGAGAGTCCGACCCTACCGTACTCATTTTTACAAAAATGCGACTGCCGCGAGTTTGAAATCGGTTAGACTTTTTGCTAGATATGTGAATAGTGAACCTCTAAAAATTCGAGGCAAAATGTAAACCGCAGAGTGTCCGCAGAGCGCAGAGCCGCAGAGTCTATTTTTGTTTCAGGCTTCGGAAAATTCCTAATAGCACGTGCGGTTCCTAAATAAGCTTAGGTAAGGTTCTAAGCACAAGTACGTTCCAAAAGTGGGGGTCCGATTTTTCCTAAGCCTGATATAAGAAAAACTCTGCGGTCGCTCTGCGACTCTGCACTCTGCGGTTTACATTTTGCCAAAATTCGAAAAGAAGAAAAAAAATTGCACGGTACATTCAAAAATGCTCTATTGACAAATTGTCGATTTACGAATTGCAAGCAAGCAGTGTGAACTGAAACATTGGATTTTCTTTTCTTTTTCGTTTTTTTTCCTACTCTAAGTCAGGATGAGTGGAAGAGATCTTACCGTCAAAAAACTGTCATCTGGGCTTCTCGACATGAAGGTAATCGTCTCACATCCTAATTCATATCTGAATAATGATTTAGTTCATGACGCGAACAAAGAAAAAATTGGAAGAACGTGAAAAGAAAAAGAAGGACGTTGCTTTAAAAGAGGCCATTTCAGAAGGAACCACAGATCTGCCACAAACCTCTGGATCAAGGTAACCTCTTTTTTTCTAATGAAACACGAACGCGATTCAGATTTGAAACCACCGATAATTATACACAGCTGGAAAATCTAATCTTTGGACGTTTATCATTCAATGGGTTCAATAAGGAAGTAGAGGTATTAGTTTGTTCATAGTTCAAACGTTCTGACTTTAAGGATCTCATGGTTTATCACGAAAAGGTTCGAACAGGTCAGTTGACTGATTCTGAAGACGAGGAGTTAGAAAAAGACATCAGTGATAGAGATATGGCAAATACGTTGGTTATTTCTTTTCCCCGAATCTACCTCAAAGTTTCAGACTAGGAAATTCTATCAACAAGAAGTTTGCAACAAAGAAACAGAGAGATGTGAGTATTTATTCTAATTTTCATTTCGCCATCATCAGATGTGAGCTGAAAATAAGGGTTTTCTTGAAAAATTATACCATGCTCTGAATATTCGAACATTTACAAAGTTTTGTCTTCTAAAGTCGAAATATTTGACATTATCTGTATCTCTCTCACGAAAAAAAAATCATTAAATGAATATAAGAGAACAATTTCTAGAACTCGGCATTTTAATCAGTAGCAGATTGTCTGAAGAAAAACCTTTCTCTGATCGAACAAGTGTGGCTCCTTCAAGTTAAGGCGCTCATAAAAAGTTCATCTCGACATTCATGTCTCCTGTAGAATTTTAAAACTTGTGATTTCATAGTTGATGAAATTTATTTTAAATCAAAAAATAGCCATCTAGTTTTTTTCAATACGTATTTCAGTGATTTCTTCAAAGAATCTATCTCAATATCAATTATCTTCTCTAAGTTTCAGGCTGAACATCAGAAGACAGATGAATCGTCGGGGCGTCGTTTCAACTTCTCAGACGTTCGAAAACGAAAGGGTGATGTTTCTATGGATGACGAGGTAAAGCCGAAGTTCCTGAAACCAAACTTCTAAATGATGCGTTCTGTTCACTTGTTGTGTTGATCATTATTGTTACTTTTTGATTGATGTTCATGAATTTATCAAGTTTTAGCGTTAATTTCGAGAACCGTGGGTATTAAATATTGAAAAAAAAAACATTTTTGGGCAGAACAGGAAATAATTAGATTCATAAAATCTGATGTATTAGCGTTTTATTGATTGAAAAAAGTATTGAGCGAAAGTGGGCGGTCCTTACTATTATCAGACTCAGAGGAGGCAACTCAGATTGGATCCAGAAAAATTCCAGTCTATCCCAAAAAAAACGTGGCTGGGTCCAATGTGAGTTTTTCTGGATCCGATCTGACTTTTTTCTGGATCCAATCTGAATTTCTCTGGGTCCGATTTTAGCTCTCCTTGTCGAATCCATACAATTTGAATCAACATTCTATTCAATATTCCAAACACTACTTCTATAACATATTTACTCATTTACCACTCAAAAATTATTGATTGAATATTAGTCTTCTGTTGCCGATGATGAATCCTCCAATGATCGGTTGATGGGTATTTCTTATATCTACAGCTGCCAGAATAAGTATCATCATCGTACTTCATTTGATGGTTCTGAAATTAGAATTTCAAGTGAATCGGAACAATTGATCTTTTTCGGAGAATCTGTGAGGCCTTAGTGGTCTCTTAGATTTTCAAAGATAGTGAAGGCGATGAAATCGCTTTCGAAAAGTGCTTCACCGACAGAGTTTTAGATTCATGATACAAATTTTGAAATCCCAAGTTATAATTAGGAAAATGATTTTCTTATTTCCGGTTCGCTTCCGGACTTTTCGTAATAAGTTTTTCACTGCTGTGTCTCGTTAAGTGAAGTCCTATGAAATATTTACCATTTTCATAGTTCTCGTTTTTTTTTCCAATTTTAAATAAAATTACTCTATCCAGAACATATCGCAGAAGCAGAATTATACAAAGGTTTTCAACTTTTAATTATTGCAGCTCATTTTAACTGTTCATTCTTTTTCAATCTTTGTGGAATGGATTCACTTATCTGCAAAACACCAAAATTTGCAATTGTGAAGCAACTTTTTGAGCGGTTTTATTTTCTTCAAAATATATGAGAAACATCTACGAATAGGCGACAAAATATCTCTACGATTTCCGGTTTTGTTAAAATTCCTATGTAAAATAAGAAAATTACATCGTGGCTTTTTTTTGCAATATACGTTAGTCGTCTATAGACAAACTTGCATAAAAGTTACCTCGTGATCCCATTGCAGCACAGTTGCCAGTTATCATCTGGGACGGAGCTGATTGTCTGTAACGAGTAGTTGTTGATCTTGATCATGAAAAAAAATCAACTATCAGGTTGTGATATAAAAAAGTACAGAACAACTTACTTCCATTACACTTCCCATCTCACAGGTATACCAGTATACTCAGTCCAAACTTCGCTTTCTCTGTCCAACTTTCGACACACGCTTATCTGTAATTCAATTTTTAAATAGAAAAAATCGTGATAGTAAAGAATAGGAGCTATTATGCTTTTTGAAGCTTTAAAATGTGCCAATTTCCCATGTTTTGGCTGATTTCAATTTTTAATCCCTAAAACGTGATATGATAATTTCTACTTTTGTTTTCAAAAACTAAATACATGTATCTGGTAAGAAAATATGCAAATATATATCTCAGTAAGTTTTCAGGTGAATACGACAAGAAAGGTGTAAGACGCGAAAAATAGAAAGTATTCGAGGTTTTAAGCACTAGCCTTTTGAAAATTTCGGGAACCGGTCGTCCATTTATCATAATTTGTCAAAAAACAATATGGAACTCACAAGATACAAAACAAAATGCAACAAAAACAATCAGAAAACGTTCGAAAAAAAAAGTAAAATTACGATGTTTCACTTGACACGCGCATGACAAACTTATTTTATTAACTGCGTTTCATAAAACTAAGTAGTTCTCTCCTCGCTGTTACACCTGCAGTTTATCTGTTGCCCATATGCTGTCCATTTGTAGTTCAGTTTATTGCTAGTTCCATAGCAGTGGATCTGTCGCCCGACCCTACTGTCGCCAGTTTACGGCCCGATTCCGGTCCACCTGGATGTGTGCTGGAGGACAAGCTATTGGAGTTCTAACATCTATGAATTTATTATCAGTTTGTTCTTTCTTTTGATATCAGAATAGTGATGGAAGTTATACTCTCTGCACTGTGGATCCAATGTGTGTTTTTCTGGATCCAATCTGATTTTTTTCTGGATCCGATCAGAGTTTTTAAATGTCTTTCAAATGCTCTTGATGCACTCAAAACTTAAGTTAACAGATAAGTTAATATGAAACAAATAATTTTGGTGTTTTTAGAAAAAAAGAAGTGACATATGGGCACTTTTTTCACAACATCAAAAATACGAATTGGATCCAAACTGAATCCAATATGACCGTCCTGGATCCAATCTGACAAAATCCTTCAAATGACTATATTGTCTCGGAAAATTATTTTTTCGCCAAAACCAGATAACATGGTGAATACTCGGTTAAAACGAGTATATTGAAGTATATTTCGTCCCGATTGGAGGTGCAACTCTGGATCCAATCTGAATTTTTCTGGATCCAATCTGAGTTGCCTCCTCTGAGACGAAAAAGGGGGCGGGGCAAAGTGGGCGGAGGATTTGTCAATTAATAATATGATAACTCATCAAACATGAAATCGGGGTCCTTGAGCACGCCTAAAACGACCAATCTTGTGTTCGCACACAGGGCAAACATGTAAGAAGTCGGAGAAGGTTTTGAGGTAAAATGGTAAAGGACTGCATGGCCATAGAAGAAAAACGATGAGGAGACATGACGTGGCAAAAGCAAGTCGACCAGATTTTGGTATGACGTCGGTCTCCACGAGATTCTGAATACGGGATTATCGATTTTTTTGGAGAACATTGTTTGAACAGTCTTTTTTGCAAATCACATAGCTTCCTCTACCTGTGAAAAAGTCTGGCCACCGTAATTCGGGAACTTAGTACCGTAGCAGTTTCGCCTTGAAATACAAGAACGATTAAGTAATGCGCCTTTAATTTCAAAGGACTGAAAGTAAGAATAATAATATAAATCTACAAAGATCTAACTGTTCGTTGTGAGAGTCCTGACCCTACCGTACTCATTCTGCAAAATTGAGATTAGAGCGCGTTTGAAAACGGCCATGCTTCTACGAAAAAGTAACTTTGATGAACATCTGCGAGAACTGTAACGTACATATATCGCTAGAAGCATGGCCGTTTTTATAGGCGCTCTAATCTCAATTTTGCAGAATGAGTACGGTAGGGTCGGGACTCTCACAACGAACTGTTAGATCTTTGTGAGTTTGAATTATTATTCTTACTTTCAGTCCATTGAAATTGAAGGCTCATTAGGTAAATCGTTCTTGTGTTTCAAGGCGAAACTGCTACGGTACTAAGTACCCGATTTACGGAGGTCAGACTTTTTTACAGGTAGAGGAAGCTGTGTGCCTTGTTCCAACCAACGAAACATTGTGACTTTGTGATTTTCGATAGGTTCTACCCTTTTTTTTGAAAAGTACCGAAAACGATCGATAAAACTGAGTACTCACCCTGCACCTCGAGCAGAAGAGAATAACCGGTCGATCGTGGAAGTCAAAATTCGGCCGGAACACGGTATCTTCTAACTGGGAGACGTCAAAATTCCTCAGTTTTCGTTTTTCTTTGATCTCCTGGATTTCAACTTCACAAGACTGATTTGACACGATGATCACCTCGAAAGAACACTTCTCGATAATATTGAAATTTCTTCGCATAACAGGACGGCTTAGATTATAGGTGCATTTCTTCCTACGTTCAGAAGCGATTGTAAGGGTCTTCCACTTGTTCGCGTATCGTCTGACGAGGTAACGACGTCTTCTGAAAAAATGGGCGTGGTGTCTGAAGTCCCGCCCACAGAAGTATGCCACGATTCGCAGAATGGGCGTGGTTGCACTAGCTCCACCCCTCAAAGTATGCGGCGAATAGACAGTGGATGAGGTCTCGCTAGCCTGTATAGTATGCGACGATTTGCAGAATGGGCGTGATTACACTAGCTCCGCCCCTATAAAGAGGGTGGAGCCTCACAAGCCCCGCCTCAAAAACCCTGCGATAAAATCATACCCCAGTTTTGCCAGCCGCTGGCCGTAGAAAACCTCAACTGCTGATAGTATTGCAGATAGAATGACCCCAGTGGTTACGAGTATAAAAATGTCCTTCATGTTGAGAAGACCCAGTCGAGCCGGACTCTTGTGAATCTCGTTTACGCATGTGGAAATTCCGATCCATTTTCTGTCTAGTGTCTCCATCACTCCACCTGGAAATTGGGTAGTGCAGCGAGACTGACTCTTGATTGTTTAAAATTTCAAAAAAGTGAAGTTATTCAAACCACAGTAATACATAAATTTGATCTACTTAGATTTGGAGGCGGGGTCAGCTCCTATGTTCATAGGTTGATTTTTTGAAACGTCAGCAAATCTAACTTTCAGACATTCTCAAAATCGCTGCAGTTATATGAGGCGTCCATGGGCTGTTTTTCTGTAAACCGATACCGTACGCACTGCGACCGAAGAGTGACCCTCTGAAATCAATCGATAAATATCGATTTCTGTTTGTTCACCTCGTCCTCAGCTCACAGTGTAAAGCGGCTTCGAATTCTAGTCTAGTAGAGTCCCAGATGAAGGCATCTAGTGTGCCATTAAGTAGAGCGTGAACTGCCTGTTAAAGGGATTTTGACCTACCTTCGGTTACTGTAGGTACAGTACTCTAACCTATTCTACTCTTTCAATATACAGTAATCACATTTCCCACAGGACCCACAGGATCTACAGGACACGTTTTGATGTACAGTAACACCTTTTGGTGTACAGTAACCACTTCTGATGTACCGTAACCGCTACCGACATACAGAAACCAATTTTGATCTAGATTCACCATTTTCGATATACAATGTTGCGAGTGAACTACAGTAACTCGCATAGTTAACTTTTGACCTAACTCGTTTTTGACCTACCTCGTGCCCATGTCTAGTTTGTTTACGTTTATCCCGGTGGCTCCGCCCTTTCATGGCCACGCCCACTTTGGATCCACTACTCAAGCTCTCGTACATATACATATACAGTAACCACTTATGATCTACCGCAACCTTACCGTTGAAGCCTTATGTACGTTATGTGTTTCCATCTTCCTGAACATGGTTGATAGTTCGACGTGCCTCTTGAAGTACTGGTAGACGTTAGAATTGAGTACTGTACCAAAGGAAAAGTTTGCCGATGGGTTTCGCAGCTGGAAATTTTGTGCATGAACTCGAAGATTAGACAGTGTTTCAATGAAAGATGGCCATCTTTCACTGGAACAGTAGCTCACCCGTGGATCAGTGACTCCTGTCAGTCCTTTTTCTGGCTGATCTAGGACCAAAAAAGCAGCCAAGTTAGCTGTATAGGATGCTACCATTATCATGCAAAAGCCACACCATACGATGCCGAGAACACGGGCAGAGCAGCTTCGGGGTGTTTCTGCAAAAAATCGATATATTGATCGATTTTGGTTCATCCTGTCCGATCTGACAAGTCACGCATGGTTGAGTGAAGAACTACCCACACGAATCACCATTCTCTTTAAACAACCCTCATTTCGGTTCAATTACCCAAGTTTGATGAAAACTAACTTTCCGAAACTCCGCTATTGAGTAGAACGCCCCATACGAACCACATGGCCTCATTGAAGTTGACGTTATCATCGTTAGTTCTCTCCAGAAACGGATCATCGGGGTCCAACTTGGTTTTGTCAATCTGTAATTTGAATCGTGGAGAGTGTCAAAAGGGCAAAAATGAACTGCTTCCGGCTGGGATTGATCCAGTGACCTTCGGAAGTGGCATTATGTACGACCAAATGCGCTAGGAGAATTGATTAACTTTAAAAAAACAAAAATCGATTGTTCCTGGTGAGAATGAACCTGTCTCCAAAATTTTGAATCGAAAAGAAGAATCAAACTCACATTATAAAACCTGTCGAAAGGCGATTTAAAGTCCAAACAGAAAATAGCGAATCCAACCAATACAACTGATATCAAAAGTGCCGTCCATAATGATGACTTTAAAGGTTGCAGAAAAGACTGCATAGGAGAGTCGCGGGGTATCTGAACTGCAAGTTTGTTGGCCAATCGGAGAAGAGAGGAGGCGGGGCTTATACATCTGATGATTGTTCAGGGGGGGATTTGTCAGAAATTCGAAAACCTCGGACTGTTCAGTTCATGAAAATGAAAACTTCGAAACTTTCACACTGCAAACTTGAAAATCTTGAACTGTCCATCTCACTAATTTGAGAACCTCGAACTATTCGCAAATAATTTGAAATCTTCGAACTCCAAAACAAACCGCTTTCTCCAGGATCCGAATTCCATGGTACAACCAAGGTTCCGAAAAATCGATTATTCGTTCTCTTTCCGGGTTTATAGTGAGCCCTCCTATGGCCATGTCCGCAATGTCAGAGTCGAGCTCTCCAACTACACCATTAATAAGGAGTCCACTCTGAAAGTTCATGAAAGTTCATTAATCCACGCCCACTCTGCAAAGTGTGCATAGTAAGCACCGCCTCATGTTCAATATCTCACTCGTATGCCCGTCTTCTTAAAAATTGTTAAGATTGAGAGTAGACTCCGCCCACTTTGCAAAGTGTGCATAATAAGCATCCGAAACCAACTCATGTTCAATATCTCACTCGTATGCCCACTTTCTCGTTTTCTGTTAAGATTGAGAGTAGACTCCGCCCACTTTGCAAAGTGTGCATAGTAAACATCCCAAACCGCCTAGTTTTCAATATCTCTTTCGTAGGCTAATCTTGTTAAAACAAAATTTAGGATTGAGATTAGACTCCGCCCCCTTTGCAAAACGCGCACGAAAACCTCTTCTCCTGCCTGAACTATTCCATAGCTCTCGTTCAAGTGGAGAGAGAAGGTGAAACTTGTATCAATGATGTTGCCAGCCTGAAAAAATCGATATTTTCGAAAATCGATACTTTTTTCTGGAACCTCTGGAAGTGATAAATCCATAAGGAGATCTACTGCTAGTCCGGCACAACAAAAGTTCTGCGTGTAGTTTTCGGTCCGGAGTGGACATGGTAGCCATGGGCCTGGCTGCAAAAGGATTATGCGGTGTTTGCAGAGGGGGTGGAGCTTTTCCCTCTTTCTCTCTCTCCCTCTCTCTCTCTCTCTCTCTCTCTCTCCCTCTCTCTCTCTCTCTCTCTCTCTCTCTCTCTCTCTCTCTCCCCTCACTCTCTCTCTCTCTCCCTCACTCTCTCTCTCTCTCTCTCTCTCTCTCTCTCTCTCTCTCTCTCTCTCTCTCTCTCTCTCTTTCTTTCTTTCTTTCACCCTCAAAACATAGTGAAAAGAAATATACGTGAATCATCAAAAAACGTAAACGAAACATTCATTCTTGGAATCATGAAGCCTATCATCTGTGTGATTCTACTAGCTCTTCTCAGTACCACTTATGCAGAAAACGTCGAAGAAGCACAAAAGTTTTCCACTCAGAAGCGGTCTCACGTTGAGAGGATTCTCAAGCTCCTAGAGAGCAGAGGATTCAAAGATGTTGACAACAGTCTGGTTGCTGAGCTTCTTCAGTTCTTCTTGAACACTGTGGAAGCTGGATGTGAGTTAGAGATAGAGAGAGAGAGAGAGAGAGAGAGAGAGAGAGAGAGAGAGAGAGAGAGAAAGAGAGAGAGAGAGAGAGAGAGAGAGAGAGAGCTTAAACTTCAGTTGTTGAGCCTGAGGACCAGAAACAAGAGATTAAAGAAAAAAAGGAATGGAATCAGAGTGAGTTCGATCCCACTCTCTAATTTTTGCTTTTTCTATTTCAGTCAAAAAGCAAGAGGATAACAAAGATGGAAACAACAAACAACGTGAGTAATGTGAAGCCGAGTTCGATTCCACCATGTGATTTTTGCTTTTTCATTTCGGGTTTCAGATAAAAATGACAAAGAAAAAGATGAAGAAAACAGAGTAAAACGTGAGTAATGTTGTGGGTAAAGACTTGGGCTAGATAGACCAAAGTTCGGCCCCACCGGGTCGTTTTTGTTTTTTTTTTCACATTTTCCGTTCCAGATAGACACGACGACGGAGCCGAAAACGGAAGAAAGAAACCACGTAAGTAGTGTATCGGGTTCCTTATTTTGACTGGGGCCAGGTGAGCCCAAGTTCGAACTCTCTGTGTATTTTTGCGTTTTTGAGTGTTATTTCTATTCCAGATAGACATGACAAGGAAGAACTTGGAGAAAACAGAGTTAAATGTAAGTAGTGTTTTTCTCCAAAATTTTTCTCGGGCGCACACAGGGCACAAAACGGAGACTCAATAGCAATCGTCGAAACAAATAGCCCGGTGTGCGCCCTGTGTCCGCCCGAGAAAAATTTTGGAGTTTGAAAAATATTTTGGGATTCGGCTTTACACACGACCCAAGTTCAGATCCAAGACGTGCATTGTGCTTTTTGTATTTTCTTTCTTTCAGCAAGACTCATGGATCAACCGATAAAGGTCGAAGAAGAAGTGAAAGATTATAGTAGCTATCATACAAGATGTTAGTTTCATGGCGAATGTTTTTGCATTCCGTTTTCAGTGAGAAGAGGAAAGAGAGTTAGAGATGAAGGTGATGACGATTCGGACACAGGTTAGTGGTTAACTTTTTGACTTTGGAGTAAGCAGAACAAGGGTTCGGCTCTGAACTTTCATTTTTCCTTTTCAGATAAAGAAACTGAGAAGAAGCATCTCGGTGGTGGTTTAGGAGGTTTGAGAGAAAGAGAGAGAGAGAAAGAGAGAGAGAGAGAGAGAGAGAGAGAGAGAGAGAGAGAAAGAGAGAGAGAGAGATAGAGAGATAGAGAGATAGAGAGATAGAGAGAGAGAGAGAGAGATAGAGAGAGAGAGAGAGAGAGAGAGAGAGAGAGAGAGAGAGAGAGAGAGAGAGAGGAGAGAGAGAGAGAGAGAGAGAGAGAGAGAGAGAGAGAGAGAGAGAGAGAAAGAGTTTTAGATCCATACAAAGAAATTGCGCCCGAAGATATGACCAGGGAACAAATTGATGGTCAGTTCGGTCCCACCCCCTCTTCCAATTTTTGTTTTTTCAGTAATGAATCTGCAAATGAAAGTGTCGTTCCTGTGCTCAATGCTGCAGGGACTCAAAGATTACGTCAATGACGTTGAAGCGAAGCAGATCTTCGTTGGAGCATTCAACGCTTGCTTGTGAAAATAAATTTTACTACTTTATTTTCGAAAGAAACAGATGATTGAAGTAGGTCAAATTTTTGTAAGAACTCTTCGAAGTTCCAAATTCTCTCTAATTATATTGACTTGGAATAACATAAAATTGACCTACTCCTGTTACAGTAACCCAGAATAATCATTCGATCATACTGTAATCGCTCATATTGTTTCGAGGAAACTGTACATTTTACCGCAATATGGTATATCACTAGGGCCCGAGTAGCCGTAAATTTGACCTACCACAGGTACCGTATCCCAAGCAGACACTTTGATGTTGAGTTGCTTGAGGTCATCGCAGTCCCTTTTGTTGTGAACTGGGTAGGTGAAGACGAACGGAGGATCTTCAACAGCCACGACGCGAAGATGTTTCGGAAGAGATATCTCCAGGGGCTTCGCGCCATCGCCCCATTCAATGGACTCTTCGCGAAGCTCGAGGGTCGAGCCGATCTGTACAATTCTGTTGTTTTACGTGTTAAATTTTCGAGATCTCTGGATTATTTAATTGTTTCTGGAATTAACTCACGATCGGTTAAGGACTTTCTAAAGTGTTGTTGAAATCGCGAAGTTTGAGGGTTGAGAAAATGCTAATACGACAATTTGCGTTCATGGTGCAACCACGTTACGGAAGGGTACACCACATCTCATTATTCTAGTTGAATCAACATTTCGATTCACGATTCAGATATATCGGATATATCTCTCTCTCTCTCTCTCTCTCTCTCTCTCTCTCTCTCTTTCTTCAACTAACCAAGTGTCCAACATTCCGAATACCATCAGCATGATTCAGAACATCATATTCAACTCCGACCCTTTGGCAATCAGCATCGAACTGAATCCTGCTGGTGGAAGTAGTACAGATTGTTCTGAAATCTCTCTCTCTCTCTCTCTCCCTCTCTTTCTCACCTCAAAACTAAATCAGCCTCTCTCTTCACCCAATCCTGCGTTACACTAGACTTATCACAGTTCCTCGGCGGTTGTAAGCCATTAGTTTGTTTCTCAAAAACCCGCTCAAAAGTCCGTTTCAACACCATAAAAGACTCTCGCAGAACAGAATACGGACTCTGAGAAAGCTTGCACGAGAGCGAGCCTGGAAAAAGTAGATTAATGTCGTCAATTCTGATGTTTTCAGTGCTTCAAAGCGTAAGGGCAACGCACATAGTAAAGATTTCTATGGTGATATTATAGCGTGTCGTCATTTCCGACGCCTTTTCTGCGGTCAAGCGTCGAGTGTTTGCAGAAACCCTACCTTTCGGAATATTCTGCGCATCTGAAGCACTTTGAGTAATCATCCACACTTTTCCATGACCGGAAGGTGATCCACTAGATGCGAATATCTTTTCGGCGTCACGGCTTCTGGAAAATGCAAGAATGACTTCAGGCAGGATAGATCCCGTGACTTCCAGCACTGTGACTGTGCCGAAATCCACTGAGCTACGATCGCTGTTCAAACTTACGTGGAGCACAATACTATGATGTTCGAAGTGACTTCTTCGAATTGATTGGCTAGCGTGACGTCGAGATCAGTGTTGAGATCAACCACGAGATGATTTTGGACCTGAGAAAAATCCCTGTGAAGCGCACACTGAACGCAGTAGAAAAGTGTCGTATCAAGCAGCGAGGGGAGGCGACCAATAAGCAGCGAGCACTAACCCCGCCCCTTCGTGTTTATTCCCTTCTCGATACAGTAACCAGAGGCTAGTACTAACATTTACTGATCATTTCGAATTCCCGCCTCGAAATAAAGTTTCACGTCTTCACTTTTTTATTCCCTTCTCGATACAGTAACCAGAGGCTAGGACTAACAATTACTGATCATTTTGAATTCCCGCCTCGAAATAAAGTTTCACGTCTCCACGTTTTTATTCCCTTCTCTATACAGTAACCAGAGGCTAGGACTAACAATAATACAATAACAATAACAATAGACCAGACAGACAATAAATCATTCCTATCTACCTATCTACAACTGGCGATCAGCTCTACGAACTCAACTCATGGACCAAGCCCAGCTCACTGCTCTGCTATCTACTTTCCAGTCATCCATAGAAGCTGTTCTGGAATGCAACATGGAAACCGTGAAGGCTGTCAGGGAGGACAACAAGTCAACTTTGGATGCTGTTATGGAACTGATCCAATCGCAGTCTACCGCACAACGGACTGGGAAATCAGACTGTAAGTCAATAACAAATGATCAAAACCACTGTTCATTGGCAATTTCCGGACTGAGGGACCCGCAGTACGACAAGCTTCGTGTCCAAGCACTTCGCAACCCGACGATGACGATCGACGACCTCACCGACAGTCTCGCACTTACTGATCATTTTGAATTCCCGCCTCGAAATAAAGTTTCACGTCTCCACGTTTTTATTCCCTTCTCGATACAGTAACCAGAGGCTAGGACTAACAATTACTGATCATTTTGAATTCCCGCCTCGAAATAAAGTTTCACGTCTCCACGTTTTTATTCCCGTCTCGATACAGTAACCAGAGGCTAGGACTAACATTTACAGATCATTTTGAATTCCCGCCTCAAAATAAAGTTTCACGTCTCCACGTTTTTATTCCCTTCTCGATACAGTAACCAGAGGCTAGGACTAACAATTACTGATCATTTTGAATTCCCGCCTCGAAATAAAGTTTCACGTCTCCACGTTTTTATTCCCTTCTCGATACAGTAACCAGAGGCTAGGACTAACAATTACTGATCATTTTGAATTCCCGCCTCGAAATAAAGTTTCACGTCTCCACGTTTTTATTCCCTTCTCGATACAGTAACCAGAGGCTAGGACTAACAATTACTGATCATTTTGAATTCCCGCCTCGAAATAAAGTTTCACGTCTCCACGTTTTTATTCCCTTCTCGATACAGTAACCAGAGGCTAGGACTAACATTTACTGATCATTTTGAATTCCCGCCTCGAAACAAAAAGTTTCACGTCTCCACGTTTATATTCCCTTCTCGATACAGTAACCAGAGGCTAGGACTAACATTTACTGATCATTTTGAATTCCCGCCTCGAAATAAAGTTTCACGTCTCCACGTTTTTATTCCCTTCTCGATACAGTAACCAGAGGCTAGGACTAACAATTACTGATCATTTTGAATTCCCGCCTCGAAATAAAGTTTCACGTCTCCACGTTTTTATTCCCTTCTCGATACAGTAACCAGAGGCTAGGACTAACAATTACTGATCATTTTGAATTCCCGCCTCGAAATAAAGTTTCACGTCTCCACGTTTTTATTCCCTTCTCGATACAGTAACCAGAGGCTAGGACTAACAATTACTGATCATTTTGAATTCCCGCCTCGAAATAAAGTTTCACGTCTCCACGTTTTTATTCCCTTCTCGATACAGTAACCAGAGGCTAGGACTAACATTTACTGATCATTTTGAATTCCCGCCTCGAAACAAAAAGTTTCACGTCTCCACGTTTATATTCCCTTCTCGATACAGTAACCAGAGGCTAGGACTAACATTTACTGATCATTTTGAATTCCCGCCTCGAAATAAAGTTTCACGTCTCCACGTTTTTATTCCCTTCTCGATACAGTAACCAGAGGCTAGGACTAACAATTACTGATCATTTTGAATTCCCGCCTCGAAATGAAGTTTCACGTCTCCATGTTTTTATTCCCTTTTCGATACAGTAACCAGAGGCTAGGGCTAACATTTACTGATCATTTTGAATTCCCGCCTCGAAACAAAAAGTTTCACGTCTCCACGTTTTTATTCCCTTCTCGATACAGTAACCAGAGGCTAGGACTAACAATTACTGATCATTTTGAATTCCCGCCTCGAAATAAAGTTTCACGTCTCCACGTTTTTATTCCCTTCTCGATACAGTAACCAGAGGCTAGGACTAACAATTACTGATCATTTTGAATCCCCGCCTCGAAATAAAGTTTCACGTCTCCACGTTTTTATTTCCCGTCTCGATACAGTAACCAGAGGCTAGGTCGAACAGTCACCTAATTTGCGTTCAATCCGAGTTCAATCTGCGCATCCGAGTGCTAGAGTTCGGCCAGTAAAACAGTTGGTACAGTCCTAACAACTGATACAGTCATCTGATCGCCGTCCGTCTCTCACCTCTCCCTTATCTTTCTCTATCTTCGCTGCCCTGCGCATCCGAGTGTTAGAATTCGGCCAGTAAAACAGTTGGTACAGTCCTAACAACTGATACAGTCATCTGATCGCCGTCCGTCTCTCACCTCTCCCTTATCTTTCTCTATCTTCGCTGCCCTGCGCATCCGAGTGCTAGAGTTCGGCCAGTAAAACAGTTGGTACAGTCCTAACAACTGATACAGTCATCTGATCGCCGTCCGTCTCTCACCTCTCCCTTATCTTTCTCTATCTTCGCTGCCCTGCGCATCCGAGTGTTAGAATTCGGCCAGTAAAACAGTTGGTACAGTCCTAACAACTGATACAGTCATCTGATCGCCGTCCGTCTCTCACCTCTCCCTTATCTTTCTCTATCTTCGCTGCCCTGCGCATCCGAGTGCTAGAGTTCGGCCAGTAAAACAGTTGGTACAGTCCTTACAACTGATACAGTCATCTGATCGCCGTCCGTCTCTCACCTCTCCCTTATCTTTCTCTATCTTCGCTGCCCTGCGCATCCGAGTGCTAGAGTTCGGCCAGTAAAACAGTTGGTACAGTCCTAACAACTGATACAGTCGTCTGATCGCCGTCCGTCTCTCACCTCTTCCTTATCTTTCTCTATCTTCGCTGCCCTGCGCATCCGAGTGTTAGAATTCGGCCAGTAAAACAGTTGGTACAGTCCTAACAACTGATACAGTCATCTGATCGCCGTCCGTCTCTCACCTCTCCCTTATCTTTCTCTATCTTCGCTGCCCTGCGCATCCGAGTGCTAGAGTTCGGCCAGTAAAACAGTTGGTACAGTCCTAACAACTGATACAGTCGTCTGATCGCCGTCCGTCTCTCACCTCTCCCTTATCTTTCTCTATCTTCGCTGCCCTGCGCATCCGAGTGTTAGAGTTCGGCCAGCGAAACAGTTGGTACAGTCCACATAGCTTCCTCTACCTGTAAAAAAATCTGGCCTCCGTAAATCGGTTACTTAGTACTGTAGCAGTTTCGCCTTGAAACACAGGAACGATTAAGTGATGCGCCTTTAATTTCAATGAACTGTAAGTAAGAATAATAAATTAAATCCACAAAGATCTAACTGTTCGTTGTGAGAGTTACCGTACTCATTCTGCAAAATTGAGATTAGAGCGCGTTTGAAAACGGCCATGCTTCTAGCGATATATGTGCAGTCCTAACAACTGATACAGTCATCTGATCGCCGTCCGTCTCTCACCTCTCCCTTATCTTTCTCTATCTTCGCTGCCCTGCGCATCCGAGTGCTAGAGTTCGGCCAGTAAAACAGTTGGTACAGTCCTAACAACTGATACAGTCGTCTGATCGCCGTCCGTCTCTCACCTCTCCCTTATCTTTCTCTATCTTCGCTGCCCTGCGCATCCGAGTGTTAGAATTCGGCCAGTAAAACAGTTGGTACAGTCCTAACAACTGATACAGTCATCTGATCGCCGTCCGTCTCTCACCTCTCCCTTATCTTTCTCTATCTTCGCTGCCCTGCGCATCCGAGTGCTAGAGTTCGGCCAGTAAAACAGTTGGTACAGTCCTAACAACTGATACAGTCGTCTGATCGCCGTCGGTCTCTCACCTCTCCCTTATCTTTCTCTATCTTTGCTGCCCTGCGCATCCGAGTGTTAAAGTTCGGCCAGCGAAACAGTTGGTACAGTCCTTACAACTGATACAGTCATCTGATCGCCGTCCGTCTCTCACCTCTCCCTTATCTTTCTCTATCTTCGCTGCCCTGCGCATCCGAGTGTTAAAGTTCGGCCAGCGAAACAGTTGGTACAGTCCTTACAACTGATACAGTCGTCTGATCGCCGTCCGTCTCTCACCTCTCCCTTATCTTTCTCTATCTTTGCTGCCCTGCGCATCCGAGTGTTAGAATTCGGCCAGCGAAACAGTTGGTACAGTCCTTACAACTGATACAGTCATCTGATCGCCGTCCGTCTCTCACCTCTCCCTTATCTTTCTCTATCTTCGCTGCCCTGCGCATCCGAGTGTTAGAATTCGGCCAGTAAAACAGTTGGTACAGTCCTTACAACTGATACAGTCATCTGATCGCCGTCCGTCTCTCACCTCTCCCTTATCTTTCTCTATCTTCGCTGCCCTGCGCATCCGAGTGTTAGAATTCGGCCAGTAAAACAGTTGGTACAGTCCTTACAACTGATACAGTCATCTGATCGCCGTCCGTCTCTCACCTCTCCCTTATCTTCCTCTATCTTCGCTGCCCTGCGCATCCGAGTGTTAGAATTCGGCCAGTAAAACAGTTGGTACAGTCCTTACAACTGATACAGTCATCTGATTGCCGTCCGTCTCTCACCTCTCCCTTATCTTTCTCTATCTTCGCTGCCCTGCGCATCCGAGTGTTAGAATTCGGCCAGTAAAACAGTTGGTACAGTCCTAACAACTGATACAGTCATCTGATCGCCGTCCGTCTCTCACCTCTCCCTTATCTTTCTCCATCTTCGCTGCCCCGCTCATCTTTTTTTTCAACTACTGTAATTTAAATTTGATCTACACTTCATCGATTGCCCCGCCCCTTTATTTGTTTACACTTTTCAACTGCGGCTTTACAACTCACGATGATCTTGAACTCATTCTTTCTTCTTTCGAATTCTTCTACGAACATTTCACAGTTGGAGTCACCTTTCACTGTAACTAGGACAACCTGAACGAGGGATGCAAGTGGGATGGTAGAAGGTGAACTCACTTGTCTATAAAAAAGTTTCAGAAGTAACTGAAGAAAAAGATGAGCTTCATCGATGAATGATGCCGTGGGGCGGACGAAGGTTTTGTAGATATTCTGAATCTCTCTTTTTTTTCTCTCTCTCTCTCTCTCTCCTCTCTCTCTCTCTCTCTCTCTAATAACAATAATATTTATTCATATTGAATAAAAATACTTAAGCTTCAATAACGGCCAGCAATAGCCGCTTAAAGCTCGAACAAATAAGGGAATGTGGTGATTCTTAGAACCTGTTTCAGAAACTGCTCCGGTCAGGACAGTGTAGCATTTTTTGCAAAAAATTGACTCTCTCTCCCCCTCTTTCACTTTCTCTACCCCTCTATCTCTCTCACTTTCTCTCTCTCTCTCTCTCTCTCTCTCTCTCTCTCTCTCTCTCTCTCTCTCTCTCTCTCTCTCTCTCTCTCCTCTCTCTCTCTCTCTCTCTCTCTCTCTCTCTCTCTCTCTCTCTCTCTCTTTCTCTCTCTCTCTCACCCTCTCGACCATACCTTTTTCGAAAACTCGACATCTCGTACCATAACTCCAACCACTGGTAGTTTGTAAAAGGACAACGCATAACTTGCCGATGACACCAAGGAATTGTAAGAAGACGTTTGGAACGATTTTGGAGAGAAAATGATGGAAGCAAGCGATGAGTTTAGCAGACGTGAGCACACAATGTCAGACGTCAGCTCCAACCGGTAATTGTTTCTGAAAGATGGAACAAAAACATCTCCTTGTTCATGCGCTGATTTGAAAACAGTGGTAAAAAGGAAAGAGCACACAAACAATTCGAGGTTGAAGATTGTTCTGTGTAGGTTTACGGTGGTAATCGATACTCTCTTTTTTTTATTGTATCAATTAACTTTCCATTTCTGATGATTATTTGTTCTTTATTTACATTTTCTAAATTCCCTGAACACGTTTTATGCTCAAAATCAGAGAGTTCGAACATTCCATACAAAAATTAAAAGTAAAACTTAGGAGTTTTTGTAGTTCTTGCTGCCAGATAGTGCTATCGCAAGGGAGGCAAGCGTACGCGAGGGAGAAGGATGCAGACACGACGAGACAGTGTGATATTCTTGGAGTGCGGGAGATGTGAGAGATAGCGGTACACATATCTAGCAAAAAGTCTGACCGATTTCAAATTCGCGGCAGTCGCATTTTTGTAAAATGAGTACGGTAGGGTCAGGACTCTCACAACGAATAGTTAGATCTTTGTGAATTTAAATTATTATTCTTACTTTCAGTCCATTGAAATTGAAGGCGCATTACTTAATCGTTCATGTATTTCAAAGCGAAACTGCTACGGTAACTAAGTAACCGATTTACGGGGGTCAGACTTTTTTACAGGTAGAGGAAGATATGTGCGGTACCCAATTTTCTCCGATTAATATTTTTGTACTCACAAGGGAAATCATCATTTTATTTTACAACTTTTTCCCTAAACCCTTCCAAACGGGCATATATCGCTAGAAGCATGGCCGTTTTCAAACTCGCTCTAATCACAATTTTGCAGAATGAGTACGGTAGGGTCGAGACTCTCACAACGAGCAGTTAGATCTTTGTGGGTTTAAATTATTATTCTTACTTTCAGTTCATTCTGGAATTAAAGACTCATTACGTAAATCGTTATTGTATTTCGAGGCGAAACTGCTACGGTACTAAATACCCGATTTACGGAGGCCAGACTTTTTCACAGGTAGAGGAAGCTATGTGAAACGCTCTCTAAAAATTTTATCGTCAAACTATTTGTTTCCATGGAATGGTAGCTGTTGTGAAGTCGTGTTCTTGGTGAAGAGCTTTTATTGAGAAGTGAATTATGATGAAAAAGACTCGGTATATAAACATACCCTGGAGGGGGCGTGGCCATGAAAAGGTGGAGCCACCGGGATAGACATAACCAAACTAGACATGGAAACGAGGTAGGTCAAATACGAGTCAGGTCAAAATGTTAACTATGCGAGTTACTGTAGTTCACTCGCAACAGTAGCCAAATTTCCATGTTCTATACCATCAAATTTGAATCCTACCAAATTTCACAATGAAAATCAGCTTCATTCCTCACAAAACAGTTTTTCATTGAGAATCATGAATCGAAAAAACTCACTGAAACTGATTCCCATCAACATAGGTTGCCTCCAGAACGTGATTCCCGACAATGAGTTGTGATGCTCCAAAAACATCCAGCATTGTTGACTGAAAATCTCTCTCGCTCTTTCTCTCTCTCTCTCGCTCTCTGTCTCTCTTTCTCCCTCTCTCTCTCTCTCCCTCTCTCTCTCTCTCTCTCTCTCTTCCTTTTTGAAATACTGTAAACCTATTGGTAGTACTGTAGGGTTTGTTTCACTAATCAGTAAATCACTTGTTTAGAGATAACCCGACCGTATGAAACACAATAATCATTCCTACAGTACTGAATGCATGAGTATATCAAAAATTCCGAGTTGTCAGAATTTCTTACAATACAGTAGCCATTCGTTACAGTAGCCGTTTTCAAAGAAGGTAAAAAAGTCGCAACTCTGAAACCTATTTGTGCAGGTGACAAAGAGCAGGTGCTATATTGGCTGTACTTATCGCGTGCTCTGGTGGATTAGTTGCCACCATGGTGTCCAAAACAATTTCTCTCTCTCTCTCTCTCTCTCTCTCTCTCTCTCTCTCTCTCTCTCTCTCTATACATCCTTTTCTCGCCGAATATCAATATGTACCATACCTCAACAGTCCTCGCAGTCTCCTCAAAATTGTCTCCATCATAGATCAAAACCGGTAACTTGTAATAGGAAAGTTGGCTGGCTGCCATATGCAGGAGGAGCACGTAGACGCATCGGTTGAAGAGCCCCATCAAATTGACTAACGGGCAAGTTTCGAGCAATTGAGTTCACCGGAGACCCCCACCCCATCTGGTGTATTATGGGGTTGTTGCGGCGCGGTCTCGCGACGCGTGTCGGAAATTGGATGGTGTTCCGATCAAAGTTTTTCTGTTATGAAGAGAAGATAGTTCATTGCTTGAAATTACTGTAGCAGGGTAGAAACAACTTTTGAGTACTGTAACTACTGGAAGCTATCAATAAAATGTTCCTACTGTAATTCTACTAATTACGGTAATTCTACTTCATTCTACAAGTACCAGCTACAAGTGGTGTACCCCAGGGTTCGGTGATCTCACCATTGCTGTTCTCCCTGTT
Source organism: Caenorhabditis parvicauda (assembly GCA_963978915.1). Taxonomy (NCBI): domain Eukaryota; kingdom Metazoa; phylum Nematoda; class Chromadorea; order Rhabditida; family Rhabditidae; genus Caenorhabditis; species Caenorhabditis parvicauda. The sequence continues at coordinate 1,022,307 of OZ022251.1, read as the reverse complement.
TATCACTGATCTTCCAATCAGCATACGCCAGCTTGACACTAAGGTAAAAGTCAAAATGTTCGCGGATGACATCAAGATCTATAGTATCATTGATTCCCCCGCGGACATCACGACTTTACAGAGTGTACAGGGTGAGCCATAAATATATTAACGAAACTTTGCGTCTTCGGTGCAGCTACTGTATGGTAGCAAACACCGAATTTTTTTTACTTATTTTCATTTATTAAGTCTTTCTTAATATTTATGCAAAATTTCATTGTCTGATCTCTAGTTTCCAGGTAATGGTGGCTCCTTCTCCACATTGAGCTGCGATTGGAAGAACGGATGGACCTATGGGGATATTGCAATAGAGCTCTGTGTTTCTCGAGAAGTGGTCAATCTTACTGTCAAACGGTTTCAAAATACTGGTACGGTTTTTGATCGTCAACGGATCGGTAATAAGGTCACCTTAACCATTCCTTCAGTGGTGAAAGTCGTCCGAGAGCGGATTCGTCGCAACCCCGAGAGAAGCATGCGAAAGTTGGCTTCAGAACTCAGAGTCAGTCCGCAATCGATCAACAGAATTGTCAAAAGCAAGTTGAAACTGACTTCTTACCGTATGCAAACTGGCGCTTCTCTCACTGAGCGAAACAAGAAGTTACGGGTGGAGAAATCGAAGGCACTGCTTCGTGGCACGACGGCTGGTTCGCACCTGAGTATGCTGTTCACAGACGAAAAAATCTTCACTGCGGAAGCAAACAAAAACGGTCAAAACCACAGGATCATTGCAAAGGACTTCCAATCTGCCTGTGAGAAAAGAAATATTGTCAACAAAACATCACATCCATCATTAGTGATGGTTTTTGCCGGGATATGCGCTGATGGAAAATGTCCGTTGGTTTTCGTTGATCCTGGAACGAAAATCGACCAAGGTTACTACATGGATGAATTTTTAGAAACCGTCGTACTTCCCCGGTCCAGAATGCACTATCAGAATTGGCCATGGGTCTTCCAGCAAGACGGAGCACCGGCACATCGTGCAAAGTTGACATAACAGTGGTGACAACTGCATTTCCCCAAGTTTGTGGCAGCTTCAGAATGGCCCGCTTCCTCGCCTGATCCCAACCCTTTGGATTTGCCGTTTGGAGGAACCTCACCGAGAAGGTCTCCACAAAGAATTACCCAAGTTTGGAAGCCCTAAAGAAAGCTATTCTGAAGGCATGGGATGATCTAGACGTCGACTACCTGCGTGCCGTGGTCGATGCGTTCCCCAGACAACTCCGAGCTTTTATCAAAGAGAAAGGAGGAGGATTTGACAATTGGTAATATGATTCTATTTGTTAAATATCTGAATAAATGTTGTGAAGAAATTTCGAAATTCTGCAGTGATCTTTTTGAGTTATGACGGTTTCACCGTGTTAATATATTTATGGCTCACCCTGTAATTGATCTGATTCACGACTGGTCCAGTCGGAACAAGCTCACACTGTCAGAGAAAAAGACCCAGATGATAACCCTGGGAAAACGTAGAGCGGATTCATCGTATACGTTGGGTAACAGCCACCTGATATCCAGAGTTAGTAAAGTAAGGGACCTAGGATTTATTGTAACTGAAGAGCTTTCATTTAAGGAACATTGGCGAACGTATGTCAACAAAGCTAAGTACATGACCCACACTATTTTCAAAACGTTTAGTAGTCATAGACCTAGCTTTTTAACAAAGCTTTACACAACATACGTTAGGCCAATCATCGAGTACGGAACTACAGTGACTTCCCCCGGTCTAGTGAAAACGCGGAACCTCATTGAATCGGTCCAGCGCGATTACACTAGGAAAATTTACATTCGCCTCTACGGCTACAGATTGTTCTGGGCAAAGCGAAGTCAATTCTCGTATAACGCGCGTATCGCCAATCTAAAGCTCCAGGAACTTAGCGCAAGGAGAGAAATGGCGGATAATAACATGGTGCGAAAAATTATACACGGAAAAGTTGAGATTAATCCTGAAGACTTGTTCAAAATTACAGAGTCAAGAACAAGAGGTAGCTCGCGGAAACTCTCTTACGACGTACCAAAGAAAAAGATCCGAGAATACGCATTTGTGCCTCGTGCAGTTAAATCGTACAACGCTCTTTCAAAGAAGAAAAGAACCGGAACATAATTTTGTAACTTAACGAATTTTACACACTTTTGACATATATATTTTTCTCCTTCTTTTTGTATATCTTTTACTCTCGCCTTCCGGGAATAAACTATCTATCTATCTATCATTAAGCAGTTTTAAGTCGCTATATCCCGTTGAAATCAGTCTTTTTTCTTTTACAAGTAATTTTGGTTACTATGACCTTTAGATACTCAGGAACTTTGGTGAATTTCAATTCTTCAAACTTTGTGTAAAAAACAGAAACTAAACAAAAAACATTTATTGATCTCTTTAAAGCAAGTCCTAACAAAAACAACTTTCCAAACTAAAAATCTACTCGAGCAGCTTTACAACATTCAAAAACCGACTTTTCACTTCTCTGGGGCCAAAAAAGTCGACAACTTCCGATACGGGTGGTCCTTCTTTGCTTCCTATTATCGCGATTCTGACCAGTTGGAACAGCTTTTTCTGGTTGATCTTCGTCTCCGCAGCTACTTTTTTGATTCCTCTAGGTCCGACATCATCTGGAAATGAAATAATAGATTGGTGATTGAAAAATTAATAATTTTTTTGTGTTTCTTCATTTTCTTCAAGTTTTCAAAAAACTTGTTTTTTTTAGTTAGCAAGAAATCAAAAATTTATTTTGTATTTTCGAGATATTCAACGGAGAAAAGATTTTTAAATCTATTTTTTTGAAACTTTCGACAAAATCAATTTCATTAGACAGGAAAACTCACTAGATTTCGACAACAAATCCATCGCTTCGATAAGTTTCACCCTATCAGGGAAAACCTTCAAAATAGCTTCGCTAGACGTCGGTTTCTCAAAAAACCACCGAAATCTCCCGTCAAAAAGAAGCTCCAGAGAATCGAACGTTTCCTCTTTTTCTTTGATAAAGTCAAATACCTGAAGAAAACAATGTTTAACATGATTTCACACATAATTATTTAAAAATATCGTTTTTTCACCAATGTTATATATTTAATTCAAAAAAATCTCACTTTTCTCACGTAGGTTTCTTCAGGTCTCGAGGTGCTTGGGAACGTAGCTTCATGCATTTTCATCACTTTCGGCACTATTACTTTCTCGAAATCTGCTTGGAAGATTGCTTTTCGAGAGTAGCGACTCAAGCTGTGCTCATCAATCTGAAAATTTGTTCAATTAGTGTGCGACACGGAACGGTTACCCCCTCTCGACATGTTTTTATCTTATTCCACTAAGAATTTGACAAAAACACCATTAGATTGATGAACCAAGAATAGAGTGACGAAGAGCTCTATCGAAGTTTATTAACTAGATTTACGAGGTGACAAAGAGAAAACTTCATTTTTGATTTTCAAAAAAAAATTAAAATCTGATTTTTAGGTTGATCTAAAGATCATTTAACTGGAATTTTTTGCTGAATCTAACGCACTTAACCTTATAGGTGCTTGTTCTCGAGTTTTTTTCAATGGGAAAACTTACCAAAAGACTCCTCCTGGTGAGGCTATCAACATCAAAATCCTCGATCATTTCGTTCATGGAATACAAGTGATCTGGATCAAAATTCTTAATTCCGCTACCGTTACGAATCTGAAAAGCTACAGTAACTTTTCCATAGTTACAGTAGTTGCGAGTTGTTTTCACAGTAACTAACCCTAATTGCTTCAACAACCCACAAGGTTCTTTTTATAATTACAGTAATCATTCATCAGCTACAGTAACCGAAACCTAACTTCTCTTTAATTACAGTAACCCTAAAACATATATTCTAGAGGTTCAATGACTCTTCTACGAAGCTACAGTATGCAATCCTAACTTCTCTTATTTTACAGTAACTTAACCATAACCGAACACGCTTCTCTAAATCTAAAGAAACCCACTTACAGTAGCCAAAATCTTACCAACAAGTTCAGAACAGCTTCCGGAAGGACTCCACGTGTATAATACTCAACAAATGCGTCTTTGTCCCTTTTTGATAGCTTCTTCGTCGCGCTTCTCATGATCAACGATAGATGGATGAATTTCGGCGGAGTCCATTCGAAGGCTCTGAAAGATTTCGTAAATCCGGTTGAGAAACTTCGGAAGAGCATGATGCCTATTTATGATTGGTTTCATTAACTAAGCTGTTTCAATACTTTTCACAAAATCAATTGTTTAAATTTTTGATTTAAAAAAATTCAAACTTTCTCACTGATCCAGCGTCGAATCCGTTCAGAACAAGAGAAAAACATTTTTTGAATTTCACCAATTCTGCGATTAAAAAAACTCACTTGTACAACAGATGATGTTTCCCTGTGCTGGAGAGCCATTCCATACCACGAATGACATGGGATATCTCCATATCGTGATCGTCGACAATGTTCGCCAGGTGATAGGTTGGGAACCCATCAGACTTCAGCAGGACCGGATCACTCTCATCGATGTTCTGCTGGATTGCGCCGAAGACTTGGTCCTGGTTAGAAATTTTTTAGGCTAAATCCGGTTAGGTTTCACTTTGAATTTGAGGTTAACTACTTGAAAGTGATGAATTCAGGTCCATTATCGTTATCTTATTGACTGAGAACGTTTAGTTTCAGCGTTCTTCTTCTTTTCAGAGAGATTGAACTTTTACAGAGAAATGTCACAATCTACATTTTCTCGAGAAATAAAAGGGTCCCACAAAAATTTGCAAAGCTTGAAAATGAAATAGCTGTTGTCACACAAAGAAGAATTTTATGCTCCTTCGTAATTTTTTTTGCAGATAAAGATTCAGTTTTAAAAAATCACCTCAAAACCGATGTCCTGTCTGTCCATCTTAAAACGCACAACATTAGGCTTATGGTCTCTCAGCATAGACGTTACTGTTTCATGTTTCAGATGCATACATCTTCGGTCATACTTCGGAATCTCGTTCCTCTTCGCTGCTTCTTTTCTGAGAAGTTCAAGCCTCTAAAAAAACAAAAATATTTTTGTTAAAATGTAAAATCACCTCTTCACTACAGAAACACCGATAAGCTTTCCCTCGATCGATAAGCTCTTCTGCGGCATTCGAATACTTCTCCAGGCGGAGTGACTGTTTAAAGGGACCTGCATCTGGTTTCAGACCGAACATCTCCAGAACTGAATGAATCTGATCGAGTTTAGAGAAATGCGATCAAATTTACCTTAGCCTCGGACTCCGCATCGTACCTTGTTCTGTCTGTGTCCTCGATTCGCAGAAGGAACTGTCCTTGGTACTTTTTCGCAAAGAGGTAGTTCATGAGAGCTGTTCGCAAACCTCCGATGTGGAGTTGCCCGGTGGGACTAGGTGCAAACCGGGTACGAACCATTCTGAACTAACTCCATTAAAATAGTTGAAAATAGAAGGTACAGAATATTTTTGAACTTGACACACAAACTACAAGCCCGTGGAGATAAGAAAAGGAAGTACATCAGAGTGCACAAACAGTTTTTGAAAGAAACTACAATCACACATATCTAGCAAAAAGTCTGACCGATTTCAAACGCGCGCCAGCCGCATTTTTGTAAAATGAGTACGGTAGGCCTACCCTAGGGTCAGGACTCTCACAACGAACAGTTAGATCTTTGTGGATTTAAATTATTATTCTTACTTTCAGTCCATTGAAATTAAAGGCGCATTACTTAATCGTTCTTGTGTTTCAAGGCGAAACTGCTACAGTAATAAGTTACCGATTTACAGAGGTCAGACTTTTTTACAGGTAGAGGAAGATATGTGAATAACTCAAAGTTTACTAAAATATTTATAAATAGAAAAAAACAAAAAATAAAAATAAAAATTATTTTTGACGACACTTCGTGTCTAGTCTGTATCTTGCGTATAGGACTCTTACAGTAACACTTCTCACGACTAATTTCTTTCCAAAAACTCGGTTTCAAAATTCGAAGTTAAGTGTACTACTGATAGCCTCATCTGGAGTACATTTCAGAGAACAATCTTCGTATTCAAAGGTCATGCATTCTTCACACCAAGTAGTCTCCAATTGTTTGCTTTTGCGATTAACACCTATCAAAGTGATAGTTTTATCATCATTTTTCTGAACTTCGTAGGGAGATCAAATAAAACGGAAATTGTGTCGAAATTCTCCACTTCTTCTGCACTAGCATATTATCTTCGACTCATACTGAAACAACAAGGTAATAAACTTACATGGGAAGTATGTGAAAGCCCGGAGAATCTATGAGTTCTGAGTGGTCTCTTAGGTTTTCAAATATGGTGAAGACGATGGAACTGCTTTCAGAAGTTGCTTCACCGACCTCGTTTAGGAGTTATGACCAAAAATAGAACTCACACGCAATTTTCAAAAAAGGGGGATCTGTGATGTTGGGTAGGAAAAACTGTTGAGATTTTGCATTTTATTGAATTTTAAAGGTTCGTGATGCACGGAAAATTTAGTTTGCCTGAATTCTGAGGCTCGATTCAGAAGTTACATGCATCTGAAGTGGACGTAAAAAATCGTCCAACTTTCACCTTCTGTAACTCGACTCCTAGCAGATTTCCAGAGGCGAGACCTATTCCAAACGATTCAGAATGATTGAATCTATCCATTCCTACGTCGATTCTAAGACAAAAATTTTTGGGTCCAAAATCGGAAAGAGTTACACAAGTGTTCATAATATGAGCCTTGATCACAAGTGATGAATCGTTGTAGTATTTCTCGGGCAAAAAACGTGTATCAAGTGAGAATCGAACTTTGCCGTGAAAAATGAAAGGCGTGAGCTTTGACCACTCTACCACGGAAGACACAAATTTTTGCGTCAACTCCATGTTCACTCATTCGCTCCTTTTCACGACAGAATTCTTCAACATTACAGATCCCACTTTTTTGAAAATTGCGTGTGAATTCTATTTTTGGTCATAACTCCTAAACGAGGTCGGTGAAGCAACTTCTGAGAGCAGTTCCATCGTCTTCACCATATTTGAAAACCTAAGAGACCACTCAGACCTCATAGATTCTCCGGGCTTTCATATACTTCCCATGTTAGGAACGAACAACTTTTTCCTGATATCAAAGTAGACTTCTTAAGAGCTTGTTGGCTATTTTTACCGTAATCAGGTTACTGTACTTTTAAATTTTCTAGTAAACATAATCATTGAACTCTATGATAGAACACTGGATATTCAACTTCATTTCTTTTCATGCTTTCATTTTCATGCTTTCGACGATTTGACGATTGATTTCGGTATTTTTCCAAAAGAAAACGGCACCAACAAAATTTTTGGAAACCGACCGTGAAAATACCGAGAACAATCGGTAAATTACCGAAAACGATGGCCAAAATACTGAGAACAAAATTTGGTGTGACGTCCCCTACGTTGGGAGAAGGTCACCGGAGACGCCAACGGAAGGCTAGAACAAAAATAGCGGGATCTACATCCCTATGATCCGAGGATCACATTTGTTTGCAACTCACATATATCGCTAGAAGCATGGGCGTTTTCAAACGCGCTCTAATCTCAGTTTTTCAGAATGAGTACGGTAGGGTCAGGACTCTCACAACGAACAGTCAGATCTTTGTGGATTTTAATTATTATTCTTACTTTCAGTCCATTCTGAAATTGAAGGCGCATTACTTAAATCGTTCTTGTATTTCGAGGCGAAACCAAGCACCCAATTTACGGAGGCCAGATTTTGTTTACAGCTATGCGCTACTAGTTATAACTTCTCCTGTTCGAGATCAATCACTTGCTATTCTCATTTTCAACATGTTGAACTTTGTTTGTGGACAATCTTCGAACTTCATCGAGCAAATGTTCAATATCGTTCGGAGCACACTTTTTGTGCCTAATCTGTGTGCTGATGAAATAGTCGGAGAAATTTAACAATTGGTTGATAAGAAAGTTTTTTCAAGTTGTGAGACGATAAGCAGGCTTTCAATTTCGACATGGTCCAAATGACTCGGAGAACGATTCATTCTCTCTCTCTCTCTCTCTCCCCTCTCTCTCTCTCTCTCTCTCTCTCTCTCTCTCTCTCTCTCTCTCTCTCTCTCTCTCTCTCTCTCTCTCTATCTCTCTATCCCTCTCTCTCTCTCTCTCTCTCTCTCTCTCTCTCTCTCTCTCTCTCCCTCTCTCTCTCTCTCTTCTCTCTCTATCTCACTTATGTTTCTTCAGAGATGCACGGAAATTCTATTGGTATAGTTGCTGCAGTTGCTTATACTGTTGGAGATATTGTTGGATCAGGTAAAAGAGAGAGAAAAAGAGAGAGAGGGAAGAGAGAGAGAGAGAGAGAGAGGGGGAGGAGAGAGAGAGAGAAATTTCAGGAATATTCGTATCTCCAACCTCTATTCTAAAACATACGGGATCCGTCGGTCTTTCTCTCTGTGTCTGGGCCCTCTGCGCATTTATCTCTCTCTTCGGAGCTCTTTGCTACATCGAGCTCGGAACCTCAATCAGAAAGTCCGGATGCGATTTCGCCTATCTCTCCCACTTCGGATGGTAAGAAAAGTCAATAAATGGGCAGAGCCTGATTTTCAGGCATCCTTTTGCCGCAGCCTTCATGTGGGTATCCATTTGTCTCTCCTATCCGGCAACCATGGCTATACAGGCTATAACACTCGGTGAATATATTGTGACAGGTTGACCACGCCCACCAAAACCACGCCCATGTTTTTTTTCAGGGTTAAATGAATGGGTTCAACTTGATGAGAACGCGGAGTACTTCGCGTATCGATTGATTGGGTTTTCTGTTTTGTGTAAGTTTTTTGTGGGAACAAATTTCGGTAGGTCAAAAATGTTGAGTTGGATTTGATGAAATTCAAATTAGACCGAAACACGATGGAGATGCATGAAAAAATGGTAGCGGTCACACACCGCGCTAAGCGCAGTAGAAAAGTGTCGGATCAAGCAGCGAAGGGAGGCGACCAATAAGCAGCGAGCACAAACCCCGCCCCTTCGTAAATCCAGCACCGCTGTAGGTCAAATTACAGTTACTGTAGTTAAACTTTTTTCTCCCACGTTTTTTTTTCAATTCATTCATGATAAAAAGCTAGTTACGAAGAATTTTTGAACAGTAATTGGCGAACCTTTAGCTCGGGGTGACCACCTTCAGCTCGGGGTGTGGTCGTAATTTTTTCTTTGTTAGTTTATAATATGCTAATTCTAAATACGAAATGCTGTACTTGTGTACAACATGTGCTATAGATATCTACAGCGCACTCCGAAATTATTCTCGGGCGGAAACAGGGCGCGAAATGTGCCCTGTGTGCGCCTCGAAAAACACAAGTTCGCCCCTCTGGCTGGATTTTTCGAGACATGTACAGAATACGCTCTACATAACTTACGTCAGATGTTGTACATAGAGAGTTTTCTTATGGCACATCTGCCGTAAGTTATCTACAACGCAAAACCGTCGGCACAGGCATAAGGAAATATAGCTTCCTCTTCCTGTGAAAAAGTCTGACCTCCGTAAATCGGGGTACTTAGTGAAATAACCATGATTGAATGGAAATCAAAACACGCCTTCTCGACAAAATCCAATAAATTCCTCAAACATGCCCCAGATCGCCTAGAAATCATAAATAAAACCATTTCGTAGTTTTTGTTGCTACCAAAATTTAGGAACGAATGGAAATCTTCTGATCGCACAGGCTGAACCGAATTATTTATTAAAATCCAACCTGTCCTGCGCCTTCGGCACGGCGCAACTGAACGCATGTAATTCTGTTCGATATCAAAATTGAAAAGTTTTGGTGAATGGGTAAGTTTCGCTGTGATGAAGAATCTGAATCTGCGAATTTTCCCTGAGATAAGGCCTCCGGCGCACTGGTCCTCACTCTGAGTGTAATTCGAAAAACTAAATTTGAGGTTAACTTTCCTTCAGGGCCTCTGATGTACCTTAATTTCTTCTCTCTGAAAAATGTAGTGGGCACATTCCAAATCTTCGCAACCTTGGCCAAACTCATAGTCGCAGGGGTTATCATCGTAACTGGATTCTACTTTCTGATTTTCAAGCGTGAGTTCGATCCCCCCGCAACAAATCTCTATTTTCGCTTTTTCAGATCACACCCAGAACTTCAAGCACAGTTTTGAGGGCTCCGATTGGAAGGCTAGTGAGCTCATTCTTGGTGAGATTTCTTGTTCGTGAGAGAAAAATTCTTCTATCCTCACTTTGAACTTCAAAATCTTTCTCGGGCGGTCACAGGGCACAAAACGGTCCGATGGGTTGCACCGATGGGTTGCGCGGACCAGAGATGCACGGAATTCCGACTTCCGCCTTCCGACTACCGTCAAAAAATTTTTTTCGTCAAAAATGACGAAAACTCAGTCTGGAATTGACCTTCACCTGTTGAGAATGAGCGGATATACAATATCTCTGGGTTTTTTCAACTTTTTTGCACTCCCGACTACCGTTGAAAAAATTCTACTTCGACTTCCGAGAAAAATTTCACTTCCGTCTTCCGACTTCCGACGTCCGTTCAAAAAGTTCATTTCCGACTTCCAAAAACTTTGGAGATAGTGAATAGTTGAAAAAAAACAGAATTCTACTCACAGGTTCGTTCCTCACCCCCATTTTCTGTTTTTCAGGAGTCTACTCCGGTCTATTTGCCTACAATGGCTGGGATGTTCTCAACTTTGGCGCAGAGGAGATCGAAAACCCCAGGCGGTTTTTTCAAATACAGTAACCACAGTAACTTCCCACTTCAGGACCCTCCCAGTGGCAGCGTTCAGTGGTATTTTCATCTCGGCCACTGTGTTCCTCGCTATGAACATTTCTTACTTCTCAGTTTTAACCGTTCAAGAGTTCAAGACTGCTCCAGCAGTGGCTGTTGTATGTAGTAGACATGGAACTGGAGGATTATGAACAATTTCTAGATCTTCGCAGAAAAAACACTTGGGAACTTCAAGTATGCAGTTCCTTTTTTGATCTCCATCCTGCTTACTGGTAGTCTGAATTCTACTATTTTTGCGTGCAGCAGGTGAGAGAGGGAGAGGGAGAGAGAGAGAGAGAGAGAGAGAGAGAGAGAGAGAGAGAGAGAGAGAGAGAGAGAGAGAGAGAGAGAGAGAGAGGGAGGGAGAGAGAGGGAGACAGAGAAAGAGAGAGAGAGAGAGAGAGAGAGAGAGAGAGAGAGAGAGAGAGAGAGAGAGAGAGAGAGAGAAATGGAGAGAGAGAAATGGAGAGAGAGAGAAATGGAGAGAGAGAAATGGAAAGAGAAATGGAGAGAGGGAAAGAGAGGGAGAGAGAGGGAGAGAGAGAGAGAGAGAGAGAGAGAGAGAGAGAGAGAGAGAGAGAAAGAGAGAGAAAGAGAGATTACCATCCGATTAAAAAATTGATATTTTTCAAAAATAAAGCACCATCGCTGTCTTCAGATACTCCTTCGCTGGATCTCGAGCTCGAGTCGTCCCGACTCCTCTGATGCTCCAGCACAGACATTCCAAAAGCCCTCGGGTCGCAGTATTCGCCCAGGTACTGGAAGTGGCAATGTTACGGTGAAACCACAGTTTTCCAAATCAGAGCAGTGACTTTTTGCTTTTTTGTGAAACACGGAAAACTTTATGAACAGCGCTGTTAAATTGATATTCTGAAAGCTTTTCTTTTACCGTTTCTAGCTACTTTTTTAATTTTTGAGACATCATGCGAAGTCAGAATTGATATTGATTGGAATCTGGAGATCTTAAAATAGTGGAAAGGTGTGTACAGTGTGAACAGAAAATACCGCAACGGTACATGAAGCTCCGCTGCTTGAACAAGGTTCTGGATTTCTTTCTGAAATTTCAGCCTATCATAGCAAACACTATTCTTCACAAATGTAACATGTTTTATCCGGATTGATCAACTTCGAGCCGATGTATGATGATTTGATTGAAAACAGTGGAATTTCAAGTGGACATAAAATAGAGGAACGCTACTGTAATTTGAAGGTCAACGCTCGAAATTAGGAATTAATGATGACACATTACAAATTTTTCAATAGTTTATGTTTTGATTTTCATCATTCCGACAATTTTGACAGAGTTACGATGAAATCTTGTCGAGTTCTGTAATTTTCTGCATTTGAGGAGTTTTTGGTCTCCACCACGTTAATTAACAAAAAAAAATTAAATATCCGTTCTGGGGTCGAACTTTCACCCTGTGTAGCAGAGATCTTTCCCCTCAACACTAACTATACATTCCAGGTGCTCATCGCAATCGGACTTTCCTTCATTGGAGATCTAGATCAAATCATCAGCTACATGTCGTTCGCTCTCTGGTCACAACGGGCTTTCACACAGGTTGGTCTCAACTGGATGACTTTATCATTTGAGCATGTTTGCACTTTCAGGCAGCGTTCATCTACAACAAGGTACGTGGGCGGATGAACAATCCAGAGGCTTTTCAAGTTCCGCTGGTTATTCCAATAATTTTCTTCTTCATCTGTATAGCACTTCTGGTGATTCCAGCAGTTGAGGTGAGAAGAGAGAGAGTAAGAGAGAGAGAGAGATGGAGAGAGAGAGAGAGAGAGAGAGAGAGAGAGAGAGAGAGAGAGGGGAAGATGAAAATAGAGAAAGGGGGGAGAGAGAGGGAGAGAGAGAGATGAAAATGAAGAGAGGATGATGAAAATAGAGAAATTGGGAAAGAGAGGGAGAGAGATGGAGAGAGAGAGAGAGAGAGAGAGAGAGACAGAGAAAGAGACTGAGAGAGAGAGAGGCCTTTCTTTCAGAACTTCCATGTGGCCATCTACGGACTGAGCTTGGTTGTAGGAGGCTTCATAATCTACTTCATTTTCATCTTCCCCAAGAATTTACCAAGATTCTTCCACACTGTCGATGGTAAGAGCTGGTTTTTCGCAATACAGCACAAACGCACTTTAGACCGAATCGTTCGGCTATTCGAGATCGTCTTCAACGTTCTGCCGCTTGAAGAGCATGAAGATGATGAGAAGAACATTCTGGATACTAAGATGCCTGTTTGCATGCATTTTTAATACGACTTCGGCAATTTAGAATTGTATACGGGAATTATGTGAAAACGGGATTTGTACACGAATAAATTGTTTTTCTCAACACGACAGAAAACTTGAAAAAGGTGGAAATGTGGGCAATTTTGAAAAATCTGCCTGGGGCACAAATCTAGCAAAAAGTCTGACCGATTTCAAACGCGCGCCAGCCGCATTTTTGTAAAATGAGTACGGTAGGCCTACCCTAGGGTCGGGACTCTCACAACGAACAGTTGGATCTTTGTGGATTTGAATTATTATTCTTACTTCCAGTCCATTGAAATTAAAGGCGCATTACTTAATCTTTCTTGTGTTTCAAGGCGAAACTGCTACAGTAATAAGTAACCGATTTACGGAGGTCAGACTTTTTCACAGGTAGAGGAAGATATGTGTGGGGCAAACTTGAAAAAGCTGCCTGGGGCAATTTTGAAAAATCTGCCTGGGGCATTTTTGAAAAATCTGCCTGGGGCAATTTTGAAAAAGCTGCCTGGGGCAAGTTTGAAAAAGCTGCCTGGGGCAAGTTTGAGAAACCTGCCTGGGGCAATTTTGAAAAATCTGCCTGGGGCAATTTTGAAAAATCTGTCTTGGGCAATTTTGAAAAATCTGCCTGGGGCAAGTTTGAAAAATCTGCCTGGGGCAAGTTTGAGAAATCTGCCTGGGGCAAGTTTGAGAAATCTGCCTGGGGCAAGTTTGAAAAAGCTGTCTGGGGCAATTTTGAAAAATCTGCCTGGGGCAAGTTTGAAAAAGCTGCCTGGGGCAATTTTGAGAAATCTGCCTGGGGCAATTTTGAAAAATCTGCCTGGGGCAAGTTTGAAAAAGCTGCCTGGGGCAATTTTGAAAAATCTGCCTGGGGCAATTTTGAAAAATCTGCCTGGGGCATTTTTGAAAAATCTGCCTGGGGCAATTTTGAAAAAGCTGCCTGGGGCAAGTTTGAAAAAGCTGCCTGGGGCAAGTTTGAGAAACCTGCCTGGGGCAATTTTGAAAAATCTGCCTGGGGCAATTTTGAAAAATCTGCCTGGGGCAAGTTTGAAAAATCTGCCTGGGGCAAGTTTGAGAAATCTGCCTGGGGCAAGTTTGAGAAAGCTGCCTGGGGGCAATTTTGAGAAATCTGCCTGGGGAAATTTTGAAAAATCTGCCTGGGGCAAGTTTGAAAAAGCTGCCTGGGGCAATATTGAAAAATCTGCCTGGGGCAAGTTTGAAAAAGCTGCCTTGGGCAAGTTAGGAAAAGCTGCCTGGGGCAATTTTGAAAAATCTGTCCTGGGCAATTTTGAGAAATCTGCCTGGGGCAATTTTGAAAAATCTGCCTTGGGCAAGTTAGGAAAAGCTGCCTGGGGCAAGTTAGAAAAAGCTGCCTGCGGCAAGTTTGAAAAAGCTGCCTGGGGCAAGTTTGAAAAGCAGCCTGGGGCAATTTTGAAAAAGCTGCCTGGGGCAAGTTTGAAAAAGCAGCCTGGGGCAATTTTGAAAAATCTGCCTGGGGCAAGTTTGAAAAATCTGCCTGGGGCAAGTTTGAGAAATCTGCCTGGGGCAAGTTTGAGAAATCTGCCTGGGGCAAGTTTGAAAAAGCTGTCTGGGGCAATTTTGAAAAATCTGCCTGGGGCAAGTTTGAAAAAGCTGCCTGGGGGCAATTTTGAGAAATCTGCCTGGGGAAATTTTGAAAAATCTGCCTGGGGCAAGTTTGAAAAAGCTGCATGGGGCAAGTTTGAAAAAGCTGCCTGGGGCAAGTTTGAAAAAGCTGCCTTGGGCAAGTTAGGAAAAGCTGCCTGGGGCAATTTTGAAAAATCTGTCTTGGGCAATTTTGAGAAATCTGCCTGGGGCAATTTTGAAAAATCTGCCTTGGGCAAGTTAGGAAAAGCTGCCTGGGGCAAGTTAGAAAAAGCTGCCTTGGGCAAGTTAGGAAAAGCTGCCTGGGGCAATTTTGAAAAATCTGCCTGGGGCAAGTTTGAAAAAGCTGCCTTGGGCAAGTTAGGAAAATCTGCCTGGGGCAAGTTTGAAAAATCTGCCTGGGGCAAGTTTGAGAAATCTGCCTGGGGCAAGTTTGAGAAATCTGCCTGGGGCAATTTTGAAAAATCTGCCTGGGGCAATTTTGAAAAATCTGCCTGGGGCAAGTTTGAAAAAGCTGCCTGGGGGCAATTTTGAGAAATCTGTCTGGGGAAATTTTGAAAAATCTGTCTTGGGCAATTTTGAGAAATCTGCCTGGGGCAATTTTGAAAAATCTGCCTTGGGCAAGTTAGGAAAAGCTGCCTGGGGCAAGTTAGAAAAAGCTGCCTGCGGCAAGTTTGAAAAATCTGCCTGGGGCAAGTTTGAGAAATCTGCCTGGGGCAATTTTGAAAAAGCTGCCTTGGGCAAGTTAGGAAAAGCTGCCTGGGGCAATTTTGAAAAATCTGTCTTGGGCAATTTTGAAAAATCTGCCTGGGGCAAGTTTGAGAAATCTGCCTGGGGCAATTTTGAAAAATCTGCCTGGGGCAAGTTTGAGAAATCTGCCTGGGGCAATTTTGAAAAAGCTGTCTGGGGCAATTTTGAAAAATCAGCCTGGGGCAAGTTTGAAAAAGCTGCCTGGGGCAATTTTGAAAAATCTGCCTGGGGCAATTTTGAGAAATCTGCCTGCGGCAAGTTTGAAAAAGCTGCCTGGGGCAAGTTTGAAAAATCTGCCTGGGGCAAGTTTGAGAAAGCTGCCTGGGGCAATTTTGAAAAATCTGCCTGGGGCAATTTTGAAAAATCTGCCTGGGGCAATTTTGAAAAATCTGCCTGGGGAAATTTTGAAAAAGCTGCCTGGGGCAAGTTTGAGAAATCTGCCTGGGGCAACTTTGAAAAATCTGCCTGGGGCAATTTTGAAAAATCTGCCTGGGGCATTTTTGAAAAATCTGCCTGGGGCAATTTTGAAAAATCTGCCTGGGGCAATTTTGAGAAATCTGCCTGGGGCAATTTTGAGAAATCTGCCTGGGGCAATTTTGAAAAATCTGCCTTGGGCAAGTTAGGAAAAGCTGCCTGGGGCAAGTTAGAAAAAGCTGCCTGCGGCAAGTTTGAAAAAGCTGCCTGGGGCAAGTTTGAAAAAGCTGTCTGGGGCAATTTTGAAAAATCAGCCTGGGGCAAGTTTGAAAAAGCTGCCTGGGGCAATTTTGAAAAATCTGCCTGGGGCAATTTTGAGAAATCTGCCTGGGGCAATTTTGAAAAATCTGCCTGGGGCATTTTTGAAAAATCTGCCTGGGGCAATTTTGAAAAATCTGCCTGGGGCAATTTTGAGAAATCTGCCTGGGGCAATTTTGAAAAATCTGCCTTGGGCAAGTTAGGAAAAGCTGCCTGGGGCAAGTTAGAAAAAGCTGCCTGCGGCAAGTTTGAAAAAGCTGCCTGGGGCAAGTTTGAAAAAGCTGTCTGGGGCAATTTTGAAAAATCAGCCTGGGGCAAGTTTGAAAAAGCTGCCTGGGGCAATTTTGAAAAATCTGCCTGGGGCAATTTTGAGAAATCTGCCTGGGGCAATTTTGAAAAATCTGCCTTGGGCAAGTTAGGAAAAGCTGCCTGGGGCAAGTTAGAAAAAGCTGCCTGCGGCAAGTTTGAAAAAGCTGCCTGGGGCAAGTTTGAAAAATCTGCCTGGGGCAAGTTTGAAAAAGCTGCCTGGGGCAATTTTGACAAATCTGCCTGGGGCAATTTTGAAAAATCTGCCTGGGGCAATTCTGAAAAATCTGCCTGGGGCAATTTTGAAAAATCTGCCTGGGGAAATTTTGAAAAAGCTGCCTGGGGCAAGTTTGAGAAATCTTCCTGGGGCAACTTTGAAAAATCTGCCTGGGGCAACTTTGAAAAATCTGCCTGGGGCGAGTTTGAAAAATCTGCCTTGGGCAAGTTTGAAAAAGCTGCCTGGGGCAAGTTTGAAAAAGTTGCTTGGGGCAAGTTCGAAAAATCTGTCTGGAACAATTTTGAAAAATCTGCCTGGGGCAAGTTTGAAAAAGCTGCCTGGGGCAAGTTTGAAAAAGCTGCCTGCGGCAAGTTTGAAAAAGAAAATTGCCCCAGGCAGATTTCTCAAAATTGCCCCAGGCAGCTTTTTCAAACTTGCCCCAGGCAGCTTTTTCAAACTTGCTTGCCCCAGGCAGATTTTTCAAACTTGCCCCAGGCAGATTTTTCAAACTTGCCCCAGGCACATTTCTTAAACTTGCCCCAGGTAGATTCTTGAAAATCTGCCTAAAAAAACACCCGGGGCAAATTTTTCTCTCTCTCTCCCTCTCTGTCTTTATCTCTCTCCATCTCTCTCTCCCTCCTCCTCTCTCTCTCCCTCCTCCTCTCTCGCTCTTTCCCACTCTCTCTCTGTCCCTCTCCCTACCTTTTTTATTACTAAAATTATACGAAATGAAACAAACTAAACAGATCTCCTCGAATCGTCAACATTTATTGATAAACTTTGTCTTCAGTTTCTTCTTTTTTCAAAATTATTGGGTAAACTTCCATGTTTGTCGTAACGAACAGTACCGCACCATAGTCGGTTCCTGTAACTCAGGAGTTTGCTGATTGCTCGGCTCCGCCTACCTTTTCCTGGAGCTGACCATAGTACGAACATCCTATTGCCCCAACACGAGAGAAATCCTGTTCTGACTGGGGTCGAGGCTAGAACATGGGATGAGATTTCTTCTTTTGTGTTAGCTTACCTTTGATCATGCAGAAAAGGTTGAACGACGCACAAAATCTTCTGACAGCGTGCTTTCCGAACCAATCTCCTTTGCTGTCTGAAATTCACTCATTTTTTCGATTAGAGACTTGTCCAGAGGCAAATTTTGACTAAATCTAACCTACCTATTCACACCTTTTCAGGTACTATTCAAACATTTCCCATATTCAGATTCCATATTTTATGAATAACTCACTCAAGTTGGGTCTGTACATTCTGACGACCGAGGAAGGTTGGTTGAAGATCAACTGCTTCTGAAGTTGATGAAGCTCATCAGAATGGACTGGTCGGAACTGCGTTTTGATATGGTTCTTGTCTTTGGCCTGAAATTATGGGATGAGAAATAGAGAGGATGAGAGAGAGGGAGAGCGATAGAGAGAGACTTACCATACTCGAACAACCTCCATATGAAGCGAAAATCGTACCACCGATCATAGCAGCGAACGGCAAGTTCGAGAACAATCTGAAACTCATCGATCACTATGAAATTTTTGGAACTCTCTCACCGCTCTGATCGACTTGAGATCGCGTGTACGACGGCAGAGCAGAATCTTCCTTCGGGTTTGAAGGGCATCGATTCTGTACCACCTCGAATCCAGAATACCTTGGTTGGGAACACCACCTGAAGTAAAATCATTGAATTGAATTGGGTAGTACTAAAACACAATTTCTATTCTGGATGATACTGTAACACTGCTCACACTACGGTACTACGGTAACATCTTGTCTACTACGAATACTACGGTAACATCATTTCTACTATGAGTACTAGGGTCATATCATTGCTATTGTGTCTACTACTGTATCATCATTCCTACAGTAAATCTATGATTCGACTATTTTTCTCACCTTCAACGCACAAACCAAGGCGAGACACTCGATTGACGCTGGTTCAGAAGACTCAACTAGACCACCCAGGAATAAAATCGCATTCTTCGGTGGCCAGCCGGTAATCTGGAGCCAACGATGGAGGTCGATGTATCTGGAATTTCATGATTGAGGAGTAATTTTCAAAACCTCACCTTCCTCTGATGTCTCCTATGACTGTGACTCCTGCCGGAATCTCGATGAGCGACGGATCTTCCGAGAATCGGTTACCCGCTTCTTCGATAATCTGAATTCACGCTTCAGAACTTCGACAATGTTTTCTCTCACCTCCATGAGCTCAATGGTCGAAAATGGGAAATAGTATGGACCGTGGATGATAAGTTTGATGAGGAGCATTTCCATCTGGATAAAGGTGCGCTTCACGTGGCACGTGTTGTGACCTAATCCTGACGCGACAAAGAGGTAGGGCTCTTTGAGCACAACCTGAATGTGCATGTTTACTGTATTCCATGGCAATCGCACACCGCGCTAAGCGCAGTAGAAAAGTGTCGGATCAAGCAGCAAGGGGAGGCGACCAATAAGCAGCGAGCACAAACTCCGCCCCTTCGTAAATCCTGCATTGCTGTAGATCAAAGTACAGTTACTGTAGTTAAAAACTTTTTACTATACTATCCAACAATACTCGCACACAAAATCGTATTAATAATAGAACAAGGGGACCGCCCCCTTTACTCCTAGAAATCCAACGCTTTAACCACTCGGTCACCGCTGCACGTTTTTTTCAGCGCCATTCGCGTGACCACTTGGGCCCTCGCAGGTTGTTGCATTAGTTCTAGCCAAACTTGCATTAGTGTTAGCCGAGTTAGGATTGTTCGGGGAGTGCGGAAGCGGACAGCGAGAAGAGCATGGGAGAGAGAGAGAGAGAGAAATGTAAAGGAAGCGAATGAGAGAGAGGGAAAGAGAGATAGATTTTTGAGAAAAAGCGTTTTGGAGCGTTAGCGAAAAAACTGTAGCGGCCCGAGCGTAGCGAGGAACAACTGCTGGTACAATACAAGCGAAAATCCCTTACCGACATCTTCGGCGCAGCCATGATCGTCGCCGAGGCTGACGATGACTCCTTCGCGTTGAGACCGACAACGGCTGCCGCGTATTCTTGTGCGAGAAGAGTGTCAGTCACTGTGATCACGCACTTCGCCGTCTCCTTGATCTTCATCACTCCGGTTACTTGCTTCAGCGCCTGGAATTTGATTTCCTTCTGATTCATTCATTTCTCGTTCACTCACTTTCCCTTCACCCATGTCCATGGACAAACCGACAATCTCGTCGTCAAAGTTCGCATGCGCGTCGTAGACATCATTCTTTTGTGTTGGACGCATTTTGAACATCCATCTGAAACTCATATTCAAAAGCTGTACACGTTCTTCTGACTACTCAGTGCTCGAAATACGATCGTTTTCGGAAATTTTCGGTCGTTTTCAGTAATTTTGGATAGAAAATGGCCGTTTTTTCTGAGAATTACTGAAAACAATCGATATTTTCGAAAATAACTGAAAACGATCGAAAATGTCTGAATACTACTGAAATTTAGCTAAACCAACCGAATATCACTGAAAACTACTGAAATTTTCTGCACAGAAATTTCTTGAACCTGTCGTTTTTGTAGCTTAGAATTTTGTACTCCCCAAAACGACATATATGTAGAAAAGAACTAAAATGACTCAAAACACTGAAAATCCGGTTGACAAAATGATTATTTTCATAGTTTATTCCAATACATACGGTTCTTTTCATAATCGGTAAAATGATTTCGCAAACTGCATAATACAGTTTCATGCTCAGATAGGAAAATAACTGTATTCAGAGAACACAAGATTCCTTACCACTTTCTCTTATCATCTTTTTGGAAATTCGTTAACGAATTCGAAACTTTACGTAGCGTTGAGAACTTCGTTTTTTAATAAGTATACAAGCAGGTAGTCCTCGCTACGCTCAGAGTCCCTTTTCCCCTTTTTCTGAGCAAAATCGCACTGTTTGAATTTTTGATTGGAAGAAGAAGTGGTTTTTAGAGGCAACGGTTTTGCTATTTCTCTCTCCTTTACCAATCTGATTGCGGCCATAACTAATGCCAGTGTTGTTAGAACCAATGCACTACGGCGCGTTGATCCCCGTAGCCATCAGTGGTCACGCGAACGGTCGCCACAAAATTTCGTGCAGCGGTGACCGAGTGGTTAAAGCAGACAACTTTCACGTGCTCGTCGCGGGTTCGTATCTCTTTTATGGGCATTTTTGCACAACCCCTTCCTCTCCCTTGACCCCAACCAAATCCAAAAAGGACCACCCAAAAATTTGCCTCACGAAAAAGGGGGCGGGGCAAAGTGGGCGGAGGATTTGTCAATTAATAATATGATAAACGAACAGTTTAACACAGAAAACACCTACGCGAAGAACGCCGAAATGAGGATGACCAATGCTAGTGTGATCATCAAGTACAAGGCGACCTCTCGCGACTCCTTGTTCACATTCAATTGAGGCTGCAAGATCAATTTTCATCATTTCGATGTTTCAAAGACTTGCCAGGGTCTGCTCCGCAGTATCAACAAGCCGGTGGGCAAAGTCGTCGACATCATCCCAATTGGTTCTTCCATTGCACAGGTTGGAGAAGCAGCATCGCTGAGTGACGTTGATGACGAGTCCATTCTGGAAATTATTTTCAGAACGAAGGGAATTTACAATTATAGAATGAAGTGGATTTGACCGTAGGTTGCCACTTTGATAAAAATAAAATGCTAGGCGATAAAAGGGTCACAATTAAATTTTAAAACTATGGAAATTCGTGCCGCGCAGCAACGCGCGGTCTGATCGAATCTAAAAAGGTGATGCGCATCTCCGCTTCAATTGTACCTTTCCGATGGCGTTTACACCGTTCTGATCCGACACCTATTAACTGAGAACAGGCCGCGGAAAGGCAGTGTGACCAAATAGCCTTTTTTCATTAGAATAGACAATTAGTCTATACGAGACCCCTTTCCAAAATCTTTCTCGGGCGGACACAGGGCACAAAACGGATCCTGCTGGTGCGGACACCCACTGGATTGTTTCGCGCCTTGTGACCGTCCGAGAAAAATTTTGGAGTCTATGAAATCAAAATCATCAACGTCACAACGACTACGTTGAAGACATGGTTGTTTAAAACACTAAGAAAATCCTAGTCGCGCTGCAGCGCGCGGTTGGTTTGCATTTCGAACTTGAAGCGTCCGGCAATTAGTAAATCGCATCCCGTCGCATCCCGTTTTTTTCAAACGTCTGTAACTTTGCTCGGAACAGCCCAATCTCCTTGTATTTAGGCTTGGGTTAAACGTTAAGCTGTCCCGAACCTAACCTAAGCCTAAAAAAGAGGTGTTCATGCTATGCGAAAAAAGTTATCGTATCCCATTTTTGAAAATGGGATGCGGGATGCGATTTACTAATTGCCGAAGCGTCCTATCTGGGGAATCTGAACAAAACACACTTTTCCTATGTTGCTGTAGCGGTTGATGTATGGCAGGCCAACTCCTCTGGTTTTGTCACATCTGAACGAACCATGTTAAATGATTGCGCTCTTGCTCACGTGAGGACACTCAATGGGGTTCCTGTGACAGCGCTTGTAGGCACTGTACCAAATCCTTTCACGTTTGCCGTCGCAATTTTGATCTTTGTCGTTGAGGTGTAGCACCCTCTTTCCACGGCAGTTACTATATCCGCTCCCAAGTTGCGTCCTCTCGGATTGTGACTGAAATAATTATTTCCTTTTGAAACTATGATACAAAGTGTATGAGAAAATCGAGTGAAGAGGACTTTCAAAAACTGCGCAAGTTCAAAAATTTGGTGAGAAAAATCCAACATTCTGAGAACAAGAGCAAAAAAGACAAGACGCAGAAGGCATAATCTTCTTACCCTCAAGCCATCATAAAATGCTTGATTTCTGTATCCAAGACTTGGCTTCTCACAAAAGCTGTTCTCCCAACCTAACCTAAGCCTATAAAAGGAAATTACACATATATCGCTAGAAGCATGGCCTTTTTCAAACGCGCTCTAATCTCAATTTTGCAGAATGAGTACGGTAGGCCTACCCTAGGGTCGGGACTCTAACAACGAACAGTTAGATCTTTGTGGATTTAAATTATTATTCCTACTTTCAGTCCATTGAAATTAAAGGCGCATTACTTAAATCGTTCTTGTATTTCGAGGCGAAACTGCTACGGTACGAAGTACCCGATTTACGGAGGCCAGACTTTTTTACAGGTAGAGGAAGCTATGTGAATTACTGTTGGTTGCAGATTAAGATTAATAAATGACGCGGAATTGAGGCTAAGAAGGGTATGCATTTTACTACAGCCCATTAAACCACTCCAATATTTTTAATTCCGTTACGAAGGACGAGAAAAAACTGTCGCTTCAGAAAATAATGACTTTGAAAATTCCATTTTAGAAAATAAGCCCCTTCAAGCCGAGATAACTACACATACAGTCGCGAACATAAACATTTCCACTTTTGGTTTTTCGGTAATATCTCAGCCAATAGTTATGCAATTGCTGTCAAATTTTTACAGATACTCATTCAAACATATCTGAATTCATTCAACTCAATAAGTTGTTGATAACTCACAAAATAAAAACATAATAAATATTTTCCCTAGACATGTCTAAAGTCGACTTCATAGTTAACCTGATTTGATTTGAATTCAAAGCTTTTGAGAGGCTAAAACGTCAGAAACTATTGAATACTTATTGATTCAGTGTTCTGAATCATCAAAACATCACATATTCCAAACCTGGACTCCAGAATCCAAATTCGTGGACTTGACCAGAGAGGATTTCACTTCGCAGGAGTTTTTGCTATATTTTCTCGGATTTTTTGGTTCTGTTCTTTTTTTTCATTCTGTAAAGCTTAACATAACTTATACGCATGATTTGAGTTAGGAATTAAAGACAGTCGTCTCACAATTAACATGTCTTTCTGACGGAACCAACTTTCTACAAGTCAGTCGAAGTGTTTGGACTCGTCATTTTTAATAGAGAATGAAGCTTGTTCTTGAAGTCTGATAAGAATATAAAAACCAACTGTCTTCTAAACAAACGGTGCTATTCAGTAACTCATGAATTTAACATTCGTAACCGTTATGATGACTTTACATGCAGATTGTCTAGCGTGTACTGGCGTGTACCTGGGCTAGATCTCTATCCCTTGGGTAAAAACTGTTAGGAACCCCGAAACAAAGTTTTAAACCTTCATTATCTCTTGCACAATGTTTCTAGAAAAAATAAAGCTCGTTTGCTTTTTCTTAGGAATCAGAGGCTGATCTCTATCCATGACGTTATTATAGGGCTACTCCAGTGCTCATTAAGTCAACGGTAAAGTCACGAGTTTTGAAATTATGAAAAAGATGATTTGGGAACTGATTCATTGACATAAGACACTCCTTTTTTGTTTTCGGAGTTTTGGATGAAGCTTCATTTTCAATCAAGATGAAAACTCCAAACACTCAAACCGACTCGCGCGATGTTGGTTCCGTCAGAAGGACATGTTAATTGTGAGACGACTGTCTTCAGTACTAAACTCAAATCAGGCGTATAGGTTTTGTCAAGCTTTATGAGATGGAAAATGAAAACAAAATTCAGAAATCCGAAAAAAAAATAGCAAAAACTCCTGCGAAGTGCAATCCTCACTGATTAGGTCCACGAATTTGGATTCTGGAGCCCAGGTTTGGAATATGTGATGTTTTCATGATTTAAAACACTGAATCAACAAGTATTCAATAGTTTCTGATGTTTTGGCTTCTCAGAAGCTTTGAATTCAAGTGAAATCAGGTTAACCATGAAGTCGACTTTAGACATGTCTAGAGAAAATAATTATTATGTTTTTATTTTGTGAGTTATCAACACCTTATTGAAATGGCTATATTTAGATACGTTTGAATAAACATCTGTCAAAATTTGAAAGCAATCGGACAACTTATGGCTGAGATATTACCAAAAAACCAAAAGTGGAAATGTTTATGTTCGCGACTGTATCTTCCTCTACCCGTAAAAAAGTCTGACCTCCGTAAATCGGTTACTTAGTTACCGTAGCAGTTTCGCTTTGAAATACATGAACGATTAAGTAATGCGCCTTCAATTTCAATGGACTGAAAGTAAGAATAATAATTTAAATCCACAGAAATCTAACTGTTCGTTGTGAGAGTCCCGACCGTACCGTACTCATTTCACAAAAATGCGACTGCCGCGAGTTTGAAATCGGTCAGACTTTTTGCTAGATATGTGAACTATTTTCCACCAACAATATCATATTTCTTCCTCTAGTTAAAAAATAATATAGAGTTAATTGAGTGGCACGAAAAAAAATTTTTAAAAAGTACATTTAGAGTTAATTCCGGAGTACATTCAGAGTTAATTCCGGAATAAATTCAGAGTTAATTTTTTTGGTGTCACTCAATTAACTCTATATTAATTTTTTTCTAGAGTTCATTCAGTTTTTTAGTCGTGGACTAACCTGATAACAAGTTGTTCGATACATCCATACTGTATATCACAGTGTACTACCTGGAAATTACTATCCAAACACTTGAATGTTGCCGCGAACACTTCTCCTGAAAAACGTGAAACATATCTACAAACGCTGATTATATACTGTTCAGATTAGGGATGGGCAAATCGCCAGTCACTGACTAACGATCGGCTATCCTCTTTTCATTAGCCAATTTAATTGACGAGCGGATTGGCTATTCAATTGGCGAAATGATACCATCTGAACAACACCACCTTCAACGTAGAGAAGGCTCAGAAAGCGCAACTCTAGGCGCTCGCCAATTGAATAGCCAATCGCTCGCCAATGCAATTCTCTGTAATTTCAATGTGGCAGGTACGCAGCATGATTGCGTTTTGGACAGATGAAGACGCGTTCCTGCGACTATTGATACACGTGCCTGCCCTATTCGATATGCGTGCCTGCCTTCTTGCCATTTTGAAATTTCAGAGACCGGTACGCGTCTCGATTGAGGCAGGCGCGCGTATCGATAGTAGCCGGCACACGTCTTCATCTGTCCACAAATGTGCAGGACGTGTTCCCGCCACATTGAAATTACAGAGATTGGCTAAAGAAAAGAGGATAGCCAATGACTGGCGATTTGCCCATCCCTAGTTCAGATTTCCTCTGCTGTGTAAAATAACAAAACGAGACCAAAACTCATTTCAACCGTACTATATGATTCAACGACATTCAAATTTATTGCCACAAGATATCTATGCGTAACTGTGTTTTCCACACACGTTCACACGTTATTAGAAGTTGATTGATGGGTTCGAGAGGTAAAAATTAGTCAAAACATGAAAAATTGACAGGAATTCGTGATTTTCGGGTAAAACGTAATGATTTTACACAAATGTCGATTTGAGACATCGGGGTGACAATGAAGATGTTTACAAGCGGGCAAATTAGAGTTCGTTTGGTTTTGTGACTTACGAAGGAAGCGTTGCGGTTATGCGAGCACGGTTCACTCACCTATGAACAAAAATAGTATAACGTTTACAAGCTGACTTCCAGCGTAGTAGTGCCAGCGCATCTTTCTGACTAATAAATGAAGAAGAAAGACACGTGGAAAAGGGGCAAAAACATGTTCGAGTCACGTATGAATTTAAAACTGTCAATTTTTTAAACGAGCTATTATGTTTCAACATAATTACAGGGCAAATTGTAAAAGGCACCCTGGCGGACCGGCACCTCGGCACCATCAAGTCTGCCATTTTTGGGAGTGGTGCCACTTTGCAATTTGGCACCACTGTTCGGTGAGAGTGGTGCCGTGGTGCCAAACTAAAAAAGGCACCCCGGCGGACCGGCACCTCGGCACCACTGCGTCCTCGGCACTAGGCATGGGCATGTTGCTAATTTTTTTTTTGAAATCCGAAATTTTTTGTGAATTTGATTCAGAATCTGACGTTCGATTCTGACGTCATTGTCGACGACATCGTCGGTGACGTTGTCAAAAATTTTTTTTTTGAAAATCGAATTTTGTGATTTCAATTTAGAATCTGAAATTTGAATGTCAGATTCTCAAAAGAATCAAATTTCAGATTCTGAACTGAATTCAAAAAAATTTTTTTTTCGACGACGTCACCGACGCTGAATTCGACGAAGACGTCAGAATCAAATTCACAAAAAAAAATTTCGAATTTCAAAAAAAAATTTGGCAATATGCCCATGCCTAGTGCAGAGGACGCAGTGGTGCCGAGGTGCCGGTCCGCCGGGGTGCCTTTTTCAGTTTGGCACCACGGCACCACTCTCACCGAACAGTGGTGCCAAATCGCAAAAAGTGGCACCACTGTTCGCGGCACCACTCCCATCATGGCAGACTTGATGGTGCCGAGGTGCCGGTCAGCCAGGGTGTCTTTTACAATTTGCCAACATAATTACAGAGGTAAGTAAAACACGGAGAGATAGAGAAACATACTTTCGGATACAAGAGAGGGAACAGATTAAAAGATCAATGGTCACTACATGTACAATCGGAACAAGAAAGCTAAAAAAAAATACCTAGAATCAACCTAAAATTGTCTTCTGCTATACGAGTAGGACTGCGGAGGTCTACGTCCTGGCGTTCGTCTCGTCGACGTAGTGGATGTCGTCATGGCTGGCGGTCGGTACGTCGATGTTGAAGACGAGGATGCGGCTGACGTGATCGTTGGGTCAGACCTACTGGCGGTCGAACGGGTGTTACTATTTCCATTGCTGCTAGGCTGTTGGTGATATTGGTAACTTTGCGACTTCGGTACTTCTGGAATTTTTCATTTTTTTCAGGGACAGATTAATTTTTTAAAACTTACCATAACCACCATTGGATCCTCCACAAGACGCAAAGTAAGCCGCTGCCATATTGAGGTATCCTAGAGTCGGGTCAGCTACTGTAAACATATTTGAGCTCTCAACTCTTGAACACGAGCTAAACCTGAAATTGACGGAGGCGACGGCATCGGGGTGTACGGTAGCATCATTGGTGAACCGATGATAAATGGCTGGAACTGATGGCCATGTCCATGATTGTGTTGGTAGCCGTTCAAATCGGATATGTACAATTGGGCCATTGACAGGTCAGTTCTGGCGATATCGTCCAGAACTTGTTGATCATCAACCTAAAAAAGCTTAAATTGAGAATGGATGAATGCAGGCATGTAAAACGTAGTGCGACATCTATTTCAAATTACCGGATAGCTCAAGGATAAAAACTGCGACCCTTTGTTTGTTGAAAAATCATCAATTTCAAAAGGCTGAATTATTATGTGGGAGCTGGGCTTAGGTTTTCGGAGCCTAAACATACTTGCACGCCGGGTGTGGAGGTCTACCACAAAATTGGGACATTTTTGCTATTCCTAAGCCTATATGAATCAGTGCTATCCAAATATTCTTCGCAAATTTGAAGAAAGCAGTCGTACCGCCATTGCAATAAAGTAACTTATACCGAAAAACCGTAAGAACTCACTTTGAATAGCACTTGTGGCGCTCCATAACAGTACGGCTCATAGTTCTGCGACATCGCGGCAAAGTATGCGCCTTGTTTCTGTGGACTACCACATCGCGATGATGGTGGAGTAATAATATCCTGGTTCTGCGACTTTCTGGGTGACTTCAGGCTTGGTACATTCACAACTCCATGATTTTCGTTGCCAGATCCGTTATAGTGATCCGCCTGGGAATCAATTTTTCGAAAACTTCGAGGACTGTTAATAGGCCAATGGTGGTGAAAACTAACCCTCCAACAATCATCGCAATAATATTTGAAACAATCTTTCTCTCTGCAAAACTGCATCGCCTGTGCATTTTTGCACTTCATACAGCTGGAGACTTCTAGAAATGGGTCAATTTGAACTCTTTTCTCTGTAAAAACACATGAATGAAGGCTAACTTCGATTTTCTTACTGAATTTGCTAGTAACAACTTCTAGAAGTCCCACTTCGATAGCTCTGAAGTAGGAGACGTGGGAACGAAAAGTGACTCGTCCGCTTCCTGTTAGAGAATATTATTATGAGAGAAGAGGAGCCGGACAGACAGACATGCAGAGAGAGAGAGAGAGAGAGAGAGAGAGAGAGAGAGAGGAGGGAGAGAAAGAAGGAGAGAGAGAGAGAGAGAGCGAGCGAGAGAGAGAGAAATAGAGATGGAGAGAAATAGTGAAAGGGATAGTAACTTACCAATAGGGTATTTGTACTTGTCCGTGTCAAGCTGGACACATTCAACTGGGCCGAACTTATCCTCCATTATTGAGTGCAACACCTGAGAGATCCCGATAATCTCACGATAGATTCGATATCGGTCGAGCTGAGAACGTACCGCGGACACAAAACATTATCAAATAGCGTTGTATAGAATTGAAAGATGAAGTTACAAACACCAACCTGTGCTGTTATCATTCCATGTAGCGCACCCACGAAAACTGTTCTTTTTGGTTCAACTCCAAGAGCCATCGCGTTTTTGTCAAGAGCATATGTAGAGTCACATGTAACCCACGGAATTACTTGTACCTGAAGATATAACGTTTTTTTAGACGTCTTGCTTCTTTCTCGATAGTAAAAAAAAACAATCAAGGCAAATATGTAAATAAAGTATAAAAGCTTCTTACCTGTCTGGTCTCCGTTGATTTGGTTCTTTGTGCATTAATTTTGAAGTACCATTCACCAGCTCCTCCGACTTCTTGTGAGCATTCACGTAGAAGCTGTGTGATGGAGCATTCATCTTCGTAGATGATGTAAACGTAGCCGGACTGGAAATCGGAAACTTCAAATATTCTATGAGATATTGCTAATATGCTTTCATGTTATTCCATAAGACTGAAAAAAGGGTGATAACACTGGTATTAAATGAACGAATTGGGCGAACCTCGTAAAAACATTTACTTTAATTTATTGTTTTGAAAAAGAAAGACGTTAGACTGACCTTTCTTTTACCATTAGCATTCTGAAAACCATTAGCTCCCTGATAACGAGCTTCGCATCCAGGCCATTCAACCTGGCAAGCTCCGAATTCTCTAAATGCATCCTGCAGAGCTGCTTCTCTTATATCCCATGGAACTGAATGGAAAATCGATTTACTGGCTCAAATCTTACTCGTACCTCCTCCGACGAATATTTTCCTCGAGAAAATCGGTTTGTCGTATTCACGTGTTGGTAATTCACCTTCCCAAAAGTGATTCGACTTTAACGGGCGGTCTGTCATTTGCGAAACTGCAAATTAACTGTCGAAATTGTAATAGGTTGTCGGACGCATAGTGGGCTCAACTTTGATGAAACATTTATCTAACGAAAAACAAAAGGAAAGAAGTAACTTAGAAATGATGATTTTGAAAAAAGGAAAGAAAAATTTGATCTACTGTAAATTTACGAGGTAAAATCAATGAAAACTTTTGTACTTACAGTAGTCCTATTTTTTATTTTCCATTCGTAATTTTGTTTGAAAGTTGCTTTATGATCGCGATCGATCGGTGCATCATAGGGAACCTCGTTCCTCATAATTATTCTAGCTTTCCGTTTTATGAATGCAAAAATGATAAATTCAGAATTCTGTTCACGCATCATTATAACAAAAATTTATTCGTGATTAATAATAATTACATTTCTTAAACAAAATTCCCGTGAATACCAAAGATCTTTCTAGCTACACAATACAGTTTGGGAAATTTCCTGCCATATGCTGGCCAAAAATATTGCAAATCAAGGTCTTGGTCGTCGAAGAACTGAATGTAGTCGTTCATTTCTTTTTCGAAGCTGGACTGCTCAGTGGTATCATCGTACGGGTGTCGTGACTGCTGTTGAGGCGCATCGATTCGATGTTCCATCTTTCGCCACAAAATTTCGATTTCTTGGTCCGCCAATCGAGTCGCCTGAAGGAATAACTAAAGCCATTGAATTCTACAAAACTCACTTCAGGAACAAACTCCACGATTCTCTGCATCCTTTTTGAATATGGCGATAACCTTACTGCTGCCAGGTGGTAATTACTCAGAGAATTGTCTATGTGGTACTTGACAGCATCATCAGATACTCGGGCCAGTAAGCATAAAGTCTGAAATGCTTATAATAGAAAACCTCAATTAAATTGTGCCATCCAACTGAAAAAAACCTGGCAATAAAAATTTTCTTTCAAGTTTCTCATATAATAGCCTTCAAATATTTTAAAATCCTCACAAATAATCTCACCTTGGTTCCTGTAACAGTGAGTTCCTGGAACTGACTTCTGAGTAGAAATAGATCCATGATCACCATATTCAAAAACATAGATTGGTTCTGAAAGTTTTTCGCTGTTTCGTCTCTCTCTCTCTCTCTCTCTCTCTCTCTCTCTCTCTCTCTCTCTCTCTCTCTCTCTCTCTCTTACCTCATACTTCTCCACAAACGGCTTTATAGTGTTCTGCAACTGTCCAAGCGCCAGAACCAGCTCCCAGTTTTCATTCAGCACGTTCGAATCACGTGCAGTTTCGATCGTATTCTGAGTCGGCATCGATGTTGACAAGTTTCTCAGACACGTCAAGTTGGCGAAAGATGCACATGGTTCTTGATTTTCGGGGATTCTCTGAATATCAACCGACTTTTCTTAGGGAACAGTTCAACATTCCGAATGTTAGGAGGGGGTAATTAGACAAGAAACAGCAAGTTTGACACTAGTTTACTGCTCTTGCACATAATAACTTTCAAAATTGGGGTTGGAGCTTCAAAAAAAGACGCCAATCAGTCGACCCCAATCAATAGATTCAATTTTACGCTCCGAATGACCGCTTTGCAGCCGTCTATTGGTATTTTTTTGACCGACCATCCTTGGT
Source organism: Caenorhabditis parvicauda (assembly GCA_963978915.1). Taxonomy (NCBI): domain Eukaryota; kingdom Metazoa; phylum Nematoda; class Chromadorea; order Rhabditida; family Rhabditidae; genus Caenorhabditis; species Caenorhabditis parvicauda. Next base: position 990,980 of record OZ022251.1, on the reverse strand, counting down.
TGCCCCGCCCCCGTTACGCCCACTTTTGGAGTTGCCGAGTGTTACACCGTGCTGGGTACTAGAATACGCTGGAAATGATGGGACCAGTCTTGCGATCGTCCAAGATGTTCTGATTCCGTTTTCCGATATCCATCCACATCTCCCAGTTTTAGATATGATGAAAACTCACCATTCCAGAACGTCGTTGAATATTCATGGCTGCTTGAATTATCATGGGAATCCCTCCGAGATTCGACAACTCGTCCTGTGTGTAGTCAAACTTGGAATATGGCTCGTGTAGTCGGGCAGTGATGGAATTGAAGATGTAGGCAGCTGACGGGCATACTGTAATTTTAGGGTTGAGAGAGAGAGAGAGAGAGAGAGAGAGAGAGAAAGAAAGAAAAAAAGACTCACATCCCAAACGTCTTTCTGCTCCCCACTTCCGCAATTTTCCCGAGTTCGTGCTCAAAATACATTCATCGATCCTGTCAACTCCAAGGTGTTTGGCTTTATTGCGGATTATACCATACATCTGGAAATTTATTGATCAACATATTAAAAGCAAAAATACTCCCTTTTTTTTACAAATTCCAGTTTTCATCCAAAATAGAGTCTACCACACTTTCTTTTTTTTGAAACGTTTTCATGAGAGTTGCACGGAATTCCGACTTCCGTTTAAAAATTTCACTTTCTACTTCAGTTTTCAAAAATTTTACTTCCGTCCGACTCTGGTTTTCATTCAAAAACACACATATATCGCTAAGCATGGCCGTTTTCAAACGCGCTCTAATCTCAATTTTGCAGAATGAGTACGGTAGGATCGGGACTCTCACAACGAACAGTTAGATCTTTGTGGATTTTAATTATTATTCTTACTTTCAGTCCATTGTAATTAAAGGTTCATTACATAAATCGTTATTGTATTTCGAGGCGAAACTGCTACGGTACTAAGTACCCGATTTACGGAGTCCAAATTTTTTAACAGGTAGAGGAAGCTATGTGAAACATCTGAATTCGATTCTTGTTCTGAGTGAGAGGATATCTGATTATTTCAGCAGTAAAATTGACAAAAATCACCTCGGATGGTCGATTCTTCACAGCTTCGAGTTTACAGAGAAATTTCACTTCAATATTCCAACACTTCTTTCCTTGAAGATCCGGTTGTTCGTCTATGTAGGAAATAGTCGTATTGAACGTTTCACCGATTGCAAGGTTGACATAGGAAGATCGGATATTTATCTGAACTCTTGTATTCAATGTCTGAACGCGTTGCGCCCAACATCCTTCGTTCAGAGGAGGTCAAGCCTGATTTATGACTCATCCTAGTCAACCTGCTGTAATATTAAAATGGAAAAAAAACATACTTCATTATTAGGCTTCTTTTCCTGATCATTCTTGTTGTCTTTGGAACCATCGATTTTATTTTTCTGAAAATGGATTTGATTAGCATTTTCCGTTTTTTTTCTTAATCACCAAAAATTTGAAACGTTTCTGGAAAAAAAGCAAAATTTTTTTAACCCAACGGAAATGGGAATATTTCAATTGTTTTCGGAAATTCAAGTTGAACTTTCAAATAGCTGAAAACCAGGTTGTTAAAAACTTCTGCCACCTACCATAGATGTCTTTCGAAAACTTGCTCTGTTATAGTAAAAAATGAAAACGAACCGTTTCCTCCCTCTTCCTCGCCACAAAGTCTGCACATAAAACTTCGACTTCTTCCGGTACGAGTGATCTACCGTTCTCTACGGTTCTAAATTATAACGATCCTAAAGCGTTGGAAAACCAAGACTCACTGCAAACTGGCAGCCATGGCAATCTCACGAAGTCCGGTCAGGTTGAAATCTGACGATGTCGTACCGTCACGACTATTACTGTCGACGTGCACGGCACTTGAATGAGCTGAAAGTTATAATGCATTCAAATTCAATAGTTCTTCGACGTTTTTTAATCATGATTCTCTATTTCTCGTATTTCTACGGATGATTTCGATAAACTGACAGTTCATATTTTAAATTTTACAGTAACCCTAGATTTTTTGTTATTTACATAAGAAATGGGAAATTTCGTGAAACAGCTAAATTTTAAGCTTGAAAGTGGTACCGAGTACCGTATACCAGAGGTCCGGATATGGAAGGGAAAATATTTTTCATGGGTCAGACCCCCCCCACTTCAAAGTGCATGCCTATACAGAAAATGACAATTAAAAAAATTTAGGGTCGCTAGCCGAATTTTTTTTGCTACACTCAAAAGTTTGTGGCCACGAGGCCATATTTTGAGTGTTAATAACTGTTACTATTTGAGGTCTCAGTTTCTTCTTTTGTTGACAGACAGGCGGGAAAAAGTTCTTCCAAATGAAGGTTCAGAATTTTCAAAAATTCGCATCCGCGCTGCAAGACCGCAAAATCAAACATTTCGATGCATTGAAAAAACTAACTCAGTTTTGATCTAAACTACACGCGTATGATTTATAATGCGCATATCAAAAATACCTCTCTGACTTATATTGACTTCTCCTTGATTTTCATGTCCTTTCAGGCAATTTCTTTTGTGTCGACTGAAATTAAAATAAATAATTTTGTTGAAACCTCACGAAATTACTTCATATGTCCTCCAGGACAGTTGGTCAGTACACACTTGCAGTCCTTACAACATGCGAAGCTCGTTCTGCGTACAACTCCATCTGAGCATCTTACATGTATGCAGACAAAGTTGTTCTTGAACACAGTAGACTTCTGGGATCCGTCGATCAATACAACATCCACTTTCCGAGATTTTCCAGATAAGGCGTCTACTATGTCTTCTTTTGCGACTAAGAAAACGTCTGAAATTAGTTGTCAAGTGGAAGTTATAGCCATTCAAACCCGAGCTAGAATCGACAGACGTGGAGGCGTTACTGTCGAAATCGAAATACTTATCGCATTCGATTTCCAAACGAGCACGTTTGATGTCATCTCCGTTCTTATCGTCATAAAAGTCTGTGTCTGTGTAGTCGCCCAGAAAGTCTTCCAACATGGCCCTGAGAGAATATTTGATTGTCGGGAAGTTGTAATGAAAACATATCACATATCTAGCAAAAAGTCTGACCGATTTCAAACGCGCGCCAGTTGCATTTTTGTAAAATGATTACGGTAGGAGTCGGTACTCTCACAACGAACAGTTAGATATTTGTGGATTTGAATTATTATTCTTACTTTCAGTCCATTGAAATTAAGGGCGCATTACTTAATCGTTCTTGTGTTTCAAGGCGAAACTGCTACAGTACTAAGTAACCGATTTACGGAGGTCGGACTTTTTTACAGGTAGAGGAAGCTATGTGTGCTACGTGATTTCCCCGTTGAAGAAACCGGATGCGTTTTTTCTGGAAATTTAGTGAAATGCCTACCGTTTAAGTCAGTTTTTAAATGTGAAGAACTTAGTTTGAAACATTCCGATCAATTCTTTAAAAGTTTTGGTCAACCCTTAAGCTAACTCAAACCTAGCTTAAGCCTAAGAAGTTATTTAAATAGTAACGCACATCGCAATTCTCTCGTTTGAAAAATTATGATGAAGTGGATAACGTTTTATTAAATGCCCAAAAATCTTCTACAGTTCCGTTAAAAACAAGAAAATGCAAATATGTTCAGAGCAACAACCTTAAAACAGAAATGGACTAGTGACCTTGCAAATTGGGCGCGAATAGCTGTTCTCGGGCTGTCTTACGCCTCTCCGCCCGCCCGCTGCCTCGTCTCATTATTGGATGAGGCGCGAGCACGAAACGCTCAGCAAACAATCGAACTGTTTCACAACACGTAACATCTTTAAATTTTCTGACGATTTAGGTTATGTCAAGATGATAAGCGTGATGTCATCACAGTTTTCTTACAAAATTGAGAAAAGCTAGCTAAAGATTTCAAATTATTGTGCTGGAACGGAGTGTCTAGCAAGTTTCAGGAACTATCAACTTTTTCCAAAATTGGGAAACTTTGACTGTTACTGAGTCTTGTTCATTGGATATTATGATTCGAAATTAACCGGAACTCCAAAGTTTCAGAGTTAAGACACTCCCCTTCTCTGTTGCTTTCAAAATCACCGGCTGACTAGTAGACGACTTATCAATAGTGAGACAACGCAAACGGTCATTGTAATAAATTTAAAAACAATGACATCGACCGTTTCACTACTCCTATTCACACTTATTTCTATAGGTTTTTAAATTTTCTTTACAAAACAAAACAACTTTTCAGAATGCAAAAGTCTCACCTCCATGATTTGTAAGATCAATCCGCAGAGATGTGATGGTGGGAAAGTGAAAAGTCTTTCACACTCTGTTATGGAAGGCAATTAGTAAAATGCACCCCGTTGCACTCTGCACTCTGCACTCCGTTTTCAAAAATGGAGTGCATGCACTTTTTTTTCATTGCACTCCATTTTCAAAAATGGAGTGCATGCACTCTTTTGTCATTGCACTCCGTTTTCAAAAATGGAGTGCATGCACTTTTTTTCTGCACTCCATTTTGAAAAATGGGTTGGTTCGTAGTTTTACCTTCTGAAAAGGAATTTTTGAACGTAAGTAGTAACAAAGTCTTCACTTTCACTTTTTCAGAGCTAACCAAAAATATTTCAAACATGTTTTTTTAAAAATATTCTTTCGATTTCCTTAACACTTAAAAATTCAATTGAACAGTGCTAATTTATTGAAACGATAATTTGTAAAATCACATTTTCAAGCTGTTAGTTATAATATTAAACCTATCATTCTATGTATCTCTTTGAATGTTCTTACATGCATCATGGTTTAGTTCCGAAATTGATTCCTGAAAAACTAATCAGTAAAAGATGTTAAATTTATTTTCAACAATTTGAAAAAATGAACAACGATACAAGAGAATAAGATCAACTTGTGTTGGGGAGAGGGAAATATTGAATACTCAACGAAATTTTCAGATGAACGTACTTTTCTTCTGGGTAGAAGTCGTAAACTTGTTCTATTACAGTGCGAAGGTTCTGACTGAATATTGATTTGAATTCTGCGCCTTTCTAGCCGTCAACATCATCCTGTGTCCTGAGCCCGCCACCATCATCAACGTCAATTTGAATGAAGTCGAAGGTCGCCTCTGAATATGTCATATATATTTCTGCTTAGCAATATTCCTGTAATCATCCATAGACAAACCACTGAGTGAAATCTTATCTTTAAAGTCAAATATTAACCTTGATCAGTCACTGATTGGAATTCTGAGCCCTTCGAGCCATCAACATCATCCCGCGTCACGAGCACGCCATAATCACCAACGTCAATTTGAATGTCCAAGGTCGCCTCTGAATATTTCATATATTTTTGCTTAGCAATTTTCATTTAAGTCATCCACATTATCGGTGTGACGTGATAATTATTTTCTTTGAATGAGCTGACTATGTTCGTTAGCTTCCACACTCAACATTATTCCAAAAATAGAAACGAAAAACTTACATTTGTTTTAAATAACTTTTCGTGTCGATACGGCTTCTCGCAATCGTTTCAAAACCACCATGGATTCTATTTCACGTCTGAAAGAAAAAATTAAAAATGTTTCTTACGTGTTGACATTTAAAAAATTATTTTTCAAAATAGAGTATGCTTTATAAAGAAAACACATTTTCTTGCTGATGAATTCTATTCATCAAAAAAATCGGACTTGATAATTGTTAAAAAACTTACATCAGTAACCTCCATGACATGAACATCAAAACATCTGTTACTACTTACGTTCAAAAATTCCTTTTCAGAAGGTAAAACTACGAACCAACCCATTTTTCAAAATGGAGTGCAGAAAAAAAGTGCATGCACTCCATTTTTGAAAACGGAGTGCAATGACAAAAAAGTGCATGCACTCCATTTTTGAAAATGGAGTGCAATGAAAAAAAAGTGCATGCACTCCATTTTTGAAAACGGAGTGCAGAGTGCAGAGTGCAACGGGGTGCATTTTACTAATTGCCGTTATGGAAGGTTTGCGTTCAGGCTTTTGAGGTCAAAACCAGTAATAACATTTTGCAAAACGTCAGACACAGTTCACGCTATGAATAGATGAACTAAATATATTTAAAAATAAACGTGCAGTGAAGTAACAAAGACTTACAATGACATCAGATGATTCCTGCTGCAATCTTCATAAAAATTGAATTTAAAATAAAATGCGCGTCGAAAATGATTCTCGTTGTGTAAGAGACCGTCAGGTGCTACAGTAACTACTCTTTTCTTTTAATTTTCGGATTTTCCTGTAAAAAAGCTCTTTTTCGAAATAAACCAGAATCCTTGCAGATACACCTTCTTTCGGTGCGCCATCCACACAAGAACTGAGTAGATGGGAGAACTACGAACGTGATCAACCCGGAACAGGCTTTCGCGCTGACAGTGGTGTCGGCGCTAATGGAATTCCTTATGGGCAGGGTAAAGAATCCAAATCTCATAAATTCATTAATTTTCGCAGGTCTCGGCAATATCGGAATTCACAGTGGTCTCGGCGTACAGTATCCCTTTGGCGGACTTGTCATGCAGAGAAACTTCGACATGTTCATGGGCGGGAGCGGTCGTATTGGAGGACAGCCTGTTGGGTGGGGCAACGGAAACCCCCGGATTGTCGGCTCTGCGCCATGGCTTTACCCTCCTCAATAAACATCCTCTCACTAACATAGAAAATTTATTATCCATCAACATATCACAGTTACCTACGTCAATATGTTACAGAAATTGGGCAATAATAGTACACGAAAATGCACAAGAACGAGGCGTCTGATTTCATTACGCTTGCGTCAGAACAGCACCGCCGTTAAGTGAAGGCAATCAATAATACTGTTAAGCAAATTTTGATTAGTGGAAATAAGTTAGAAAGAATTTTGTAAAAATATTAAAGTGATGTTGAAATTACTGATGAAACTCCGTGGACGAGCATGGTGGGTGGTAGTGCGTCTGTCAGCTTTTCTACTACTTCGAGGTATCTGAAGCTTTGGATTTCGATTTTTATTATTTCAGTAAATTTCAGAGTGAACAATCGGAAAAAAACTATCTCCAAATTGACCCGTTTTTTTTAAAATTCAATTGTTTTTATCAAATTTCGATGATTACCGTAAAGAAACACAATCTTAGAACGGAACCCGGAAAAATTTCAGTCAGTTATGTTATGTTTTTTAATCTCCGCAAAAATTTCATTTTACAAGTAACTGAAAATTATGTTTCTACAATTTCTCAAATTTTGATCAAAATTTGTTGATCACTGCGGATAGCACAAAATTTCAATTTTTTTCTCGAATTCAAAAGTCACCTTTCCGCTTGATCTTCCGATTCCGGTGGTAGTGGTAGATTGAGAAGTGTGATTGCTGCTTCTTCCGAGTATCTCTTTATCATATCGTTGAAGGCTGATACATAGGCGGTGGGAAGATCGACTGATGGCCTGGAAACAAGCACAGTCACTACGTTCGTCTCTTATGCACACTGTCGTTCGAAAGTATATGACCGATATTATCAATTGAAATATCGCAACTGCATCTTCACAACAGAAATCCAAGGATGAGGCATGTTTAGGGTTTCTCAAAAGTGGAAAAATACGAACTCTCCGACCCACATATCTTCCTTTACCTGTAAAAAAGTCTGACCTCCGTAAATCGGTTACTAAGTTACCGTAGCAGTTTTTTTAGCAGTTTGTAAATCGGTTACTTAGTTACCGTAGCAGTTTTTTTTGAAATACATGAACGATTAAGTAATGCGCCTTCAATTTCAATGGACTGAAAGTAAGAATAATAATTTAAATCCACAAAAATCTAACTGTTCGTTGTGAGAGTCCCGACCCTACCGTACTCATTTTACAAAAATGCGACTGCCGCGAGTTTGAAATCGGTCAGACTTTTTGCTAGATATGTGCGACCTTCCACCCCGCCTTCGTGCGAAACATTTTTGGGTGAGGTTTTTCATTTCGAGAATAAAAAGAGGAAGGAAAAAACAGCATCGAGCAAAAAATACAAGAAAGAAGCTATTTTTTACCGAAATTCGGTTTAATTTTGAAATTTCTCTTCGTTTTCGTAATACTTTGCCCTAATCGATTGAGAAGTTCCGATAAAAATCCATAATAGTTTCATATAGATAATTCAAAAATCAAAAACGATTTGATCATACACTTTTTGATTAGATTAAATTTTCTATATGCAATTTAAATCAGAACTCAGGCTTCTCCGATACATTCTCAAATTTCAAAATCTCACGTAGCACTTGCTTGACCGTTGGATCCGGACGTCGTCGGTTGCTGGTAGTGGCAGACGACATGATCCCATGGTACGACAATCGATTGAGCTTGGATTCTCAATGTGTCGAGCATGTTTTTCAGCTGTCTTTCACGTCGGTGCATGTCCTGAACAGATTTAAAGTTTTCTCGAAACATAGTACGCCTTTTTGTAAAGAATTCGCAAAAAAACTTAAATTTTCACAATTTTAGCTTTAACTATATAGCAAGCAACTGTCGTAAATGAAAATTTGCTTTTTAGATAGCTTTTCATACTTTTCATACGAAATTTCAACACAGAGTTTATTAAAAGAAATCAAACTTCCTCATAAGAAATGTATCATTCTCACTTTAACTTTCTGTTTGTTCAACCAAATCAAATGATTTACAGAGAAAACTACGAAACCCTTTAGAACTCCATTTTTTTTTCCAAAATTTTATGAATGATTGTTTGGAATTTTAATTTTCTGGTATATTTCCATTAAAATAGTTTTTTAACGCAAAATTACCTGCAAACTATTAACACAGATGAAAACTCTAAGTTTTGCATACGACTTCCATCTTGACGACATCGACAGGATACACGAGAGTTGTAGGAGAAAGAGAGAGCTGGAATTATCAACTTATAATCTTAGAAAATACAACTTTTGATTGGATCCAGAAAGAATCAGATTGGATTCCGTTCTTTCCCAGATTAAATTTGGTTGGATCCGATCAGAGTTGCCTTCTCTGAGACTTGTTGATGCTAAAGGCCGCGTATTCGATTCCCATTAGGAGCAATTTATTTTAGCCTTTCCGAATTTACTACTTATAAATGAGAAGTAGTGGATTTGAAGTTCATAAATATGTGATAGATATGTATATGGAATAACGATCTAGTCTTCACATGCCTCTCAATCTAGCAAGCACTACACGTCCTGAGAAAGCTTCAATCTACTGTGTCCGCTCGACTATTGCATCAACGACCGGACAGTCTCACAAGCTGAAGAAAATGGTCAACCTTTGGTATCACATCAACTAACATACCTCAAGGCAGTCATGACTCGCGGTCTTTTTCTGATCTCAGATATCTCAGCCTACACTTTTGGAATACCCAAGTCAGTAGTATAACATTTTTCTACAGGATTTACCTCGTGTGGGTTCTTTTCCTTTCCTTAATCTTATTCATGTTCACCGCTTCACAACTTCTCTTTATTTATGTTTGCTTCCACCTTTAATTATCATTTAAAATGAAATGCAAAATTGTTTTATCCCTGTTTTATCAACATTCGTGTCTGTTTCTATTGCGGGCTTCCCCAAAATAAATATTATATTATTATTATTATTATTGTATGAGACAAAAATTACCTGTTGTCCCAACCCAATCCAGTTTCCACAGGTCTCTGCAAATCCACAGGCCAGACGTCGATGAACTTCTTCTGGCCGTTCCATCCTCTTGAGAGTGCTTCCTGTGAAGAATCGTGGTTATACTAGCCGTTAATGAACAACAAACCTTGTCCATTTTATTGAAGTGACGTGCTACACAGAGGTTCTTGGTCATGTGCATGACGTCTCGGAGGACATTCACGTAGTCTGTCGGTGAGAGGCGTTGATGACTTCCGTGAAGTTCCTGTCATAACATACATGTTTGATCCATTCCATCGGAGAGTGTGGACTGCTTACTCCCCCTAACATAAAAATTGACGGAATTTTGATTCGCCCGTTTTCACTATTATTTTTAGCATAAGAATAACTACCAATGAGATCGTATAACAGATAACCGCGCAGCAACACGCGGAGCTACCAGCTCAAAATTGAGCAAGAATCTCTTAGATTTTTTCTAATACATTGAGAACAAGTCTCATAAAATTCGGTATGATATGAGATATAAAAACATTCTTCATCACTTCTATCTCACATCGTATATTATTTTCACTATTTTCTGAAACGTATCTAACATTGTTTAATTTTCCGAACTTGTGATTCTTGACTTTTTTATGTAGTAAATTTTTAAATCATAATTTTGGCGAATTTACCTTCGGCACGTAATCTCCAGCGGTGAAATACTCCACTACTGCCGCTCTGTCGATCTTCGAGTAACGGAGATCTTTGAGAAGTTGAGACTCCTGAATCGATTTTTACGAAAAAAAAAAGAGAGCGGTTTTTTTTAGCATTCCGGGTTTTTATCCCCAACAGATTTGGACAGTTTTTCTCCTTTTTTCCTGGTCACCGATGAAATCGTTTTCAGAATTTTTTTCCACAAATTTCTCATGTGCCATCATGAAAGATAAACTGAAATCACAGCAAAACGTTTTACTCTGTGTAATACACTCTGTTTTTTCAAATTTCTCCATTACACTGAAATATCCTTAATCATGTTCAAAAGTATCGAAAACTATAGAAAAAATCAGTCTTACACATCGACAGCGCTCGGAAATAGCGACAATCGAAGTGGCAAGCTTGGAGTGGAACACCAACTTTTACACATTTTTGTCTCTAATTTCTGAACACAAGGACATAATGGTCTGAAATTTTGCAATAAAATGTCTAATAACGTCAACTATGAGCGTTCAAGAGGGTTTCGATATCAAATCTCCAGGCCTGAAGTTATGGTCAAAAAAGTAGGTGGCAAGCTTTAAGTGGAACAGAGTGTACGTTTACTCCGTGTAATTTACCAATTTCTCTCAAGCCTGATATTTTTGAAAATTTGCAAATTTGCCAAAATTCACCTGGAGAGTCACATCACTTGGCTGTTTCTCATGGAATCCTATGACTACTGTATTCGGTTTCATCGCTCCGAGACCTGACAGTCTCATGAGTTGCTGTATTCCGTGACGAGTGTTGTTGCATAGTGTCAGTTCTATGAATGCTTTCAGCTTGAGGTAATCGACCAGCGACAGCCAGTACGGGAAGACCTGAAATATTGATTGATTGTGACGTCATTAATCAATAAAAATGTCACTTTTTTCTTACGATCTCAGGTTAAAAATCTTTTAGAGTTTTTCTAGTGCATATTTTCGAGAATATCTTCCATTATTCTTGCCTTCCGAGAATAAATTTTCTATTCACATAAGTGAATACGCACCTGTTGCAGAGGGTCAACCACTTGGCTTGCATCAAGTTCACCTTTCTTGACGTGACCAATCACATAGAGACCCGATTTCTTCAGATCGTTCACGAAATCCATCAACGGACATGCGGATGCGGGTCTAGAGACAAGAAGCAGGATTTGTGGTCTCCAATATCTGAAAACGATTTTCTATACGTTCAGTGTCGATCAAAAGTTTAGAAACTTCGGTCCCCCCACAATGCCGGTCAAACAAGAGCAACCAATCAAATTATCTTTTTTCTAATTTCGTATTTCCTAGATTCTCGATATAGTCAACGCGTACTCGACATCCTTTCTCTTCCTCCCCATATTCCCGTCCTCATTTTTCAATCCCTTTTATTTTTATTTTTCATACACATACTGTTTTGATACTCTATCACAAGTTTGTTTTTCCTTTTCTCTTTTTTTTATTCTCCTTTACTCCGCTTTACGGAATGAATTATATTATATTATTTCCTAGATACTTGCGAAAAAAAGACCCAACACAAACAAACATTGGAGTTCTTCAAAATGTTATCCTTTCTATCTCCCAATAACGAAAAGTTGGTATTTTCAGTTGAGACAGTTAGTTGATCTGTCCACTGCAAATAACATCCAACAGCTCTTCTACGAATTCCCAATTGTACCGTAAACACTTACTTGACATGTTCCTTTCTAACATCCAGCAGGAGTAAGTACTTTCTTACTTGGTGATAGATCAAAGCTTGCGATATCGAGCCGGATGAGACGCTTGGTGCCTGAAAATTAGCAATTACACTGAACCAAATTTCAAACAATTTACTCGTATTATTCTTTTTTATTTATGCTCATTTAAACAGCTACCTTTGCAATTGTTGGCTTTGGTCTGGTCTTCTTCTGTTTATTACTGATGATAATGAGATCATCATATTATATATATAAACGAAGAATCCTCCGCCCACTTTGCCCCGCCCACTTTTGGTTTCAGCAACATTGACATTAGTTATAGTCACTTTCGGATTGGGAATAGAGAGATAGAGAAATATTTTTTAATCAGAAATGTAAAATTGCCTCTAAAGACCAGTCTTTCAGTCAAAAAGTCTGAATGTGCGATTTTGTTATGAAAAAAGGGGCTCTGAGCGTAGCGACTACTGGCTTGTATACATATAAAACAGTCACCTGGTAGTGAAGAACCATAATAAGAGTCAGCAAGACGACAACTCCTAGGGCGCTCATACTTGCGTCTACGACCAGCATCATCGTTCCAGTAGCCAAGACTCCTAATGCGCAGGTCTGCCAGGAGAAGTACTTGAAGGTTGGTCTTAAATGTTATATAAAGGTTTTTGATGAACAAAGACAATAAATTGTCATTTTACAGTTGAGTTTCATTTTCTGAGGGTTTTTTTTAGTTTCTGCAGGAATTTTCATGAATTGAGGCGCGAAAAGCAAAGCGGTTTATTTCAAAGTAATTTTTTCATGTATTTCTTGTAATAAGAGAGAACAGGAAGATAAAATTTAAATCTCTCTTCTCTCTTCGTAACTTTTTTAACGCCGGAAAAAACATTGAAAACTACTGATAATACAAAACCGATAAAACAGAATATCCATGTTTCGGGAAGAAGGATCTAAATGTTCTTGTTGATATAAAGCAAATTAAGAAAAACCTGAAATTGGGCGCGCTGGTCAGCTCCAGAGCGAGAGTGGCTACGTTCACTCCCATGTAGGAGAGTAGGAAGAAGATTGAGGTGAGCTTTGCGATTTTGTTCATTGCTCCGACAAGGAAGACAAGCTGGAATTATATAGAATGAGTAAGGAAGTATCAGCTAAAGTTAACATTGTTGTCCTTCAAATGAATTTAAGAATAATGATGTGATTTTGGGGCTGAAAAACTTATTGAGCAACGAAGTGCACATATCTTCCTCTACCTGTAAAAAAGTCTGACCTCCGTAAATCGGTTACTTATTACTGTAGCAGTTCCGCCTTGAAACACAAGAACGATTAAGTAATGCGCCTCTAATTTTAATGGACTGACAGTAAGAATAATAATTTAAATCCACAAAGATCTAACTGTTCGTTGTGAGTCCCGACCCTAGGGTAGGCCTACCGTACTCATTTTACAAAAATGCGACTGGCGCGCGTTTGAAATCGGTCAGACTTTTTGCTAGATATGTGAAGTGCACTTTTAGTGTCAATTTATTGATTTAAAGCAAAAAGTTATTTGAAAAATCCAACTTATTGTATGTTTATGACTAAAAATTTGGATTTCATGTTCATTTAGTGACATTTGGAAAAGAAATTTACATGAAAAATCTAGTTGGAGTTCATGTTCTTTGACTATGGTAAGTGACAATTTTATAAGTTTGAAAGAAAAAGATGTAAACTCTTACCACAACACAAATCCACGTGATGACAACAGAAACCACAGGATTCCTATCACCAATTTCAATTTTCGCGGGTCTGAGAAGACACCCAAAGAGCTTGTCGTGAGAGAGGCGGTTTAGAACCCTCGAGGAGCCTGGAAAAATAAATTTGGAAAAAATTAAGGTGACAATTATACAGGCGCGACGATTTTGTCTAATATTCAGCCAGACTTTTTTCCTTAGTTTACATGCGTTCCCAAGACCCGGACCTTCACAAAAGTTGTTTTCCCAACCTTACCTAAGCTTACAATGAAAGGTAAATTACTGTTGGCTGCAGATTGCAGATCAAAATCAATACAAGACGCGCGTTTTCAACACTAAATATTAGTCAAAGTCGTCGGATTCAAATTATACTACAATTCTATTCTACAAACAAATAATTATTCCAATTTTGAGTGTTCAAAACAAAGTTAGACTATCCGAAAAAGACTCACCGATAAGATTGCTCATTGATGAGAACAGGGTTGTTGAGAAAATACCGATGAGAATGAACCAACGTTGGAAGTTTGTGTCCATCATCACCTGAAAATGTATGGAATAAACGAATTGTTCAATACTTCTCTGATGAAACATCACATTTTTCGCACCCACAGAAAAGAAAATAGTTTCACAACAACTCTACGGAAGTCATTAGGCCCCCACGGTGTAACACTTTCGGCCATTCCAAAAGTGGACGTAACGGGGGTGGGACAACCAAGGATGGTCGGTCAAAAATCGCTTAGTTGCAAAATTTTAAAACCGAGTCCTTAGCTACATTTTCGATATCAATACTGGTTAGTCGCCTCGAAAAATCTTACAATGATTTTAAAATAATTTTCTTTTGATAAGGACTGAAAATGAGCAAAATACATGGAATTAAAAAGTAAAAATACCAATAAACGGCTGCAAAGCGGTCATCCGGAGCGAAAAATTGAATCTATTGATTGGGGTCGACTGATTCGCGCCTTTCGAAACGAAACTTTTCGAAACTCCACCTCCACTCAATTTTTTTTTGATCTTGTTACACCGTGGCCCCATAACAATCTGGTCGATTTTCGATACGTCATGTACATTACAAAGTTTCAAAAGAAATGAGCGAGATCTGTGACTGAGCATCAACGTTCTACTACTTATGGACAACTTGGAGAAAAAAATAACATCAAGACTTGGAAAACGAACCGTATAATCATTCTGGAGCAGGTATCTGCTTGACGTCGCCGCCATCAGGAATGCCGTGGCGATGTAGACGAACAACGTCGTCAAGACTGCCTGAACTGTTCCTCTCGGGATCGAGACGGACGGTCTGGCCAGATCACCAGACATGTTGGCTCCGGCCATCAGACCTGAGAATTGAATTTTTTATTTTTTCGTCTAACCTTTTCGCTTTTAAAAATCAAAGGTTCGAAAAGATGTAATTAATTGTACTTTCCAATTTGACAAAAATCAATTATTCTATTTATTTTGACAGTTTCTTCCAAGAAAAAAATCTTACCAGTTACTCCAGAGAAGATGATAGCAAACATTAGCGCAAAATCAGTTGGTTTCTCTGTTGTATAGTCCATTGTGTAGTTTGTCAACATATTCTCACCAAGAGTATGGAAACTTAAATAATGTTGATTTCATTGTAATTTCGTTGAGAGTAGTCTTTTAGTCATGTTGATTGTGACATTGTCCGTCTTTCATTTTTGAAAGCTTTAACTCGGTCATTCAATGGGAATCACACGTCTTTAACACAAGATCATTTATTCGAAAAATCTTAAATGGAAAAGTAGATATTGAACAAAAAATGCGCAAAAATGTTTTGTTCCTTTGTTCTTGTTCTAATTCATGTTTCTGTGAAAAATAGACGCCATATATTTTCTCTATCCCATATGTTCGCAAAGCAAAGCGTTCGCACATCAATATTTTTTCCAATCTTTTGTCCTACTTTTCTCATCTTAAAAAACGAATTTGTTTCGCCAACTGCTGTTGAAAAATTGCAAATCGTGTAACTTTCCTTAGTAACTAGCTTTTTATCATGAATTTTGAAAAAAACGTCAGAGAAAAAAGTTTTTAAACTACAGTAACTTTAATTTGATCTACAGCAGTGCAGGATTTGCGAAGGGGCGGAGTTTGTGCTCGCTGCTTATTGGTCGCCTCCCCTCGCTGCTTGGTCCGACACTTTTCTACTGCGCTTAGCGCGGTGTGTTCCGAGAACTCAATTCTGTAACAGAAAAGAAAGAAACCTGAATCCTGTGTACTTCGCCGTCAAGTTCTGGGTGAAATCTTCGCTCGTCGTATCGTTAATTGTCACTCGATACGCCGGGGTATTCACTTTCGGTATTGGTACGTCCATTGTCCCGTCGAACAGAACTGAGAGGATCCAGGTTCCGTAGCAAATCTGAAAATTTTCCAATGTTTCTCATTGAGAAATATCAATTTTTTTGAAACGAGTACAGAATTTTCTCGTTTTTCTGATTACCTTCTCGGGTAACCAAATACGAGTATTATAAGGAACTATCATAGTATTATAATGAACTATCATAGTATTATAATGAAAAATAAGTTTTGGTTTTTGGCAATATAATACTCGTATTTTTCATTGTAATACTATGATAGTTCCTTATAATACTCGTATTTGGTTACCCGAGTTTAGCAAAACTACTTCTGATTTCAGTTTTCGGCACTTCAAGAAATATCCAGGCCGTTGAAGACAGCAGCAAACAATATAGTTTTCTGAGATTGAGCACTCGTGTCGTGTAAACATACTTTAGGGCTATCTAACAGAGTTGCACGGAAGTAAAATTTTTTAAACGGAAGTCGGAAGACGCAAGTGAATTTTTTTCACGGAAGTCGGAAGTAGAACTTTTCAACGGTAGTCGGGAGTGCAAAAAAGTTGAAAAACCCAGAGTTATTGTATATCATTTTGGCCAATCCTAAGCCTAAATGCACCAGTGCCAATCCGCTTTTCTCAACAGGTGAAAATACCTAATTAACAAAAGCTCACCGAGATCAGTATGAAAGTGAAGAGAGCCGTTTTTGCGAAAAGCGTAGCTCCAAGAAGAGACAAGGCGAGTAGAACTGCTGAGACGAGAACACAGTAGAAGAAACGCCATGTTGGAGAGTCGGGGAACTCTGAAAGTGTGACGTTTCAGTACACAGTGTTGTTCCTCAATAATCTCACGTCCATTGCCGAGGTTGTTCAGAAGAGCCTCTGTGAATCCTGAAATGTAGAGGGCACACGAGAAGACGTTGGCGACGAAGAATAGAATTCCGATGGCACCTCCGAATTCGGGTCCGAGCGATCTACTGATCATGTCTGTAAATTTATGAATACAAGAAATTTCTATTATCATAGGCGTTTACGTTTTATGGAATCTATTTTCATATATTTCTCTAGAAAAAATTAATATAGAGTTAATTGAGAGGCACCAAAAAAATTAACTCTGAATGTACTCCGGAAATAACTCTGAATTAACTTCATATAAAGTTGAACGATCACAGAGGTCATAAAAAGAGAAAAGCAACTAAAACTGGTTCTAGTATTTTTTGAAAATCATTTCCGGGTCTCTACTATTTCGGTATCCTACTTTCAAATGTTCGCAAAAAAGTTAAGTCAGAGTTAATTCCGGAATAAATTCAGTTAATTTTTTGGTGCCACTCAATTAACTCTATATTAATTTTTTTCTAGAGTTTAGAACGATTAAATGTTAAAACTCACAATAAACTCCTCCTCCCTCGACGGCTCCATTTGACGATATTGCACATAGTGAAAGGACAGTCAGCATTACAATTGCATAAGCCATTAGAAGTTGGACTGTCGTCATGAGGAAACCGAGTTGACCAACAACAAAACCTGAACTCTGTGATTTCAATGTGGCATGCACACGACATCTTATGGGCATCTCTGTGCCGAAACGCGGCAGGATAAAGGAACAATAACTTCGAAGTTAATTTGTTGATCTCAGCGTTAGAAAAAATTGCAATATTTGTAGTTATAAAAATCAAAAAGCTAATACATCCATTGTGAATGAAGTTTTTCCGAATCTTTCGGTTCCCAAGAATACATAAATGAACAACGACTGACACACAAAATTACAATGAACCTTTTTTTCAGAGTAGTACACTTTCTTTCACTTGCTTTAGTTTTAACATGAAATAAATCTTATAGAACCTCTACAACATAGATTCATGATTTCATTTCTTTCAATAAAAAACTAACACAATTTTGGCGTATGAAAACTAGATGAAACTCTTCTTTCTCAAATTCTTACGAAACTCACATTTTCACCAGTTTTTCAATAAAAAATTCTCAAAATCTCTTTTTTTCATTTGTATCTCACAAACATAGCCATTTTGCAATCATCGTCTTGAACATTTTATTTTTCTTACTCTCGAAAAAACCATACCCATTCTCATAAACAGCAAAATCGAGAACATCGACAACGCGACAGGGGCAAACACTCCAGAGATGGTAGAAAGACCACCTGGCCTGGTTGAACCAAATTCAATTCCTGAAAAAAAATATTTTTTAATAAAAAAAATTAAATAATATTCGACTACCGTGAAAATTTGACCGAGAGCCTAGTTCCTAATCATTGAATAATAATTATTGTGGTAGTTGACAGATCGTCTTGTTGTGACCAGTAGAATTCGGAAATCTAAAGCAACACTGTCTGTGCGAGACATTCCATCGAAAACCACAATGGAAACCCCTTGAAAATTTCGTTAGACATCATTGAGGTAGAGCAAAACATCACTCGAAGGCAGATCTTAGAGGGTTTACATTAAGGCACTGGGTCCTAAACTTAACACGAAAGAATGTGCGAACAAACACATTTAAACCGATCTGGAAAGGCGAGCAAAATTTGACCCCTCGCCCCAGATCAAAACTTTAGGAGCTTTCAGCGCGCCGCTTTATGTCATCACCCTATACCCCTTTCATTTGTAACTTTATTTGTTTCCATAATTTGTATTTTTCTCTATCCTAATCTCCTTTTTTGTTATCATTGGTTTAATTACCCTAGTTTGAGATTCACTCAACTGGGATCAATAAAGATTTATTATTGAATCGCATTCTACCACGCAAGAACAAAGACACCGTTAGCACAAGAAGAGCTGACTGATATGGTGGCATCATTTGTTCCCTTGGACTGATGCTCAGAGCACACCGGGTTCTGGTCTCACAGAACATTGACCAACTCGTCTTGCACTACTTTTTGACCGACTAAATTACCTGTTTGCCGTTAAACGGTCCCTTCCACTAACATGTTTTATTTTCATTTCTAACCACACCAACCTGTTTTTCAAACTAACCTTATAATGCTAACCAATCTCATGTGAATATTTATAGGTAACTTACTGTCCCTGATGATGGCTTGACGCCGAAACGTTGGACTCAATAAATATTTTGTGCTATACCCGTGGTCACTGAGACGATCTGTCATTCATACGAATTCGAAAATCATTTAAAAACTTCGTTTTTTTTGTAAATTAAGGAAAATTTTGTAATTATTTGATAAATTATGTAATAAGCGGCAGTGGCTTTACCTAGGACTTATAATAAAAAGAAACAATGTAACATTATTAGGTTTTGACTATGGTATCACGAGAAAATACATACTAGCTCTACAAAATCATCATTATTAGGTTCCATATAAAAATATTCTAAAAAAAATTGAAACCTTACCATCTTGAGATTCACCAGTCGACCGGTTGTTTTCAGCCCTTGGTGTTGATACTTCTTCACCTAAAGAGATAATAAGATCAGGTTTTTATGAGTCCGGCAGCCTTGTCTCAAGCGCTTTCATAGGTTATTCATGAAATTTGAGATACACTTGCTTTTCAAGTATTACTCTCCAAAATGGAGTCTTATTCTGAGTTTACTGCAGACATACAGTGTGGACAGAAAATACAGGAACGGTACACGAAGCTCCGCTACTCGAACAAGATTCTAGATTACTCTCTGAAATTCTGGTCTATTGTAGCCAACACTATTCTCCACAAGTGTACTAAATTTCATCCTGATTCATTAACTTCGAAACGGTGTATGATGATTTGAATGAAAACAGTGGATTTTCAAGTGGACATAAAATAGAGGAACGCTACTGTAATTTGAAGGTCAACGCTCGGAATTTGGAATTAATGATGAAAATGACACGTTCATCATTCCGACAATTTTGACAGAGTTACAATCAAATCTTGTCAAATCCTGTAATTTCCCGCATTTTAGAAGTTTTTGGTCTCTACCGCGTTAGTTATCAAAGCGTTAGTTATGTCATCATAATCAGACAATGATTCTCAACAGTTTTCCGAAGTTTCGTAAAAACAACGGTTATTTTACCCCTCCAAAGAGCCCTTCAAACTGACTTAAGTTGACGTCGCTGCAATGGTGACTACGGTATCTTGTTGTAAAACGCGATGATATTGAACGATAAATGTGAAAAAAACACTCAAATTTGGAGAAGGATATTTTGAAGACATCATTTAAGTCATTATCGACCAAAAGAAACAACATACTGTGAGAAGTCGTACTGTCGAAGTGATGGCGCTGGAATGAACGGAGTTTTGCACTCAAAGTGTCTGTTTTCGCCTTGTTTTTTTAACGCGCGTCTTTGAAGCGGTTCGAACAGCCCTGTTCCTTTAGATCCAAATTTTTTTTGGATAGGAAACGATCCTTATCAAGTAGATGACAAATGCCCCATGACATTTTATAAAATTTTTCACAGTTATCATTCAATATCATCACGTTTTACAACAAGTCACCGTGGTCACCTTTGCAGCGACGTTAACTTAGTGGGTTTTTCCTAAACTCAAATAACCGATATTGTTGAGAAAGTTTGGGAAAACTGTTAAGAATCATTGTCTGAGTATGATGACATAACTAACGCTTTGATAACTAACGCGGTAGAAACCAAAAACTTCTAAATTGCGGAAAATTAAAGGATTCGATAAGATTTGATTGTAACTCTGTCAAAATTGTCGGAATGATGAAAATAAAAATATCAATTGTTAAAAAAACTTTATAACGTGTCATTTTCATCATTAATTCCAAATTCCGAGCGTTGACCTTCAAATTACAGTAGCGTTCCTCTATTTTATGTCCACTTGAAAATCCACAGTTTTCAATCAAATCATCATACACCGTTTCGAAGTTAATGAATCAGGATGAAATTTGGTACACTTGTGGAGAATAGTGTTGGCTACAATAGACCAGAATTTCAGAAAGAAATCTAGAATGCTGTTCGAGTAGCGGAGCTTAGTGTACCGTTCCTGTATTTTCTGTCCACACTGTACTTATATCGGGGTATCGGAATAGTCTTTGTTTTATTCAAAAATAGTGAAATGAAATTTAACAAAGTTTTTCGTTTAAATGCTCCCTGTTGTGACTGTAGAAATAATCTGTGCTGTTCTAGAATGTTCAAGAACCCTTGTAAATTGTATATGAGACCGAGTTTTGTGTTAATAAAGAGTGAGATAATTCTACTTCTACATTCGACACCTGGTACTTGGATAGTACACGGATGTACAAAGAGATTACAACTCATCCAACGATCATCGGATTCGTTAAGAATTTAAAACCCGTGAATTTAACGTTTCCAAATATGTAATTCCTCGAAAAATCGTAATCGACTTTCCCAACGGATTAAGAATACGTCACGAGGCAACGATTAAAAAAAATCCCCCACCCCAACTCACTATTTTCCAAGTCGACAAAATTGGGGTTAGTCGTCCCAACGTACGGACCATCTGGTATTGGAGCCGAGTCCATGCTACTAGTTCCAGGGCCTAACCCATGGTCCATTCTAGAAATATTAGAAACTTGACAGGAGAAGCAGAGCGAAACGGAACATTATTAATTATGATTAATTTTACTATACATAAGAAAGATGAGAATACTTAATACGAAAAAGTGTACTGAATCGTTTCTATTAAGAATCATTTCCTCAAGGAGGGCTTACGAGGTGAAAAAATTTTTTTGTGATAATCAAGTTTAAACTTTGATCAAATCTTATCATCGTACCTAACTAGTGCTTTGAACCTTACCTAAGCCTAAAATTTGAGGTGTCGACAAAGATAAATGAAAAAATGATTCTTAATAAAAACGATTCAGTACACTTTTTCGTATTAACTGATGAGAATTCCAAAAATTCGGGGACGTAATTCCGCTTAACTGGTGACAATATTCAACGAAACTGGTCAAAAGGGGGAGGAAGAATAAAAAGACATCTTTTAAAGAAAATTTACTAGTCCTTTGAAACACAAAAGTTGATAAAAACTGATATTATTATAAAACTTTGTTCTAAATATGGAAATAATGAAGATTCATAGCAAAAACGATAATGAAGATATTCATCAAAGTTTTGAAGTGAGAACGAAGAAAAAAATTCATAACAAAGAAAGATTCTGGTTTTTTTAGAAGCCATTGATTGAACTTATTTATATTTGACAATGGAAAAAAATAATTTTCAAATAGGAGCACTTACGATGCAAAACTGAGAGAATCGAGATTGTTTGGAAAATAAACTGATTCGAGAAACATCCATATTTCGCTGATGAAAACTATAAATCAAGAAATTTTCTTGATTTTCGATGCGGAGAAAATTTCTACTTCTAGTCAGATAATAAGTATATAAAACTAACAGATTTCATGACGAGGACAGAATTTTTGTTTAGTAGAAAACATGAATCATGGATAAACTGAATATACTAGAAGCGGATATGAAAATGATTGAAGCTGAATGAGCATTTTGACAATATTTGAGTAAGAACTGAAAAATTTTGATAGCTTTCACGGTGAGAGAACAAAAATCTTCAATAGAAACCATAGATCATTGTGAATATATTACTACAAGCTTAAGCGGATTAACCTAAAAGAGAAAATCTATAATGGTTAAGGTCACAATTTTCTATTTATCTAACGGGCCAGTTCACTCTGTGAGCTCTGTCTCCACTCTCTCTCGCCAATTATACGCCTATCGGCCATGCTCGTCGTTCCTTTCCAACTCTAGGACCCTCTCTCCCTATATTTGCTTAAGCCCCAGTCAAGCTGCTTGTCACACTTATTTATGACTTTTCCTGTGTCCTCTAGTTTTTCTTTTCCGTGACTTTACAGTTGGGGAATTACTCATAGGAGATTGTACATTTTCAAAGCGTTTGATGAATAATATTCTTCATTTTTTGAATATTTTCTTTTTATTTCAAGAAAAATCATTGGATTTATTTCAATTTTGTTGACAATAAAATAAGGTCATTTTAAGAAAATTCTGACCTATAATGATTTCTATCTCAATGAGCTCGTTGAAAAACATTGCGTACTTTTTTATATTTAAAACAAAGAATAAAAAAGATTTTTATAAGTTCTATAAAATTTCAGTCAGATCACCCTACTTGACAAAATCAATTCTGAAGAAAACTCAAAATCTCAATGTAATACAAGTAAAAATAGTTTTTACAATCTTATAAACCTTGAATATTCTTATATGTATTGATGAAAATCTATGATTATACCGGAATCATAAACAAGCGAGATTGATGATTACTACTGAAAATGATCGATACTGTTTTATAAACATTGCAAGAGCACTATATGATAACAATAGTTCGCGAACGAAAAGTTTGAATAGATAAGAGTGGTGAAATTCATTATTAGTCATGCCAACTATTGTGTTGTGCACATTTATGAACATGTAAGATCTCCGGTTTCCATGGGAATAACCCTGAGGCGATTTCGAAATCTCACCCATGAGTGGAGCCCCGTGGACTTTTTTCGGAATCGGCGGAGCTTCTGCAGCCACGGCGGCGTCGTTGAATAATTCGTTGACTATTCCTCCATAAGAAGTCGTTGATGTAGCATTTCCTGCAATCCGTTGAATTATCGTAGTTTCATTCACAAACACAACTAATATTGATGAAAATAAAATACCTTGAAAAAGACCACTCCGTCTCGTGTCGTCCTCCATCGGCTACTAGAATAAAATATAATAGTAAAAGTAGTTGCGCGCAGAGAGATTGATAGTGTGTAGTGACAAATTGCCACTTTGAGGGGGAAGAAACTTTTTAAACAGAGGAGATCGAAGCATCAACACAGTGATATTACAACAAAGACCATCGAATCGCGAATCAGAAAAACTATTTTAAAAAATTTTATGCGTAATTTGCAGAAATATTTTCGGACCATTGCAAACGAACTTTAGGTTACTGTAATTTTTTATCGATTTTAATTTCTTTTTTGTCCATCGTCACTTTTTTCTTTGAAATTTCAAATAGTATTAATTTAGGAAACAGGAACACAATTAGTATAGTTTTAGAACGACGTTCTACATGGATTCCATCCATAAAAACAGTAGTGGCTGGCTCACGACGGTCGAGGTCAGTTAGCGAGTGCGTGCGGGTATGCGAGAGAGAGAATGGTTGTCTACAAGAGACGTAGGTATCCTCCGGCGTACGGAAAAAGACTGAACCTCGCAGCTGTGAGTGTGTTGCAACTGTGGTAGAACTGACCTGATGGTTATGTTTGGTTGGTTTTTCTCTTGGAACTTTG
Organism: Caenorhabditis parvicauda; assembly: GCA_963978915.1. NCBI lineage: Eukaryota > Metazoa > Nematoda > Chromadorea > Rhabditida > Rhabditidae > Caenorhabditis > Caenorhabditis parvicauda. The sequence continues at coordinate 966,806 of OZ022251.1, read as the reverse complement.
AATTTAAAAAAAAAACTGTAAAAAATCAGATTAACTTTCTTGGTGACATCATTTCCTATTTTTATGTTCGTGATATGATTCAGTTCCAACCCCATTCTGAAGTCACCGGCTCAGTTGTATCTCATGTACTCATTCATAGTTATTTCTCTCTTCATACTTCTCATAAGCTGCATGCGCTGTATCGATTTGCGTAATTCAGGTTGCGCAAGTTCATTCTGCCTCTTATTATTCTCTAGGTGACACTACAATCCTTCTATGTTGTTTTGACACAATTGTAGAAAATAAGTCTGTATAAAATTCAACGTACCTTCTTCACGAATCACATACGAGGAAAAAGTACCTAAATGGTGTTTGAACGAAGGAACAACATGACCATGCCTCATTGACACGTATAAAAACGCGACCGTGAGAAACTTTGAGTGACCAGAAGGAACTTTGATCTGCCAGTCAATTTATCATTCGTAACAGCTGGTGTTTCTCGCAGACCCTGTTTTCTTTTTTCCCAGTTCTTGTGTGGCCGATTTTATACAATTCATTTTCAGTTCTCGTTTAGTTCTAGTACATTGAGACGCTGAAAAGTTAAGATAAGAATATGTTTGAATGAAGTAGCTCTTTCGATGACTACCTGATGGAGCACAGAAGAAATTTTGGAATGAGGAATTGTTACGCGTAAATTTTCTCGGAGAAGTTACGTGTGATTTTATTTCATTTGAATGTGATACCAAGTTTTAACCACTAGCAGGTATTTTCGAAATTTCTAAAATGATTCTGAAGGTCTGACTTTTTTGAAAATATAAACACTCTAATAGTCGACTGAAAAATCTCATCACCGAGTCGAAAAATACAAAAATTACCTTCGAATGAACTTCAACTCTGAAAAATTAGGGAATCCAAACATTTTTTCCCTTCACACAACTCAATTATCCGTGTCAGAATAGCTAGTCAAACTGGCCTATTTGTTCGCCAGCCATGTGACTACACTCAATAAACCCTGCTTCCGACCATTTCAGCTGTTCTATTAAAGTTCATTGCAAAATTTCCCAATGACATTTAAAACGTATTCCTGTTCTTTAAAATTGGCTCTAATAAAAGTGAAAGTAGATTTCTGGTCCAGAGTTTTGTAGGTGGATTTCTAGTAGTTTCGAGACATAGAATGCCTATTGAAAATTTGCCATTGAGTTCGAAAAGTGTTCCTATTCATAGTTTTCCACATTAAGTTCACATTTATTAGAGAAAAGTGGATAATTTTCTTTTGGAGAGTACTGCAGATGGTTTCTAATGGGTATACACCAGAGTTGCACGGAATTCCGACTTCCGCCCTTTTTTCACTTCCGACTTCCGACTTCTGTGAAAAAACTTTCACTTCCGACTTCCGTTTAACAAATTCTACTTCCGAGTTCCGACTTCCGTCAAAAAATTTTTTTTCGTGAAAAATGACGAAAAAACCGTGAAATTGTTTCTATTCAGTATGGAATTGACCTATCACCTGTTGAGAATGCGCGAATATGCAATATCTCTGGGTTTTTTCAACTTTTTTGCACTCCCGACTACCGTTGAAAAAATTCTACTTCCGACTTCCGCTTTCCGACTTCCGCCCTTTTTTCACTTCCGACTTCCGACTTCCGTGAAAAAATTTCACTTCCGTCTTCCGACTTCCGTTTTGAAAAATTCACTTCCAACTTCCGACTTCCGTTTAAAAAATTCACTTCCAACTTCCGACTTCCGTTTAAAAAATTCACTTCCAACTTCCGACTTCTGTTTTGAAAAATTTTACTTCCGTGCAACTCTGGTATACACTTTTCGTTCTTATTTCTTCCAGCGTAATGAATGACTGATTATTCAAACTTGTTTTTTTCTATTTTAACCGTGTCATGGTTTTATATCAAAAAAACTTTTCTAGCAATTGAATATCCGATTTCATATTTTTTTCGAAAAAAATACCCGGATCTCAATGTTTACCTAAATGGACCAGTGCGCCGGCGTTAAAATTAGAAATCCATTGTGATGAGAACAATCATTCCATTACCATTCGTCCTTTTTAGCCCATACGACTCAAATTTAATGTGAACCGAAGGCTGAAAACCCGTTTTGATAACCAAATTAGCATTACATGTTCGTTTCCTCCTCACTACTCTTGTATTTCTCGCCACATGCAGAATCTTACAGACATCTATGGCAACATGGACAGCAGGACGTCGCTAGTAGAGACGGTCAACATTAATCTGGAAGACTTCTCGGAGAATTTTCTCACTTGTAGCACATGCTTGTTGACGTTTGATCAGGTTATTTTTGTTTTATGTATCGAAAAAATACATTCATCAACGTTTTAAATGGGATAGTTAGAGTACCAATTTTACAATAGTTTTAGATGTAAAATTTACACAACAAATCGAAAAATTTATTTTTCACAGTTTTTTTATTTTCGAAATATCGAAGTTCTGTATGAAAAACGTTAGAAGAGTTTCACGGAAGTAAAATTAAACAAAACGGAAGTCAGAAGGAAAAAATGAAAAAATGTCGGAACTTTGTGTATCCCTAGCCGTTGGTATAAACTTATTAGACTTCTCTAGATAACACTAGTTACTTGTAAAAAGTACCTCAAAAAATAAAACCAATATTCCTCTTCATGAAAACATTCCAGGCGACCAGAAAGGCGAAGCTCTTACCTTGTTCCCATTCAGTTTGTCTAGTCTGCCTCACAAGATTGTCGTCTCTGAGCTCAAATGAGGTAAATTTCCGAAATCTATAACAAACATGTATGAAACCGTTTAATTTTACGAAAAACTTAATTTTTGCTCAGCAGTAAAAGTTATGAAGTTTTTTTGTTTAGAAAAGTAGCGAACTATTTTTTTTCTTTAATAGAAAGAACAATCTCACTTTTCGAAAATGATCTATAAAAATAAAATAAAAATTACTAAATATTTATTCGTGTTTTACAAAATCGTTTTTAAACAGGTTTAGTTGAAAAATTGGTTTTGGATTTTGTTTTATCTCTAATTTGCAATAGTTACGAAATATGAAACCGTTCAACTTTACGGAAAATTTAAACTTTAAAAACGTATGTTAATTGGGTTTTAGTGTTAAGACCCATCTAGTTTTGCTCAGCAGTAAAAGTTATGAAGTTTTCGAGCGAAAATGTTCAGAACATAAGCGTACTATTTTTTTTCCTTGATAGAAAGAACAATCTCATTTTTCGACAATGAGCTGTAGTCTGAAGATAAAATAAAAAATACCAAATATCTATTTGTGTTTGCCAAAATTGTTTTCAAACAAGTTTGGTTGAAAAATTGGTTCTGGTGATGTTTCGTCCGCCAATTTGCAATGGTTAAAAGTTACAACAAATTTTGTTAGTTCTGGACCCCATCAAAATTAAAGATTGTTTGAATTTCACAACAAGAAAGTATTTGATCTTATTGTTGGAACGGAAAAAAATCAACGGAGAATTTATTTTATTAACTTGAATGTTTATTAACAGTAATAAACAAAAGAAGACCAGACCAATGCCAGCAATAGCAAGGGTAGCTGGTTATCATATATCGTAATAGGAGACAATTTCTAAGCATAAAATGGCTATTAATTAATATGACGCATATCTGGTGTGACTTCAGTGTTCTTGAGTTGTTTTTTGGTGAGTGTACAAAGATCGGTTCGCTTCTCGCAGTAACATTTATGATATGGTCACGTGGTTCGAAGATCAGTCCGTCAGCTAGTCAGTCAGTCAGCACGTGTAAGCTCGGATTGCTTCTCACAGCAATGTCGGTGATGTAGTGACGTGGTTCCAAGATCGATCCGTTAGCCAGTCAGTTAAGATCGATCCGTTAGCCAGTCAGTTCGATCCGTTAGCCAGTCAGTTAAGTGTTAGTTCTGGACCCCATCAAAATTAAAGATTATTTAAATTTCACAACAAGAAAGTATTTGATCTTATTGTTGGAACGGAAAAAAATCAACTGAGAATTTAACAAAGTATTTCCTGTAAATTCCTCTAGATTATCGAAAATAAAACATCTGAATCCTAAAAATATTTCTTCGCTATTGTATTAATATATTGAGATAAAATTCACTGAATGTAATATTTTTTGTTTTCTAAAATCATTTTTTCAAATATTGAAAAATGTTTGTAGACAGACACTCCGACTCTACGATGTCCATTATGTCGAGATGTATGCGTTCTACCTCATGGCGGAGTTTCGAATCTTCCGGCGGCTTTTCTAATCAATCAATTGCTCGATGTGATGCAGGTATTATATTGATACAGTACCGTCCACAAAGATATGAACTCTGAAATTTTTTGGAACAGGTCAACAATTTTCGGAGTAGATCCAGTTCATCTGGAGCAAGAGTAACTCTATAAAAAGTTTATATCGTCTTCGCGGGCTTTTCAGTCATGTGCGACCTCTTCAATCTCATAACAGTCCATAAAATGTCTTATGGTTACAGATCAGTCTGGAACTCTCAGGTTGATATATGCCAAATAATGTCAGAGTTCGTATCTGTATGAACGGTACTGTATATCGACTCTTGTCAAAATTTTAATAAACCCGTGGAAAAAACCAAGTAATTCTATATCTTTCTACCCCTTTTCCGTCTCAAAGTCACAAATCGTAACGGAAAATGTTTAAAGTAGGTGCAACTAATCTTAGGAACAATTCGCAAAGTTTTGAGAGATGGGAAAACGAGGAAGGCAGTTTTAAAAATTAGCAAAAATAAAATAAGGAGGTAAACGCGCTCCGCGGATGGTCTTGCAAAGCGGTTGCAGAGCGGCTATATCCACTTATCCGCAGTGCGCATCATGATAGACGAGAATTTTTCCAGAAACAACGCAAAGAGGTGGTACCATCGTGCAACATCCATTCAAATGAGCAGCTTCTCTATTGTGAGAGTTGTGACCTGGCATTTTGTGAGAACTGTCAGTCATCTGTTCTGAAGTGAGTGTTTTATTTGTTTTCCTTGACGAATTATGTGCATTGATTCGCATCAAATTATGTTTGACCGACAATGATTTTGATCTTCAAACCCTTCTCTTTAATTCATTTCTGCCGTTTTTCAAAATTTCCCTCACTTGATACGAAAAAGTAGACTGAATTATGAATATTTTTTCATTTATCTTTGTCGACACCTCAAAATTTAAGCTTAGGTAAGGTTTAAAACACTAGTTAGGTGCAAAGCTAAGATATGATCAAAGTTTAAAATAGATTATCACAAAAAATTGTGCATCTTGTCAGCTTACATGTGAGGATTCATGATTCAGATCACTCTTTCGTTATTTATAAGTATTTTCCTCTGGCTGGATAGGCATTAGAACGTATTTAGGAAAGTGTAATGGAAAATTCTCAATCCGTGCTTTAAAAGATAAATAATAGTCTTGTTTAAAATATCGAAAAAATGCGATCTCCTATACTCATTGAATTCTAATTTCACCAAAGTTTTCGAATTTTATCGATGTTGCGAAACTTCGCTTTTAACGAATTCGGTAAATTTTAAAACCAATTCAACAAAAAAAAACGTAAATTCTGTATCGCTGCAATTTGAATACCTTTTCAAAAAATTTTCCCCTGGCTGAACAGGCTGAACGTAGTTAGAAAAGTGAAATGGAAAAAATTCAAATCTTACTTGAAAGTTAAATAATAGTCCTGTTCAAAATAATAATGAGTTCTTCTGTACCTGTTCGTTTTTAACGAATCTGTTAATCATAAAACTCCAATTCTGCCTATCCCCACAACTTGAATACCGTGGTTGTCAATAATGACCAATCAACCCTGCACTGTACGTAATGCATAGTGACAGTTCCTCACTAATACCATCATCATTATAGTGTTTCAGCAAGAAGTGTACCGAGCACACGGTGGTTCCGTTCTCCATCGCACTCAAAAGGATGTCCGAGATTGTTCTTTATAGAGCCAAGGTACTTTTTCCCATATCTTATCAAGCGGTGCTAGCTCAGGGAAAACGTTTAGTGTCTGTACGGATCCAAACGGAATTTTAGAAAAATACCAATTTGGACACCGTTTCAAAAACGGTATCCGTATAGACTCATACAGGCTCCGATTATTGAAGTTTTGTTTCAAAATTGTAAATACTTTTCGTTTTTCATATCATCGCATATTCATCATTTTGAATTTTAAAATTCCCTGGTTACGTACAGTATTTTGAAACTATAGATTATAGAACCAATTTTACAGTAGCATTCCTACTGAGTGATAAGCTATAAAACCATTCAAAAAACTGAATACGAAATTTGCCGCATGTTAAAGTGTAATGGCCTTTATTGTTTGCCGATCGTTCAATCGTACATTTTCTAACCATGTTGTGTCTAGCATAGTTTTTTCTCACCAAGTAGTGCTTTTTTTTGTATATTTCCGATGTCCATGATTCTCGTTTCTTTGCGAATTTGTGAAGAATTCCAGAAAAAAAAATACGGTTACTTTTTTTGGTGATAGAACTGTGGTGTTGGCTAAATTTTACATCTTCTTTTCACTATCCAGAAGTAAAATTATTCCGGATACTGTGATGTACAGCTCCTATTGTAACACTGAGGTACTGTAATTCAAAGCACAGCTCCTATTGTAACACTGAGGGACTGTAATTCAAAGTACAGCTCCTATTGTAACAATGAGGTACTGTAATTCAAAGAACAGCTCCTATTGTAACACTGAGGTACTGTAATTCAAAGTACAGCTCTTATTGTAACACTGAGGTACTGTAATTCAAAGTACAGCTCCTATTGTAACACTGAGGTATCGTAATTATAGTACAGCACCTATTGTAACACTGACGTGGGAATGACAACCACTCGCCGAGAATCTGTGAGGTCTGACTGGGTTCTAGGGTTTTCGACTACGCTGAAAACGATAGAACTGGTTTCAAAAACTGCTATGTCGACCGTATTCCGGAGTTATGGCTCGAAAACGACAGGAAAAGCTAGTGTTGTATACTTAAATCGTCTTTTACCGCTCAAGCGTATTTTTTTTTGATACACAGAAGCGGAAATACTATATCTCCTTTCAAATCGCTCTCGATTTTGCCTTTTGGGCGGAGAAATTAAATTCTGAAAATTCACAAAAGGAAACGAAATGAATGCAGAAAAATCTATAACACGTACGCAAAACCGAGCAGCGGATATCACTGATATGTTAACACAGAAATTTTGTGTTGCCGGTGGTCAAGTGGTTAAGTCGTGGAGCTGCTACACTTTTTTCTTTTTTTCACTCTGGTTCGAGTCTTTTCTTGACGAATTCTTTTTTGCGTTCGTGTCTGAACTTGTTCTCGTCTTCTTTTTGAAATTAGAGTCTCTGAACAAATAAAATTACACCTAACCTTTTAAAGTCATCATTAGTAATAACTTTTTGACTTATTGACAATAAAAAAGTCATAGAAGATAAACTGGGCAAAAGTTTTGATAACGACAACGTGAACATGAGTACTGAACACATGAAAAAGTGAAGTGATCAAGAAAAGACTCGAACCAGAGTGAAAAAAAGAAAAAAGAGTAGCAGTTCCACGGCTTAACCACTTGACCACCGGCAACACGAAATTTTTGTGTTAACATATCAGTGATATCCGCTGCTCGGTTTTGCGTACGTGTTATAGATTATTCTGCATTCAATTCGTTTCCTTTTGTGAACTTTCAGAATTTAATTTCTTCGCCCAAACGGCAAAACCGAGAGCGATCCGAAAGGAGAGGTGGTTTTTTTGCTTCTGTGTATCAAAAAAGAGTACTCTCGGGCAGTAGAAGATGATTCAAGTATACAGCACTAGCTTTTCCTGTCGTTTTCGAGCCATAATTCCAGAATAAGGTCGACATAGCAGTTTTTGAAACCAGTTCTATCGTTTTTAGCATAGTCGAAAACGCTAGAACCCAGTCAGACCTCACAGATTCGCGGCGAATCATTGTCATTCCCACGTGAGGTACTGTAACTCAAAGTACAGCTCCTATTGTAACACTGATGTACTGTAATTCAAAGTACAGCTCAGTTTGTAGTCTCCTACAAATGTGACCGTAAGTGCTACTGTAGCCCAGATACAAATGTCAAAGAGTAGATAAGGAACCATATAGATAAAAAAGCAGCCTAGTTCGGTCGCGCGAATCTCACAAAAACATGTTGACGCATGCACCTTCCCTCTCACACTGTTTCAGTTATGGGTCTCTTTCGCATTACTCATGTTCTTGTACCATTACATACAAGTTGAAACTCATTCAGGGACGCCGCCGCGCACTTGACGCAGCATCCGGAATGGTCACCAAAGAAATAAGTGATCTCGACGCGAATGTTGATAGAATTGTGGAGGAAATCAATGCGGCTATGCAGGTAAATTTCGAGTATTCTCTGCACATTGCGGTAAACGCTGTTGCAAAGATCGGATTTCAGTTACCGTAGTTCAAGAAGTTTATTTTTTGAAACACAAACGAAACGGTAAAATGATTGAAGTAGGTTAAATTAACTTTGGAAACAATCCGCAACGTTCATAGAGATAAAAATCGAGGAAAGTAGGTTAAAAAATTAGCAAAAATAAAATAATGAGGTAAGTGCGCTCCGCGGAGGGTATTGCGAAGCGGTTGCAGAGCGGCTATATCCATTAATCCCTGATCCGCAGAGTGATTTGTAGATGTTTCCTACCGATTCATATGAGTTAAGAACCGACCCGAACTATTCTCGTGGTCAGTCTCATTTTTCATTTGTATGCTAGTTCTATCTACTGGTCACAACAAGACGATCTGTCAACTACCACAATGCTAGTTCTAGCTAAGAAAACCTAGTTTATTTCTATCCCTTCACTCTGCGCTGTGTGGTTTAGTTTCCTTATCAATATTAGATTTAAAAAAAGCAACGAGTAATGGTGATGCTACTGTTAGCTGATAGCAATTTTGGACATTTCTCCAAGACCATGGAAAATTCAGAAAGTATCATACTTCACTGATTGGAAACTTTTAAAGTGTGTTTCACGAATAACTCAAATAACCTTTTCGTAGAATATTCTTCGCTCGCAAGTAGTCTTCACTAGTTGTAAAGAAGTCGATAAAAAGTACCTCGCTCGTTCGCCGTGTCCAAAATGTACAAAAGTCCATTCGAATCAGACCGAATCGCCTTTGGTTTCTTCATTTCCACATTTGAAAATGTCTCCAAAACTTTTGGCGGACCGGCATCGGACCGTAAATGGGCGACAGATGGACTGTGAATGGACCGGCATTGGACTGTAATTGGGCGACAGATGTTCGGGACGACTGTCGCCCATCTATAGTCCCTCAGGAAAAAAAAATCTAGTTAGACCTAGAAACTTAGGTATAAGACCTGCAAAAAGTGAAAAAATAAATGGCAAGACCTAATTCAGAGGTTAGCAAGTCTTATACCAAGGTTACAAGGTCTTGTATAAATTTTACCAGGTCTTACATGAACTTTAGCAGGTCTTATATGAACATTACCAGGTCTTGTTTGAATATTATCAGGTCTTTTATGAATATTAACATGTCTTGTATGAATGTAACCAAGTCTTATATGATTATTCCCAGGTCTTGTACATCATGTATGAACATTTTATTTTTTAAAAAACGATGAACAAACATATAAAGAACGAAAATTCTAAAAAAGTAAGTTAACACGCGTTATCTACTCTACCATAAATACAAGATTTGGTCAACGGCGTACTATGTCAAACCATAACTGGGTAGCCGTACTGCCAGAGCTCGGTTGTGCGTTGTTCCGCAAATGTCTCCAGATGAGGTAGGCATGTATGCTGAAAGATGGTTTTATCAAACGGTTTGACCCCGACCCCTAATCAAGTATCCATATCAGAGTTGCACGGAAGTAAAATTTTTCAAAACGGAAGTCGGAAGTTGGAAGTGAATTTTTTAAACGGAAGTCGGAAGTTGGAAGTGAATTTTCAAAAACGGAAGTCGGAAGACGGAAGTGAAATTTTTTCACGGAAGTCGGAAGTGAAAAAGGGCGGAAGTCGGAAGTCGGAATTCCGTGCAACTCTGATCCATAGACACAAAAGTGAAAAACTTACATGATTTAACTGTGTTACACTTGACGTTCCTGATCGCAGAACCAATGTTCAACGTTATGTTCTGGAACTGAAGATGGCATGGGTAGGCTTTTATTACTTCCTGAAAACATTTATATTCAAAATTCATGATGTTAAAAAAACCTTATCAGTTACATAGTCAGCTTGCTCCTCGGATTCGAACGTGACAAATCCAAAACCTTTCGACTAGCCAGTTGATTGTTTTGACTTCCTTGACCGTGAAAAACTGCTCAAGTGCTTCTTTAGTTCTCTTTCCGTTGTCTGAACGCATATTCTACTCGATTTTATGTGATTTACATTATGCGGAAATTTCGAACCAGCCACAAAAATTCTGTTGATGTGACTAGGTAAGTGACCGTTTCGATATGTTTCGAAGAACGATTTTAGCGAAGATCTGAGCATTGAAAACGCATGTAAACTTTCAAAAATTGAGAAATGAATGAGGTGCAAGATTTTCCATTTAAATTTACAGTCTAGAACTTTTGGAAAAATAGAAAAACAGAAAAAAGAAGGAACAAAGTAATGAGAAGGAATGAGGAAAAAAAGAAATTTGAATCCTAAACATTATCAAGACCTGAAAACTTAATAATAAGACCTAGTAAGTTAGGATCAAGACCTGAAAACTTAATCGTAAGATCTTATAAGGTCTTATACGGCAGAATACCAGGTCTTATACAACAATATGCAGATCTTATGTGGAGGTTACAAGGTCTTATTCTTAACTTATCAAGTCTTATACAACTCAGTGTCTTATACCAAGGTTTCAAGGTCTTATATGAACATTGTCAGGTCTTATAAAAGACCTTGGTGATGCAAAAATTTGATTCCTGAGAATACTCCACGTTTACTAGGTCTTATACCAAGGTTACCAGGTCTTATAATATTCAAGGTCTTATGTGGAGGTTACCAGGTCTTATTATTAACTTATCAAGTCTTATACCAAAGTTGCCAGGTCTAACCAGATTTTTTTTTCCTGAGCCAATGCCGGTCCACGAAAAGTTTTGGAGTGTGTTTCGTGGAAAACATGAAAAATTACCGCAACGAACTCTAATCACTCATCCTACAGGAGGTCCAATCACTCGTGGAGACAAGACGAAGAACGCTGATCGAAGAAGTCCGTGTCAGAAGAGACGAAAAGCGGAAAGTTCTCAAGGACCAAATCGAAGCAATTGCGGATGAAAAGAAGAAAATGGAGAAGGTACTCACGGCTGGTTACGAAATTTAACAAAATTAACGATTAACGGATTCGTTAAATTTGAAAAAAAACCGTTAATTTAACGATCAATAATTCAGTTGAAAACCATAGTTTAGTGATTTTCCTGTCACACTCTTGGTCAATAATGCATTTTTCAACAATGGTAGTACTTAAAAAATCAACAAAATCCCAATTTCATGTTCAATTGACCGCTTTACCAAAATTTCCCGTTAAATTTCGTTACATTTGGAATGTTAGCTGATTTAACGATAAAGGTTTCGTTGAATTTGGAAAAACCGTTAATTTAACGTTTAACGGTTCCGTTAAATCAGAAATTTCGTAACCAGCCCTGGAAGGTACAGTTTGCGTGGAATGTTTTTCCTTCAGAACATAAAAAATATGGCATTATTATGAAACACGATTTTGTGTTAGACTGTCCGGAGAGTCTTACACTGCTTGTTTTCCCTCTTTCTCTCTCACTCTTCCTTTCTCTTTTTCTCTCTCTCTCTCTCTCTCTTTCTTTATATATCTCTCCATCTCCTCTTCCTCTCTCTCTCTCTCTCTCTCTCTCTCTCTCTCTCTCTCTCTCTCTCTCTCTCTCTCTCTCTCTCTCACCTTTGATTTTGAAACAGAAAACACAAATCCGAATTTTTCTGTGTGGTGTACACTATGGTGTTTGGTGCAACAAGAAAATATTCAGGATCTCGACAATTGCAAAATGGACGTTCGTTCCATTGCAAGAAGCGCTAGGAACGCGGCTGATGATGGATGGGACCATAGTCTGACCCAACCCAGAGAGAATGCCTTTCTTAGGATCAACACCGATTCGGCCCAGATGTTACTGGGTATGTTGTTTTGGGGGCGTGGCTTACTTGGACACGCCCATAAAAGTTTGCCGCAAATTTGCATTGAACGTCCGCAAGTTATAAAAAAATCACAGTTTTCATAATTGGAAGGATATTCAGAATAAGTTTGAAAATAAGACATGGAGGCGTGAATTGTTTGATCCCGCCCACAAAAGTGTGCCGCGAATGTGTCTATTAAAAAAAATATATAGAAAAAATCGTCTCATTCAGAAATCGAGAAAGGACTAGAACAGTTCGGGAAGCTGTTCGCATCGACCACATTTCCTGGGACGTCGCTTCTCGAACCAGAAGAGTCGATGTCAGTTAACGTGGAGAATTCGGTGATCTTGAGGTATTTTTCTATTCAGCAAAAAGTGTGCCAGGTCAATTTTCTTGATAAAGTTTGAAATTTAGTTCGAGACCCTGCTATTTTTCGTATAAAATATCATATTATTAATTGACTAATCCTCCGCCAACTTTGCCCCGCCCACTTTGCTCCGCTTACTTTGCCCCGCCCACTTTTAGGTTTGATCACTCGGACACCGCTAAGCGGAATTAGAAAAAAAAGAGAGAGAGAGAAAGGGGAAAATCTCTAGCGAGCGGCCCGACCGTAGGGAGGAATAGTTGCTGGTCTAATGTACCATACACATCTCCATGTTTATGCGCCGGGTGAGATAGTGTCGCGGCGAAGAGACGCAGAGACAGTCATTCGTTAGAGATTGTGTTGTGTGAGTTCGCGTGGCGCCCGTAATCTTTGCCTCGAGAACATGCTCATTCAGAACGTTCACAGTCGAAGGTGAACCACGGAAAGCTGGATCGGATCCAGTAGAAGCAAAGTTGGAGAGGGATGATAGAACATTTCCGGTTTCGGTGAAGGACAATGAGGATGGGACGTACACTCTTGCATTTAGGTTTGTATTTTCTCATTTTTCTCAAAATTATAGAATCAACATGCTCTTTCACGGTATAGATGGAACGGTGCCAAAATTGCTATCAGAGAACAGTAGCATACACCTCACAAAAGCATAAGCCTCTCAGCGGAGCACACTGCGGCAAACGCAGCACATAGCTTCCTCTACCTGTGAAAAAATCTGGCCTCCGTAAATCGGTTACTTAGTACTGTAGCAGTTTCGCCTTGAAACACAGGAACGATTAAGTGATGCGCCTTTAATTTCAATGAACTGTAAGTAAGAATAATAATTTAAATCCACAAAGATCTAACTGTTCGTTGTGAGAGTTACCGTACTCATTCTGCAAAATTGAGATTAGAGCGCGTTTGAAAACGGCCATGCTTCTAGCGATATATGTGCGCAGTTGAAAAGTGTAAGCAAAGCAAATCGATAGAGTAGATCAAATTTCAGTTACTGTAGTTTAAAAAAGTTTACCTTTCCTACTTTTTGCGTCCCAGATTCACAAATCGTAACGGAAAAATGTTTGAAGTAGGTAAAACTATCGTTGGGAACAGTCCGCAACGTTCATTATGACAAGTGAAACATTTATTAAAGTACAAACACTTGCGAAAATGAAAGCGGAGGTCGACAAAGCGGTTGCGGCGCGGTTATATTGTCTTATGCCTGTGTCTAGGTGCGCAATTATAGTTGTTCACTTACCGATTTCAGAGTGACCGAACCTGGTCCATTCCTAATGCACGTCGAGATTTTCGGCAGAAAGGTGAAAAACAGTCCGATCTCGTTGGACATTCTACCACACCAAGTCCCGAAAAGGATCATTATGGTGGAATTGAAGAAACCGAAAAAGATTCGATCTGATTCCAATGGACTTTTGTACATTTTGGACACGGCGAATGAGCGAGGTACTTTTTATCGATTTTTCTTCACAAGAAATGAAACAAGACGTCCTAACGAAGAATATACTCCGAATAAGTTATTTAAGTTATCCATGAAACACACTTTAAAAGTTTCCTATCAGTGAAGTACAATATTTTCGGCATTTAGTAAAATGCATCCCGTTGCATCCCGTTTCTTTTTCAAACGTAAAAAACGTGATGTGTGTTACTATGAACACCTCTTTTTCAAGCTTAGGTTAGGTTGGGGCTAACTCAAGGTTCAACCTAAGCCTAAGAACAAGCCATTTTGGCCAATCCTAAGCCTAAATGCACCAGTGCCGGCTTCGCCGGCACTGGTGCCAAGCATTTTCCGAGGGGGGCACCATTATGTAGGGGGTTAGGATTGGGTTTTCCGGGGTTTAAGCATAGCTGCAACGTAATGTATCAGGTCGACCCCCCAAATCAAGCCATTTTGGCCAATCCTAAGCCTAAATGCACCAGTGCCAACCTAATCAATCCTAAGCCTAAATGCACCAGTGCCAAGAACAAGATGTACCGGGGTTTAAGCATAGCTACAACGTAGTGTATCAGGTCGACCCCCCAAATCAAGCCATTTTGGCCATGCCTAAGCCTAAATGCTCCAGTGCCGGCGAAGCATTTCATAAATGCCAATATTTTCTGATATAGCATCATAGAAAATGGGAACGAATCATTTTCGCGGTAGTTTTCTAAATTATGAATTTGAATTTTTTCATTTTTAACATTAAAAAAAAACTTAAACACATTTATTTATTTTTTCTCAATTTTTCTGAGTTCTCCAAATTTTCTAGACTTGAATTTTCATTCTTCTCCTTCTTAAAATCAAACTTGCAGTCCGAATACTCCACGAAGACGGTGAAATCCTGGGCGATGTGTACAACGATGACGTCATGGGCGGTGGCAAGGCGAATGGTCTTGTACTGCTTCCCAATGAGGTTGGTGACGTTGATCTGGGAATCCTGAATGGTGACAAGAAGATGATTGCGAGGGTCTGCAAGAAGGGAAAGACTGTTCAGGTATGTTTTGTTAAGACCGTGAAAATTCAGTTTGGAATTTGTAGTTCATCTAGGTTCCGCGTTGTACTGTACTGACCTGCAAGTCGAATTCTATCGAACAATTACTCACAGAACTTGAAAAAGTAAGAAGTGAGGAAAATGTGAACGAATTTGGAATTTGGGACGTCTCTTGAAAGTTGTTTTTTTTTTTTTAATTTTCAGAGATTATAATTCAAGTTTCTGTAGTTCTTCTATGTGCCTTATAGTACTGTCTGAGCTGCGTGATCGTCTAGGTCGTTCCATCGAGATTTCAGAACTGGAAATAGTGAAAAGCAGAAGTATATGAATCAAGAGTAAAAATTGAAACTCCTGGCAACACTAAGAAGTTTCATATAACTTTTGTTCGAGAAATTGAAACCTACTCAACAATGCCATGTTTTAAACAACTTCGACCAGAATTTGTTTCCTACTAGAATTATCCTTTCAGTCTTGTGTTTTCACCGCCTTCGAAGATCCGTTGGACGTGTGCTTGGATACGAGAGGTCAATTCATCATTGCTGATGAGAATAAGGTAATTTTATCTATTATGGCGGGAAAAGTTTCCATTTTACCCGAATACGAGTTTGAACTGGCTAAAAATGATAATAATGAATACGAATATTATAATAAATTTTTAGAAATTCAGAGCATTATAATAAAAAATACGAGTATTATATTGACAAAAACTGTAATATTCGTATTTTTTATTATAAACACTGTTCTCTTTTCCGTCATAACTTATGAAAGTTAGTTTGTGATAAAAATTAGTTAGAGGATAGTTTGGTACTAGAAAAAACACTTCTTCACTTCTCTTTAGAAAAGATTCTAATATGTTTAAATTCCCGTTTTTTCTTACAAACGAAACAGTCCAAGTCTTCAGATCTTTATATTTGACGGCAACCTTCGGCCCAAGATGAGCTTCCCGGTGCACGACGCAGAAGTTACATGCATTGCTATGGGCTTGGATGATGATATCCTTGTTGGAACAACGGATGGACTTTATGTCTATGATTTGGCGGGAAAGAAGGTTTTTTTTAAAAAATTGAGATTATCTATAAGAAGTTTCTGTAAATATGTGCAACTCTACATTGGAAATGATTGATAACAATTTAATCAAATTCACTCGATTTTTATATTTTTCATGAAAAAAAGCTTGAACAATAGACAAAATTTGAAGTGAAAAAACTGGAACCAACTTTTTCAAGGCTGAAAGCGAGTTTTTAAAATTATATTTCCAATCAAGAGAAAGTTAAGAATTTAAGGCTACCTAGGAAAAGTTGTAAAATTAATTCTACCGCTACACAGAGATTCTGATAACCAGTTCCACAAACACTTTTTCAGATCAGAAAAATAACCATCATACCGACAATGCCGGCAGAGAAAAGAACTTCGAAAAGATGGTTCGTTTTTTGAATTTTAAATTTGGCGGGGTCTATGTTGAAACTGGTACATTTAACATGCACACATAGAGAAAACTCGATAATCAGTTTTTATTGAGACAAAGATTATTACTTATTACAAAGGAAGGTTGTGTCACAGTAGTGTGTTGACTATCCTAAAATTGATTGATTGTACTGAATAGCTAACAATGTTCTTACCGATTGTCTTTCCTTGAGTAAGACCAGACAAAGCCCCGGAGCCTGAAGAGAGTACTGTAGGGAAAGTGGTTATACCGTACTCACCAGAGTTAAGAAGCCCTCCGGCCAGACCTCCGAGTCCACTAGCAATACCAGAAGCCGCATTGGTTCCTTAAATATGGTGGTCGTACCGTAATCAGGGTACTGTAACCTACCAGAATTGAACAGACCGCTAGCAACCCCACTTACTCCAGAAGCAACACCGGAGGCTGCTTTTGCGCCTGAATAGAGTTGTAAGATACGGGTTGAGCCACACTCACCAGAGTTAAGAAGCCCACCAGCCACACCACTGACGCCATTGACGATGCCAGATGCAACGTTGGTGCCTTCATTGAGTAGTCCTCCAGTAAGGCTGCCTAGTCTGTCTGTAAGACGGATTGCTATGAGGAGTCTTCCAAGTGAAAAGCAATATGCTGCACACTGAGCTAAAGGTGGTCGTCATTGATTAGACGCGTTGCACGCAAATTATATTGAACGAAAATTCGCTATAGAGCGCGTTCGCACATCAATATTTTTTTCAATCTTTTGTCCTATTCTTCTCATCTTAACAAGCGGATTTGTTTCGCCAATTGCTGTTGAAAAATTGCAAATCAAGTAACTTTCCTTCGTAACTAGCTTTTTATCATGAATTTTGAAAAAAACGTCAGAGAAAAAAATTTAAACTACAGTAATTGTAATTTGATCTACAGCAATGCAGGATTTACGAAGAGGCGGGGTTTGTGCTCGCTGCTTATTGGTCGCCTCCCCTCGCGGCTTGATCTGACACTTTTCTACTGCGCTTAGCGCGGTGTGTGCTGGAAAGGATAGAACGCTTTTACCGATCCAATACGGTAATTATATCAAACTGGCCTTTTTGTTACCGAAATAACACCGATCTGATGACATTCTTAGCTACTTACCAGGGAATGCCACGAACACACACTAAAATTGTACATTCTGACTGATCTCCTATGTTTTCAAATGTGCTGAAGATGATAGAACCGGTCTCAAAAGTTGCTTCATCGACCTGGTTTTTGAGTTACGGTCGATGTCATTTTAACATGTAAATCTGGAAAAAATCGCGTACAACCTCATTTCTGCGCATCAACCCAACGGGTATCCAAAAAAAATGTGTTGCGATCGCCTAGTGGTTAAGATCTAGGGCTTTCGCTTTTGCTTGCGGGGGTTCGATTCCCAACAAGCACCATCCTTTTTTGCTTTTTCATGTGTTTTTCATTTTTGTAATTCATAATTCTTACTGTATGAAAGAGGGCATGAAGACAGGCTGTGGGAGAGAATGATGGAGAAAGAAACAGAGAAAGCAAGAATGAAAGAGAGAGAGAGAGAGAGAGAGAGAGAGAGAGAGAGAGAGGGAGAATGAGAAAGAAAGAGAGAGAGAGGGAGAATGAGAAAGAAAGAGAGAGAGAAACGGGAGATTGGATAATGAAACAAAATGTAGATAGATTTAAAAAACAATTAAAACTTTTTAAAACAAGTATCTGCTACAGTGATGACTTATATCCACTGACAATTTCATACTACATAGATCTGATCGTTTTGAATACTCCCATAACTGATCGATACATTTAACACTAACTGCAAACTTCTTCTAACCCAGAGAATCAGTGACGAAAACTTTGTAACTTCTCTTTCGAAAAATACGTTAGTGACTTTATCTAGAAGGACCGTGCCCTAACACGTGTTGTACAGTTGCTGAAAAGCGTAACGAAGTAGACGATTCATGAAAAGTGTTGAGAAGCACTCATACTTTGAGTATTATGAATTACAAAAATGAAAAACATATGAAAAAAGCAAAAAAGGATGATGCTTGTTGGGAATCGAACCCCCGCAAGCAAAAGCGAAAGCCCTAGATCTTAACCACTAGGCGATCGCAACACATTTTTTCTGGATACCCCTTGCGTTGATGCGTAGAAATGAGGGTGTACGCGATTTTTTCCAAATTTACATGTTAAAATGACATCGACCGTAACTCAAAAACCAGGTCGATGAAGCAACTTTTGAGACCGGTTCTATCATCTTCAGCACATTTGAAAACATAGGAGATCAGTCAGAATGTACAATTTTAGTGTGTGTTCGTGGCATTCCCTGGTTAGAAAAACTCGAGAACTAGGTGGGTGTAGTAGATTCAGAATCGATCTATACAGAGACTAACCGAGTGCGCACTTCTCGGTCACCATCACACACAGAGTCTTGAAGATTACCAGTATCTGCGGCTTATCGTGTGGAATCATCTTTGCTGAAATATTCAACTGAACTACAACACACCGCAATGAACCAAACTGATTTTGTCCCCGTTGCACGCATCAGTTGCCAGAAGGCATATCTCTTTACCGACGAAGTCTTGAGCGACGGTTTTGGCCATAACCGCAGTTACTGTAGCCAGCAAGAAGAGTACGGTATAAGAGAACATGACTTTGATTGATAATTCCGAAGAACAACTCGACATTTTATAGTAGCATGTTGGAAGTATAATATTTGAACAGGTGGCCAGAAGGTGGTAATAATATGTTTTTATTTATGTATGAAACTGTCTAGACAGTTGTGATTACTCTGTGTAAACGTGCCGGGTGACCGTCACGGTTCGGAAGCTTCAAATTTTCTATTTTCGAAAAATGAAGGATAATAATTTTAACGAGAAATTTCACGCTTTGAAACTTGATTTGGTTAGGCGTCAGTAGAACGAACTGTTTAAGATTTATGACTACTCCAAGTCAACGTGATGGACAAAGAGAGTAACCGTTACGAGTCGGAGACTCAATCTCTGAAGAATTGAGAGTTGATAATTTATTACAAAAATGTGATCAAGTTATCCAGATGAGTTTCTCGAATGTGGAATTATTCCTCCTGTAACGTAGTTCTGAGCCTAGGGAAGCCTACACAACTCACCGACGACGTCACAACGAATCGAGTTTTGTACACAGAGAATGATCTTCAGAATGGCCACGAATCCGTCGGCTTAAGATTTTTTTTTTTTAGAAATTTGCAAAATCAGCTTTTTGACGATTTTATATGAGATCCCTTCCACAATTTGGAAGTGAACTTGTTTCTTGTAAGGTCGAGACCTTACGAGTTGGTGTCTTTCGCATTGAGGCGAGTTCGATACCTCTCATGATCATTTTTGTTGCTTTTTCTAGCCTATGAGCCTTCTGGATACCCTGTCAGCCGAGTTTGGTCCTGGTCGCGAGTATTTTTTTTGCTTATTCCCGATAAGACATAAGGTACTTACCTGGCTCGTCATGTGTAGCACAAATATTCTGCACGTACTGGCAGAGTTCCGGGCTTGCGAAAATCCCGGAAGCCGATGAAATGGCCAAGAGGAGACACAAAAAGGAGAGAAATTGCATTTTTCGAGTTGACTTGACACGATTTTTCCTCATTGGTTTATAAGGCCAGCCATGGTGTTGAAACAGTTGTGTTTTCGTTCGAAAGGTCAAGTAATGTGTTTTCCATAGGTTAAATAGACGAAAGTTGCAAATTTTGCAAGGCTGGCATGACTCATCTTGGTAGTTTTTAGAAAAGAACGTAAAAAGTGTTAAAATTTGAAATTATACATGAAAATTTAAAAAAGCTCAATTTTTAAAATACAAAAGTTTCCGGTGACCTTTTATATTACCGACCGTTCCCAATGAATTCCGGAAATGAAGTTTGGAAATGTCTTCCATTTTGCTTGAAAAACTGTTTCCTTCGAAGATTAGCATTTTCTCTAACAACACTGACGATCTGTGAGCAGTTTCGCCACAAGTTGAATCATGTATATGAAAGAATGAAGTTCGTATACTTGTGTCCCTTTGCTGTAGAAGTAGATATCAAGAACTGCAGTGTTCTGCGGAGACTCATAGAAGTACAAGCTACCGAGTAGAAGCTAACTTTTTCTGTGTGTTCATTTTTTTACTATTCATTTCGGTAGTTTCTACAGACAGACCTAACAGAAAAATCTGAAATCACCTTATAATTGAATGATAACAATTTCAAAACGGATAATGTTACTGAAAATTAATTTTCAGGGGCCATTTCCTCATCAAAAGCGTCGAAGTATGTCCTCTGTCGGCAGAAATTGTGGCGTGTATAGTGGAAAAGAACACGAAGTTGACCATGACGATAGTGAGTTTTCGTACTTTAAACATTTTCACGAAGTAAAATATTCAAATTTTTTAAAACAAAAAGGCCTATTTTTCATATTTCAAAAGAAAAATAAATTTTTGATAGTGCGCGGAATTTTTTCATTGAGTTAAAATAATTGACTCATTTAAGTAAATCAACCCCTATATTTTTTCAAATTCCAAAAAGGAATGAATTTCATCTGGAAAGTAGTTTGATTGTGGAAAGAAAAGAATTTAGTAGATTTTTTTCTGCGATGTACTCGAGTACGATCGATGAGGGATGTTTCGAAGTCACAAAATACAGTTTGTAGCGAGTAGATAATTTTTTTGGATTATATCAATTTTTATTTCACAATAAAAGAGTTTAAAACGCATCCTGTTTCATCAAAATGAAAAAACGTGATATGCGTTCTCATGGACACCTTCTTTTTAGGCTTACTTCAGGTTTGGGTCAGCTTAACGTTCAACCTAACATGTAAGCTTGATAAGAGCTGGTTCCTGTAGCATCCCTGGGACAGGCGAGAGGAGTGGCATAGCCACTCCAGAAAGAGAGAGAGAGAGAGAGAGAGAGAGAGAGAGAGAGAGAGAAAGAGAAACAGAGAGAGAGAAAAAAAAGAGAAAAAAAAGAGAGAGAGAGAAAAAAGAGAGAGAGAGAGAGAGAGAGAGAAAGAGAGAGAGAAACAGAGAGAGAGAGAGAGAGAGAGAGAGAGAGAGAGAGAGAAAAGAAAGAAAGCATCCTACCTATTCCTTTGATGCGACATTCCAATCAAAGTTATTCACGATAGAACCTTTTAAAAATTATTGTCTTATCTTCTGATCAAATAGTTTCCAGGTGACCAGCTACAAGGGTTCCACGTACCACTACCTCAAGAATGAACTGCCAAGACTGATCCCGCCGACAGGAATTCTCATAAATCAAAGTCTGGCCAAGAGAAAAGAACTAATAGCAGTGAACCCGGTGTCGAACTCGGTGAAAGTTTACAAGTACAAATGATATTTTTGAAAAATTTACTCGGGTGCTCAATTTTTTTCAGTGATGTCCGGGGCTAAATGACGATTTCATGCTGAAAATGACCGTATTCTTTAAAATTTCCGAAAAAAAAAGGTTGGGGCTAGCTTAAGGTTCAACCTAAGCCTAAAAAAGACCATGCCTAAGCCTAAATGCACCAGTGCCAATTGGGACTTTCCGAGAAAAGTTCTGCACGTTTCAAAAAAACGGGATGCATTTTACTAAATTCCCTTATTAAATGTCTTTTTAAGCATTTTTCTGGATTTGAAAATTTGTAAATATTCTCCCCAACTCAGGTTTTTTTTTCAATTTTATCTATTTTCCAACAACCTCAAATTCATGTATGTAGTTCCCACGTTTCACCACAGTCTCCATTCCCAATCAATTAACAATTTCACAATCACGGGTCATATATTTATTGGTTATCAATGTAAATAAATTATCACATACAGATAGTAACCAGTGTAAATAAAAGAAGTTTGAACTGGTGGGACGTAGGCTATTATGATTGGCAAGTCGGAGTGTGATGGGGTGAAGTAGGGAAGATACGTTCCGTATAGGTATCGGGATGGTTCCAAAATCGTCAATTTCATGATCCAAATAATCTTTTTTCAGAATTTTATATCGAAAACTGTTTGGAATGAATTTAGCGTAACAATTTTGATAGCTATACGAAATTTCTCGAATATAAAATCGTAAAAATGTGAATTCCATATCCATTTTTGGAAGAATTCTTACATAGAGTAGGCGAAAAATGCGAAATGAGCAATTTTACCAGTGTTACTTAAAGTTCACCAGAGGAAACCTTGTTCTTGTACTTCTGGAAGAATCCGACAGCGTTGTGAAGAAGGTTCTGGGCGGATTGAGTGGTGTAGTACTGTGTAAGACGGAACAAGGACAGTGGTTCTCCATTAGCGATGCTCTTCAAGGCGATGAAAGGGTAGGATGCTGGGATTAATCCTCGACCTGGAAAAAATTTATTGATAACTATTGTTATTTTTCTCGAATTTTTATCGTAATCTGTCAAGAAGATTTGTTTGTAGAGGTAGAGTTCAAACTATTCTATCATTTTTTTTTCTTGTAAGCTAAGAATCCTTCGTGAGTTATTGATAACTATTGTTATTTTTCTCGAAAAAACAAATTGGTGAGAAACGTTTCCATGGTAAGACAAACATGAGAAAAACCCACCATAGCAAGAGACAACCGTGTCGGCACCGAAACTGTAGACGTGACTCTCGAACTGCCCATGGCGGAAGTTTTGTCCTGAACATCGATTTGTGTTTTTGATGAAACTTCTCGAAATTTACCAGTAGCGAAAGTTTCCTTCTTTTCCAGATCGTTCAATTCTTCATTCAATCTGGAAACAGAGCCGGCGATCACAGTGCAGGTGCTGTTACTCCAATGGAATCCTGAAATATTTATTCTCCTGGAAGCAAAACGTTTACTCACCAACACGACCTGATTGGGCTGGAGAAGAGTGAATGAGAGCGGCGTACTCGGTCACTGATGAATGAAGGAAGTACACGCCTAGATCTAAGGAACCAAGAGTGACTGGGATCCATGAGTTCTTTGCGTCGATGCTTCCACCATAAGCGTTGAAAAGGTCGGAGATGACTTTGGCAGATGCGGCGTTAGGAGTTAGTCCTAATTTTTTATATGTTGTTTGAGAAATTGATTTTTGCATTTTTGCTCATTCCAGATATTCAATATTTCGAAAAATACCTTTGACATTTGCAGATATAGCCTTGAACTGCTTTGGAGAAATCGTGTATGACTTGTAACGAAGTCCCCACTGAACAAGGGTGAACAAACTGAAGATGACAATCAAGTATCTTGAAAGCTTGTAGAACAGGAAGGCCATCGTCACCTAAAAAGAACGAATTTCAAACTTTTACAAGCAAAAAAGAAAAAAAACAACAACACAAATGCTACAGTAAGAAAGGTGCGTTCTTGCGTAGAATAAAGTTTGTCTGCATTTTCGCGTAAATTTGTTTTTCACTTTTTCATCTTTTTTTTGAATTTCTTTTAAGGAACATGTTCTTCGTTGTAGACTGTGAAAATTTGTTAATTTGAAATGAAAACAGTATGAGAATGTTCAAAACTCACATTTAACTATGGAGATACATTTTAACCTTCTCGAATCTTGTTGCTTGTTCATAATTCACGAAATTAAAAAGAATTCACGTAATTAAGTATTATTTTGTCTGGAATACGTGAAAAGTGGCAATAGTAGTTGTGCGAAGTGTTGATCACATTCCGGAAGGTTCTAGAAGCGCCTTCTACCTGCGGCTTAGCTCGTGTTTGCTGTCTCTCCATTCCAAGTCTTCTCTTCCCCACGCATTACATCGCGCCTTCAGAATGCCTCTTGACTACTCAAAGTGGAAAGCTATCGAAGTTTCCGACGATGAGGATGATACTCATCCAAACATCGACACTCCTTCTCTCTTCAGGTGGGTTTTGTACTCGTTTTGCACTTTTACAAATTTCTGGATCGATATTTTCGTGTGTGAGCTTTTGCATTTGCATTTTTCGAGAGTTAGTAATTATTATTTATTTGTATCTGTGTCCGTAGATTATAAAAAGTTTTCACAGTAAAACTTCGAATTAATACAAAATTATCGACTTTTTCACATTTTAGATGGAGACATCAAGCTCGTCTCGAGAGAATGGCTGAGAAGAAGCTGAAGAAAGAACAGCTCGAGAAAGAGAAGAGCTCCACCAACAACAAGCTGAAGGTAAAATGCAAAAAAAGAAACAAAGTTTGAAAAAAAAATTCCAGGATCTCGAAGATCGTCTCGCAAGCGCCAAGATCAGCGAAGAAGAGAAGGTCAAGATGCAGAAGGAGATTGATGATCTCAAAGAACAAGACAACAAGTACCGTGCCAAGGAAGCCGAACTTGCGGTGAGTACCTAACAAATTATTTTAAAGCATAGAATACCTATTCTTTGTAAGAGTCGAGTAAAGTTAATCTTTTAGGCCCAAGAAAAGCTTGAACCATGGAACGTTGACACCATTGGTACTGAAGGATTCAGCAAGTCCAGAATCAACAAGGTTTGTTTCCATGTTCAGTGTTATCTTAACTTTCGCATTTTCCAGGTCTCTGAGCCCAAGCCAGCCCAAAAGCTGTCCGATGAGGACGATGGCCGTGCAATGGCAGCCTTCTGTGAAACCAATGAATCTCTTCTTCAGACTTATGCACATCTTAAGGGACTCAAGGTTTGTGTACAATTCGATTGTCGAAAATTCATGAAAGATCCGAAACTTCGTAATGAATGAGAGACGAGATGTCAATACTACAAAATTGTTTTGGAGTTGCAAATTTTCATTTTCGAGCCGAAGAACTCGAGTTTTTTGAGCGGAGTTGAAATTAAAAGAAAACGCCAATGACTTCCAAGTTTACACCATTGACTCTGACTCCAAAAAAGGTGGTAATAATAATCGTTTTGATTTCAGGCCTCAGAGAAGTTCCTCATCGATCACCCGTTCTTGGCCTGCGAGTACACGGCCAACTATCTTACCATAGAGTGTCTCAACTGTGCTATTGACATGAAGGTTAGTTTCTGTTGATTAGAAGAGTGTAGTGAACCAACAATCATCACAAACATGTCTCGAACCTAACAAGTAATGCGAATTACAGGATGAGACCATGTGCCAGATGGCCGAGCAGTGTATCGTCATGCAGTACCTTCTGGAGCTCGCCAAGTCGCTCAAGGCAGTCGCCACCAACGAGAATGTGATCCGCAACTTCTTCCGCAAATTCGCCGCCGCTGACCCATCGTACATGAAGGCGTTCCATGAGGAGGTGACCGGATTCCAAGACAGACTCCGCAAGAGAGCACAAGACAAGAGAGACGCAGCGTACGCTGAGTTTGAGCAGGAGGAGAAGGTGAGGATTTTTGTCGGTTGAGCACGACCTCAATTCAATAATTTACAGAAAAAGAGAATCGAGCAGTCGCCAGGTGGTCTCGACCCACAGGAGGTCTTCGAAGAGCTCCCAGAAGAGATGCAGAAGTGCTTCGAGTCACAAGACATCCAAGGACTCAAGGATCTGGCGACCAAGCTGGATGAGGAGGTATAGTTTTGTGTCATTCCTTGTAGGTTGAGAAGTCGAAGTGGTTGTTTCATAGTTATCACTTATGGATTCTTGTATATGTCTATCCTTTCTATTGCAGGTCTTCGCCTACCATTTCCAACGATGCATCGATTCAGGACTCTGGGTTCCAGAGAAACCACAAGATGAGTCGAGCAACAACGAGGGAGAAACTGAGACGGTTGGTTTTACATTATTCAATTAATTCACGATGACTATCAAAAAAGCGCTAGTGACTGAATAGATGTGGGGCAGAGATTCAGACATGAGAAGATGTGTGCGAGTGGTACAGACATAAAAAAGGTACCAAAGAGTTCGCGAGAGACACTGTTTTGGGAGAAATTATGTGAGACAGGTATTGAGAGAGTGCATTTTCTGTATTGGACGCAGTAACTGTTCTACACGAACTACCAAAACGATGGTTCGAAAAAGCTTTACCACACTAAATACAATTATTAAGGACGACAATACGTTTCAGGAGAGCGTAAAGACGGAAGACTTGTTCGAGTAAATACCCCATTTTAAGCATAAACTGATCATCCCAATAACCACTCTCTCTCCCTTCTCCATACGTTTTAATTATGCAGACTATCATTCCACGTTATTGTAGACAAGATGAGAAGAGTACAAAAATCTCACTCGGTTTCCTCCCGATAGTCGTTTCTTTTCATTTCTCTCCCCCACCCCCTACTCTCTACTCTTTTCCTTCCTATTTATTGAGTCATTGATTGATTGTGTATGGTTGACCAATCAGCAATTAAAATAACGTTTGTCCCTCGTCTCTCCCTCTCTGAGAACCCGTTGCAACTCGATGTTCGTCTTACGACTTGATTGAATAAATAATGGGCACACAATTTTTGTTCTTTGAGCTGGTTGGATACAGATGTTTAAAAGAAAATCATGAATCATAAAAAAAAATCCATGGGCAATAGCCAACGGATTTTTCAATTTTTTTGATTTTGGGGTTGAAAAAAAGTTTGAGATTTTGCTTGGAATCTGTTTAGGAACACTCAGAATGAATAAATTGCATAGTCTCACGGGTTTCTGAGGCTCCGTTCTGAAGTTACAATAGTCTAAAGTTGACATCGAAAACGAGTCATCTTCAACACTCTGTAACTCAACTTCCTGAATAGTTCTGAAAGAACGGCAAACAGAAATGGAATCAGCACAGTCGGTTCTATAAATGGTGAAGGTTTCGAGTTGATCGGAGTCAAAAAATTTTTGTGTCAAAAATTGAAAAATCCGTGGGCTATAGCCCATGGATTTTTTTGATTTTGGGGTTGAAAAAAAAGTTTGAGATTTCGATCGGAATCTGTTTGGGAACACTCAGAATGAATAAATTGCATAGTCTCACGGGGTTCTGAGGCTCCGTTCTGAAGTTACAATAGTCTAAAGTTGACATCGAAAACGAGTCATCTTCAACACTCTGTAACTCGACTTCCTGAATAGTTCTGAAGGAATGGCCAACAGAAATGGAATCAGCACAGTCGGTTCTATAAATGGTGAAGGTTTCGAGTTGATCGGAGTCAAAAAATTTTTGTGTCAAAAATTGAAAAATCCGTGGGCTATAGCCCATGGATTTTTTTGACTTTGGGGTTGAAAAAAAAGTTTGAGATTTCGATCGGAATCTGTTTAGGAACACTCAGAATGAATAAATTGCATAGTCTCACGGGGTTCTGAGGCTCCGTTCTGAAGTTACAATAGTCTAAAGTTGACATCGAAAACGAGTCATCTTCAACACTCTGTAACTCGACTTCCTGAATAGTTCTGAAAAACGGCAAACAGAAATGAAATCAGCACAGTCGGTTCTATAAATGGTGAAGGTTTCGAGTTGATCGGAGTCAAAAAATTTTTGTGTCAAAAATTGAAAAATCCGTGGGCTATAGCCCATGGATTTTTTTGATTTTGGGGTTGAAAAAAAAGTTTGAGATTTCGATCGGAATCTGTTTAGGAACACTCAGAATGAATAAATTGCATAGTCTCACGGGGTTCTGAGGCTCCGTTCTGAAGTTACAATAGTCTAAAGTTGACATCGAAAACGAGTCATCTTCAACACTCTGTAACTCGACTTCCTGAATAGTTCTGAAAGAACGGCAAACAGAAATGAAATCAGCACAGTCGGTTCTATAAATGGTGAAGGTTTCGAGTTGATCGGAGTCAAAAAATTTTTGTGTCAAAAATTGAAAAATCCGTGGGCTATAGCCCATGGATTTTTTTGATTTTGGGGTTGAAAAAAAAGTTCGAGATTTTGCTTGGAATCTGTTTAGGAACACTCAGAATGAATAAATTGCATAGTCTCACGGGGTTCTGAGGCTCCGTCCGTTCTGAAGTTACAATAGTCTAAAGTTGACATCGAAAACGAGTCATCTTCAACACTCTGTAACTCGACTTCCTGAATAGTTCTGAAGGAATGGCCAACAGAAATGGAATCAGCACAGTCGGTTCTATAAATGGTGAAGGTTTCGAGTTGATCGGAGTCAAAAAATTTTTGTGTCAAAAATTGAAAAATCCGTGGGCTATAGCCCATGGATTTTTTTGATTTTGGGGTTGAAAAAAAAGTTTGAGATTTTGCTTGGAATCTGTTTAGGAACACTCAGAATGAATAAATTGCATAGTCTCACGGGGTTCTGAGGCTCCGTTCTGAAGTTACAATAGTCTAAAGTTGACATCGAAAACGAGTCATCTTCAACACTCTGTAACTCGACTTCCTGAATAGTTCTGAAGGAATGGCCAACAGAAATGGAATCAGCACAGTCGGTTCTATAAATGGTGAAGGTTTCGAGTTGATCGGAGTCAAAAAATTTTTGTGTCAAAAATTGAAAAATCCGTGGGCTATAGCCCATGGATTTTTTTGATTTTGGGGTTGAAAAAAAAGTTTGAGATTTCGATCGGAATCTGTTTGGGAACACTCAGAATGAATAAATTGCATAGTCTCACGGGGTTCTGAGGCTCCGTTCTGAAGTTAGAATAGTCTAAAGTTGACATCGAAAACGAGTCATCTTCAACACTCTGTAACTCGACTTCCTGAATAGTTCTGAAGGAATGGCCAACAGAAATGGAATCAGCACAGTCGGTTCTATAAATGGTGAAGGTTTCGAGTTGATCGGAGTCAAAAAATTTTTGTGTCAAAAATTGAAAAATCCGTGGGCTATAGCCCATGGATTTTTTTGATTTTGGGGTTGAAAAAAAAGTTTGAGATTTTGCTTGGAATCTGTTTAGGAACACTCAGAATGAATAAATTGCATAGTCTCACGGGGTTCTGAGGCTCCGTTCTGAAGTTACAATAGTCTAAAGTTGACATCGAAAACGAGTCATCTTCAACACTCTGTAACTCGACTTCCTGAATAGTTCTGAAGGAATGGCCAACAGAAATGGAATCAGCACAGTCGGTTCTATAAATGGTGAAGGTTTCGAGTTGATCGGAGTCAAAAAATTTTTGTGTCAAAAATTGAAAAATCCGTGGGCTATAGCCCATGGATTTTTTTGATTTTGGGGTTGAAAAAAAAGTTTGAGATTTTGCTTGGAATCTGTTTAGGAACACTCAGAATGAATAAATTGCATAGTCTCACGGGGTTCTGAGGCTCCGTTCTGAAGTTACAATAGTCTAAAGTTGACATCGAAAACGAGTCATCTTCAACACTCTGTAACTCGACTTCCTGAATAGTTCTGAAGGAATGGCCAACAGAAATGGAATCAGCACAGTCGGTTCTATAAATGGTGAAGGTTTCGAGTTGATCGGAGTCAAAAAATGTTTGTGTCAAAAATTGAAAAATCCGTGGGCTATAGCCCATGGATTTTTTTGATTTTGGGGTTGAAAAAAAAGTTTGAGATTTCGATCGGAATCTGTTTGGGAACACTCAGAATGAATAAATTGCATAGTCTCACGGGGTTCTGAGGCTCCGTTCTGAAGTTACAATAGTCTAAAGTTGACATCGAAAACGAGTCATCTTCAACACTCTGTAACTCGACTTCCTGAATAGTTCTGAAGGAATGGCCAACAGAAATGGAATCAGCACAGTCGGTTCTAGAAATGGTGAAGGTTTCGAGTTGATCGGAGTCAAAAAATTTTTGTGTCAAAAATTGAAAAATCCGTGGGCTATAGCCCATGGATTTTTTTGATTTTGGGGTTGAAAAAAAAGTTTGAGATTTTGCTTGGAATCTGTTTAGGAACACTCAGAATGAATAAATTGCATAGTCTCACGGGGTTCTGAGGCTCCGTTCTGAAGTTACAATAGTCTAAAGTTGACATCGAAAACGAGTCATCTTCAACACTCTGTAACTCGACTTCCTGAATAGTTCTGAAGGAATGGCCAACAGAAATGGAATCAGCACAGTCGGTTCTATAAATGGTGAAGGTTTCGAGTTGATCGGAGTCAAAAAATTTTTGTGTCAAAAATTGAAAAATCCGTGGGCTATAGCCCATGGATTTTTTTGATTTTGGGATTGAAAAAAAAGTTTGAGATTTCGATCGGAATCTGTTTGGGAACACTCAGAATGAATAAATTGCATAGTCTCACGGGGTTCTGAGGCTCCGTTCTGAAGTTACAATAGTCTAAAGTTGACATCGAAAACGAGTCATCTTCAACACTCTGTAACTCGACTTCCTGAATAGTTCTGAAGGAATGGCCAACAGAAATGGAATCAGCACAGTCGGTTCTATAAATGGTGAAGGTTTCGAGTTGATCGGAGTCAAAAAATTTTTGTGTCAAAAATTGAAAAATCCGTGGGCTATAGCCCATGGATTTTTTTGATTTTGGGGTTGAAAAAAAAGTTTGAGATTTTGCTTGGAATCTGTTTAGGAACACTCAGAATGAATAAATTGCATAGTCTCACGGGGTTCTGAGGCTCCGTTCTGAAGTTACAATAGTCTAAAGTTGACATCGAAAACGAGTCATCTTCAACACTCTGTAACTCGACTTCCTGAATAGTTCTGAAGGAATGGCCAACAGAAATGGAATCAGCACAGTCGGTTCTATAAATGGTGAAGGTTTCGAGTTGATCGGAGTCAAAAAATTTTTGTGTCAAAAATTGAAAAATCCGTGGGCTATAGCCCATGGATTTTTTTGATTTTGGGGTTGAAAAAAAAGTTTGAGATTTTGCTTGGAATCTGTTTAGGAACACTCAGAATGAATAAATTGCATAGTCTCACGGGGTTCTGAGGCTCCGTTCTGAAGTTACAATAGTCTAAAGTTGACATCGAAAACGAGTCATCTTCAACACTCTGTAACTCGACTTCCTGAATAGTTCTGAAGGAATGGCCAACAGAAATGGAATCAGCACAGTCGGTTCTATAAATGGTGAAGGTTTCGAGTTGATCGGAGTCAAAAAATTTTTGTGTCAAAAATTGAAAAATCCGTGGGCTATAGCCCATGGATTTTTTTGATTTTGGGGTTGAAAAAAAAGTTTGAGATTTCGATCGGAATCTGTTTGGGAACACTCAGAATGAATAAATTGCATAGTCTCACGGGGTTCTGAGGCTCCGTTCTGAAGTTACAATAGTCTAAAGTTGACATCGAAAACGAGTCATCTTCAACACTCTGTAACTCGACTTCCTGAATAGTTCTGAAGGAATGGCCAACAGAAATGGAATCAGCACAGTCGGTTCTATAAATGGTGAAGGTTTCGAGTTGATCGGAGTCAAAAAATTTTTGTGTCAAAAATTGAAAAATCCGTGGGCTATAGCCCATGGATTTTTTTGATTTTGGGGTTGAAAAAAAAGTTTGAGATTTTGCTTGGAATCTGTTTAGGAACACTCAGAATGAATAAATTGCATAGTCTCACGGGGTTCTGAGGCTCCGTTCTGAAGTTACAATAGTCTAAAGTTGACATCGAAAACGAGTCATCTTCAACACTCTGTAACTCGACTTCCTGAATAGTTCTGAAGGAATGGCCAACAGAAATGGAATCAGCACAGTCGGTTCTATAAATGGTGAAGGTTTCGAGTTGATCGGAGTCAAAAAATTTTTGTGTCAAAAATTGAAAAATCCGTGGGCTATAGCCCATGGATTTTTTTGATTTTGGGGTTGAAAAAAAAGTTTGAGATTTTGCTTGGAATCTGTTTAGGAACACTCAGAATGAATAAATTGCATAGTCTCACGGGGTTCTGAGGCTCCGTTCTGAAGTTACAATAGTCTAAAGTTGACATCGAAAACGAGTCATCTTCAACACTCTGTAACTCGACTTCCTGAATAGTTCTGAAGGAATGGCCAACAGAAATGGAATCAGCACAGTCGGTTCTATAAATGGTGAAGGTTTCGAGTTGATCGGAGTCAAAAAATGTTTGTGTCAAAAATTGAAAAATCCGTGGGCTATAGCCCATGGATTTTTTTGATTTTGGGGTTGAAAAAAAAGTTTGAGATTTCGATCGGAATCTGTTTGGGAACACTCAGAATGAATAAATTGCATAGTCTCACGGGGTTCTGAGGCTCCGTTCTGAAGTTACAATAGTCTAAAGTTGACATCGAAAACGAGTCATCTTCAACACTCTGTAACTCGACTTCCTGAATAGTTCTGAAGGAATGGCCAACAGAAATGGAATCAGCACAGTCGGTTCTAGAAATGGTGAAGGTTTCGAGTTGATCGGAGTCAAAAAATTTTTGTGTCAAAAATTGAAAAATCCGTGGGCTATAGCCCATGGATTTTTTTGATTTTGGGGTTGAAAAAAAAGTTTGAGATTTTGCTTGGAATCTGTTTAGGAACACTCAGAATGAATAAATTGCATAGTCTCACGGGGTTCTGAGGCTCCGTTCTGAAGTTACAATAGTCTAAAGTTGACATCGAAAACGAGTCATCTTCAACACTCTGTAACTCGACTTCCTGAATAGTTCTGAAGGAATGGCCAACAGAAATGGAATCAGCACAGTCGGTTCTATAAATGGTGAAGGTTTCGAGTTGATCGGAGTCAAAAAATTTTTGTGTCAAAAATTGAAAAATCCGTGGGCTATAGCCCATGGATTTTTTTGATTTTGGGGTTGAAAAAAAAGTTTGAGATTTCGATCGGAATCTGTTTGGGAACACTCAGAATGAATAAATTGCATAGTCTCACGGGGTTCTGAGGCTCCGTTCTGAAGTTACAATAGTCTAAAGTTGACATCGAAAACGAGTCATCTTCAACACTCTGTAACTCGACTTCCTGAATAGTTCTGAAGGAATGGCCAACAGAAATGGAATCAGCACAGTCGGTTCTATAAATGGTGAAGGTTTCGAGTTGATCGGAGTCAAAAAATTTTTGTGTCAAAAATTGAAAAATCCGTGGGCTATAGCCCATGGATTTTTTTGATTTTGGGGTTGAAAAAAAAGTTTGAGATTTTGCTTGGAATCTGTTTAGGAACACTCAGAATGAATAAATTGCATAGTCTCACGGGGTTCTGAGGCTCCGTTCTGAAGTTACAATAGTCTAAAGTTGACATCGAAAACGAGTCATCTTCAACACTCTGTAACTCGACTTCCTGAATAGTTCTGAAGGAATGGCCAACAGAAATGGAATCAGCACAGTCGGTTCTATAAATGGTGAAGGTTTCGAGTTGATCGGAGTCAAAAAATTTTTGTGTCAAAAATTGAAAAATCCGTGGGCTATAGCCCATGGATTTTTTTGATTTTGGGGTTGAAAAAAAAGTTTGAGATTTTGCTTGGAATCTGTTTAGGAACACTCAGAATGAATAAATTGCATAGTCTCACGGGGTTCTGAGGCTCCGTTCTGAAGTTACAATAGTCTAAAGTTGACATCGAAAACGAGTCATCTTCAACACTCTGTAACTCGACTTCCTGAATAGTTCTGAAGGAATGGCCAACAGAAATGGAATCAGCACAGTCGGTTCTATAAATGGTGAAGGTTTCGAGTTGATCGGAGTCAAAAAATTTTTGTGTCAAAAATTGAAAAATCCGTGGGCTATAGCCCATGGATTTTTTTGATTTTGGGGTTGAAAAAAAAGTTTGAGATTTCGATCGGAATCTGTTTGGGAACACTCAGAATGAATAAATTGCATAGTCTCACGGGGTTCTGAGGCTCCGTTCTGAAGTTACAATAGTCTAAAGTTGACATCGAAAACGAGTCATCTTCAACACTCTGTAACTCGACTTCCTGAATAGTTCTGAAGGAATGGCCAACAGAAATGGAATCAGCACAGTCGGTTCTAGAAATGGTGAAGGTTTCGAGTTGATCGGAGTCAAAAAATTTTTGTGTCAAAAATTGAAAAATCCGTGGGCTATAGCCCATGGATTTTTTTGATTTTGGGGTTGAAAAAAAAGTTTGAGATTTTGCTTGGAATCTGTTTAGGAACACTCAGAATGAATAAATTGCATAGTCTCACGGGGTTCTGAGGCTCCGTTCTGAAGTTACAATAGTCTAAAGTTGACATCGAAAACGAGTCATCTTCAACACTCTGTAACTCGACTTCCTGAATAGTTCTGAAAGAACGGCAAACAGAAATGAAATCAGCACAGTCGGTTCTATAAATGGTGAAGGTTTCGAGTTGATCGGAGTCAAAAAATTTTTGTGTCAAAAATTGAAAAATCCGTGGGCTATAGCCCATGGATTTTTTTGATTTTGGGGTTGAAAAAAAAGTTTGAGATTTTGCTTGGAATCTGTTTAGGAACACTCAGAATGAATAAATTGCATAGTCTCACGGGGTTCTGAGGCTCCGTTCTGAAGTTACAATAGTCTAAAGTTGACATCGAAAACGAGTCATCTTCAACACTCTGTAACTCGACTTCCTGAATAGTTCTGAAAGAACGGCAAACAGAAATGAAATCAGCACAGTCGGTTCTATAAATGGTGAAGGTTTCGAGTTGATCGGAGTCAAAAAATTTTTGTGTCAAAAATTGAAAAATCCGTGGGCTATAGCCCATGGATTTTTTTGATTTTGGGGTTGAAAAAAAAGTTCGAGATTTTGCTTGGAATCTGTTTAGGAACACTCAGAATGAATAAATTGCATAGTCTCACGGGGTTCTGAGGCTCCGTTCTGAAGTTACAATAGTCTAAAGTTGACATCGAAAACGAGTCATCTTCAACACTCTGTAACTCGACTTCCTGAATAGTTCTGAAGGAATGGCCAACAGAAATGGAATCAGCACAGTCGGTTCTATAAATGGTGAAGGTTTCGAGTTGATCGGAGTCAAAAAATTTTTGTGTCAAAAATTGAAAAATCCGTGGGCTATAGCCCATGGATTTTTTTGATTTTGGGGTTGAAAAAAAAGTTTGAGATTTCGATCGGAATCTGTTTGGGAACACTCAGAATGAATAAATTGCATAGTCTCACGGGGTTCTGAGGCTCCGTTCTGAAGTTACAATAGTCTAAAGTTGACATCGAAAACGAGTCATCTTCAACACTCTGTAACTCGACTTCCTGAATAGTTCTGAAAGAACGGCAAACAGAAATGAAATCAGCACAGTCGGTTCTATAAATGGTGAAGGTTTCGAGTTGATCGGAGTCAAAAAATTTTTGTGTCAAAAATTGAAAAATCCGTGGGCTATAGCCCATGGATTTTTTTGATTTTGGGGTTGAAAAAAAAGTTTGAGATTTTGCTTGGAATCTGTTTAGGAACACTCAGAATGAATAAATTGCATAGTCTCACGGGGTTCTGAGGCTCCGTTCTGAAGTTACAATAGTCTAAAGTTGACATCGAAAACGAGTCATCTTCAACACTCTGTAACTCGACTTCCTGAATAGTTCTGAAGGAATGGCCAACAGAAATGGAATCAGCACAGTCGGTTCTAGAAATGGTGAAGGTTTCGAGTTGATCGGAGTCAAAAAATTTTTGTGTCAAAAATTGAAAAATCCGTGGGCTATAGCCCATGGATTTTTTTGATTTTGGGGTTGAAAAAAAAGTTTGAGATTTTGCTTGGAATCTGTTTAGGAACACTCAGAATGAATAAATTGCATAGTCTCACGGGGTTCTGAGGCTCCGTTCTGAAGTTACAATAGTCTAAAGTTGACATCGAAAACGAGTCATCTTCAACACTCTGTAACTCGACTTCCTGAATAGTTCTGAAAGAACGGCAAACAGAAATGAAATCAGCACAGTCGGTTCTATAAATGGTGAAGGTTTCGAGTTGATCGGAGTCAAAAAATTTTTGTGTCAAAAATTGAAAAATCCGTGGGCTATAGCCCATGGATTTTTTTGATTTTGGGGTTGAAAAAAAAGTTCGAGATTTTGCTTGGAATCTGTTTAGGAACACTCAGAATGAATAAATTGCATAGTCTCACGGGGTTCTGAGGCTCCGTTCTGAAGTTACAATAGTCTAAAGTTGACATCGAAAACGAGTCATCTTCAACACTCTGTAACTCGACTTCCTGAATAGTTCTGAAGGAATGGCCAACAGAAATGGAATCAGCACAGTCGGTTCTATAAATGGTGAAGGTTTCGAGTTGATCGGAGTCAAAAAATTTTTGTGTCAAAAATTGAAAAATCCGTGGGCTATAGCCCATGGATTTTTTTGATTTTGGGGTTGAAAAAAAAGTTTGAGATTTCGATCGGAATCTGTTTGGGAACACTCAGAATGAATAAATTGCATAGTCTCACGGGGTTCTGAGGCTCCGTTCTGAAGTTACAATAGTCTAAAGTTGACATCGAAAACGAGTCATCTTCAACACTCTGTAACTCGACTTCCTGAATAGTTCTGAAAGAACGGCAAACAGAAATGAAATCAGCACAGTCGGTTCTATAAATGGTGAAGGTTTCGAGTTGATCGGAGTCAAAAAATTTTTGTGTCAAAAATTGAAAAATCCGTGGGCTATAGCCCATGGATTTTTTTGATTTTGGGGTTGAAAAAAAAGTTTGAGATTTTGCTTGGAATCTGTTTAGGAACACTCAGAATGAATAAATTGCATAGTCTCACGGGGTTCTGAGGCTCCGTTCTGAAGTTACAATAGTCTAAAGTTGACATCGAAAACGAGTCATCTTCAACACTCTGTAACTCGACTTCCTGAATAGTTCTGAAGGAATGGCCAACAGAAATGGAATCAGCACAGTCGGTTCTAGAAATGGTGAAGGTTTCGAGTTGATCGGAGTCAAAAAATTTTTGTGTCAAAAATTGAAAAATCCGTGGGCTATAGCCCATGGATTTTTTTGATTTTGGGGTTGAAAAAAAAGTAATAATAATAATAATAATAATAATATTTATTTTGGGGAAAGCCCGCAATAGAAACAAAGCCGATGTGAATAAAACGGACATAGTACAAGGTGGCAGAATATTCTCAGATAAAAGATAGTATATGTGGGTACAAGTGAAGATAAGGATAAATTATGTGGAGAACAAAAAAAGATTCAGATCAGAAAATGTAAGAACCCACACTGGATGAACCCTATAGGAAAAAACTGATAGATTGAAGACTCATGTATACCAAAAGTGTAGGCTATATATCTGAGTTCAAAAGTAACCGCGAGTCAAGACTGCCTTGAGGGATGTCAGTAGGTGTGATACCAAAGGTCGACCATTATCTTGAGCTTGTGAGACTGTCTTTTGATGAAGGATGTTTCTCCGAACGATCGTTGTTGCAGTAGCCGAACAGACACAGCAGGAAGAGGGTTTCTCAGGTCGTGTAGTGTTGGCATTGCAGAAGCTTGTATAGATTGGAGTGTTGAATCCATGAACCTCTTCTCCCTCCTTTGACGGTATTGGATGGACAAGTGGTGTTGAAGTGAGGATATTGAGGAGTTGGTCGTTTGGTGCCGGATTGAAGTAGTCACAGACGAGGTGTCATGAGTTTGCAGTTACTAGTTCAGATTTTCTTTCTTTTTTTTTTTGGTCTTTTCTTTTGATAGCCATTTTTTTTGGGTTACAGGACCCTCAACACTTTGGCATACTTGGGTCATGGTAAAATCAGGAAGTAATCAGAAATAAGTCGCATCTAGTGAGGGTTCTCAATTTGGTAAAATATGAAACATTGGATTTGAAGAGTAATAAATAAGGCATGTGTACAAGTGTGAAGAGATCCATGGGTAAAAAATGTGTTGGTGCGTACGAGTCGTCAGCTGTCGATTGGGCAGTAAATTCAACGGATCTGAATTTTCAAGCGGACCTTTACACATGTCTAAAGAACAAACACGGATTGACAAGGCTCAATGACGAAAAAATAAAAAAAAGGAAGTTGAACACGAATTAGACGCAACGTCGACTACACGGATATGTAAAAAGACTTTCTCATGCAGTTACTTCATGCTGTTTACTATCGGACGGACAAGTAGCTTGTAATCACCACGAGGCTTAACTTTACCAATTTTATTAAATGAAGTAGAAGCTCTTTGTGCGAAACTGTTACGTCCGATATTCTTTTTAGGATTTCTGCATGAAAGTTTGAATGAATTACCCCGTGTACGTGATTGGGTGATTGTGAAAATCCTTTCTATTGGTATGGCCACGGAGCCATTCAATATTTTGTCCACTAATTTCAAATCAGCTACGTCACGACGTTCCTTCAAACTTTTGAGGCGTAGATTACACAGTCTCTGTTCATACGGAAATTTGCCGTCGGATATTGCTTGTACACCGTGCAATCTTAAATACATCTTTCTAGTGTATGCTCGCTGGACAGCCTCAATTTTCACGCAGTCTTTCTTAAAAAGCGGTGCTGATACTGATGAGCCATATTCTAGCAATGGTAGGACAAAGGACTTATAAAGTTTTAGAAGCATCTCTTTTCTCTGGGAGAATATGGCTCGGAATATTGTGAACGTACATGCTTTCGCTTTATGACAGTAATATTTCCAGTGCTCGGTAAATGAAAGATCGGCTTGAATGAAAAACCCGAGGTCCTTAACAAGAGTTACTTCTTTTATTTTATGGCCTGCGACAGAGTAATCGGGTTTGAATTTCTTAACCGTTCCTAAACTCAAGACCTGGGTTTTGTTAGGTGCGAGCTGTAACCCAACTTCATGCGTCCATTTTTCAACACCCTCGATTGCTTTCTGCAGATTCAGTACGTCTGTTTGTGAATTGATGACGGCATATAATTTTATATCATCTGCGAAGCACATGCATTTCACACCAGGGAAAGAGG
This sequence comes from Caenorhabditis parvicauda, assembly GCA_963978915.1. Taxonomy (NCBI): domain Eukaryota; kingdom Metazoa; phylum Nematoda; class Chromadorea; order Rhabditida; family Rhabditidae; genus Caenorhabditis; species Caenorhabditis parvicauda. The sequence continues at coordinate 928,052 of OZ022251.1, read as the reverse complement.
TGAAGTTAGGAATGGCACTCGCGAAGATGTTGAAAAGAAGTGGCGATAGGACTGCACCTTGCGGTACTCCACATGGCGCACTTTGTTCAGAGGATAGTTCCTCACCACACTGAACACGGAATGACCTATTTCTTAGAAAACTTTCAATCCATTTGACCGTGATTTGGTTAATTCCTATAGAGTAGAGCTTATGCAAAAGCAAGTTGTGAGGAACACGATCAAACGCTTTTTGTATGTCAAAGTAAACAACATGAACTTGGAGCCCACTATCAAGGGCCGCAGACCAGTCGTTGAGGCATAGCAACAATTGTGTTTCTGTTGAGCGACCTTTTCGAAAACCGTGTTGTTCGTTGGGCAAAACAGAATTCGTTTCAACAAACTCGGAAATGCAGTTGGAAATAATTTTCTCTAATATGCGGCTGAATTGCGAGGTGATGCTTATCGGTCTATAATGAGACACAGTGGAAGGGTTCTTAATTTTTGCGATGGGAACCACTATCGCTGTGTTCCATTTTTTAGGAACTTTTGCCTGCATGATAGATACGTTCAAAATGTGAGTGAGAGCTGGGGTGATTTGGTCTCCAATAAGCTTTACGAATCTGAATGGAATGTCATCCGGGTTGGCACTATTGGAGGACTTTGCCTTTCTCAACAGTTTGATAACCTCCGTCTCATAACACCACGGAATTTGGGATTCTAGACTACGCGCAGCAACGTTTACTGGAGGTGGATTCAGACAGGAAACATTCGTGAAATTGGAGGCAAAAAATGAGGCAAGTAATTCTGATTTCTCTTTGTCTGTTTGACAGTGAGAACCCGAATCATTCGTTAGCGTTATAGGCTGTTTGGGACCACGTAACCGGGACGAAATTAGGCGATAGAATTCTTTTGGTGACTTAGTGGACCAATGTTGTTCCTGTTTCCGTAAGAATGTAACCAAACATTTTTTATACACTCTATCATAATCACGAAACTTTGTGCAGTTGGCTGAGGAATTGTCAGAAATGAGTCTGTTCCATAGATATTCCCTGTGTTCGTATTTCTCTCGAAGGTATTTAGGCAAGGATTCCCGGTGGAAAGAAGTTTTTTTTAACGGGACAAAACAGTCAAAAAGGAGTTTGAGAACCCCCAGGAACAGATCATAAAGCTTATCAATGTCCGTTGTGTTACCAAGAAAGTCAAACCATGGAAAATGGAAGGCGGCTCTGCGTAGCTCGTGTATATCAATGTCTTTATAGCTCCTAATTAGTGATTCAGAGACACGACTTTTGAGAAAATTAGTTCGAAAGAAAATGGTGTTATGATCTGAGGAACCTAGAGGAGCTTCAATTTTGACGTGGGATACACCAGACTGGGCACAGATTAGGTCCAATATATTCGGACCTCTCGTCGGTTTTCTTACAAATTGATCATAGTCGTTTGCCGAAAGGAAGTTCGCAAATTCAGACGATTGCGGGCAAGAGCGCGTAATATTATCAACTTTGTAAAGATTGTTGTAGTTAAAGTCTCCAAGGATAACGACTGCATCTTTGGAGTCAGACAAATCATTTAAGCAATCGATCATAGTACGATTATCGTCAGCGCTAATAGATGGTGTTCGGTACGTCGCAATAATGCGAATTCCAGTTTGCGAGAACTCAGGCAGAACGTCAATGCATAGAATTTCAAAAGCTTTGTGTAGAGATTTTGCAAAAACGTGAGTAAATTTGAATGATTTTCGTAGAAGAATTGCGACGCCTCCTCCCCTCCCTTTCTCTCTGTCAGATCTTACTAAAAAGTACTCGTCACAACTGTTGGTGAGACTCTCTGAAGTATATGTGGAATGGAGCCACGTCTCAGTAATGACTATGAAGTCGAGTTTTCGTTGACTTAATAAAGAAAAAAATTGCGGGAGGTTGGCTAAAATACTCCTAGCGTTAAATAAAACCCAGCTCTCTTGACTTTTTTCCATTACGCTTGTTGGTGACGCTGGCTTTCCCCAATTGCTAAATTTTGAGATGAGACCCCCTCACTCACCTTGTTGGCATAAGTCATGCTTCCATTTCCCTGTGCGTTAATCTTGGACTGATTTCTCTTCATCCATTGCTCTTGCCTGGCTTGGCTATCAGCTGCTCTTTCAGCGTCGGACAACGAAGGTCTTATGAAGACCTTTTCGAAACCTGAACCTCGTTGACGACAGAAACGTTTACCTTGCTTGACGAAAAAGTTCGCCGCTTTGCTGTTCGGGAACACAAGCTTAAGCAGAGTTCCATCCCTCATAATAGTGTTACCCTTAGCGTCTTTCATCTCGCGTCCTGTGCTTCTGTCAATCATCGGCTGCCAACGACCCATGCGGTAGACCGTTATAGGAGCCGAGCTGCAGTTGATGGATTTACGAATGAACTCGACGTTGTCCCAATCAGATTGCTCTCGATCATGAATCAAAAGATGGATGTTATCTGTAATACCTTTTACGACAACCGACCTCTTTCGCTCAGTTTCTTCCACAACTTCTTTAGCCACGTTAGTCTGGTTAGACCGAATTGAGGCTTTGAGTCTGGAAACGGAGCTCTTCTTGAAGGGCTTGTCATCGGATTTCGAGTCAGTTGGGGTCTGGGGCACAGGTGGGGCATGTAGAGATGGCACGGGTTCTTCGAGTAACTGGATGAACTGGTCTTCAGACAGTTTATCGTTCTCGACAGCTTCCAGTCTTTTGGTGACGATCGACAGTTGTTCTTTGCTCGTTTTCAGCTCACCAAGAAGAATTTCGATGATCTCCACACAAGCGTTGCTTCGAACATCCGAACCATCACCTTTCAGAAGGCTCATCAGATTAGGAAGTCTATCGATGAAGTCTTCAGTTGCCATTGCATTGTCGTCGAAG